>OZ005650.1:53233109-53833109 GCA_963930645.1 Salticus scenicus | reverse complement strand
TACTTAAATATTTAGTTTGTGCGTTTCAGTAACTGAAACAAAAAGCTTAAAAAAACTAATCAAAATTTCTTAAGATACTATGCAGACAATGAAAGATTTTTCTTTTGTCAGTTGACATCTTTTCAATTTATTATCTGCAAAAAAAACAAAAAAAATAGGACATCGGCCTTCGAGGATCAAACTGCCGACTGTCGTGTTAGTCACACGCCGCAGGAACTAATTAAACTAGCGAGAGACGAAAAAAGTTGCTTACATTTACATAAAAATGGGGGCGCTTTGTTTATTATCGTGGACACGATGACAAAATCTAGTTTCAATAAAAAGCTTCTAAAAAAATATTATTGTTATTATTATTATTATTGTTATTATTATTATTATTATTATTATTATTTCTTTTTTTGTGTGTGTGTGTGTGTGTGGTTTTTAGTAACTAGATAAAAAAGCTGCTTAAAAACAAAACTCTTCGAAAATTCTTAGGATACTAAGTAGAAAAAGCAAAATTTTCTTTTATCAATTAATAACTTTTCTATGAATTATCTGCAAAAACTAACGCATCGGCTCTTCGATGATCGAGCTCACGACTCTCGCGTTATTCACACGTCACGGAAAATAACTGAACTAGCGAGAGACGAAAAAAGTTGCTCACATTTACATGAAAATGGGAGTGCTTTGTTTTTCAGCGCGAACACGATGACAAAATCCAATTTCAATAAAAAGGTTAAAAATTAACACCTGGGCCCTTCGATTATCGAACTCACGACTATCGCGTTATCAACATGACGCCCTGACCAACTGAGCCAAGAAGGGATGAAATGAATTGCTTACATTTTCTTTAAAGTGGAAGCGCCTTGTTTTTTAGCTTGGCACGAAGACGCGATGACAAAATCCAATTTCAATAAAAAACTTCCAAAATCTAATTTATATATTATTAAACATTCTATATTACAATTTATTATATTAAACCAAATTTGTCTCTAAACCGAAATGCATTTCTGCTTTCACTAACATCTAAACATATTATTTAATTCAGAAGCGTGGTAAATAAAAATATAAATTGATGCTTCAGAGATGAAAAATTCAAAACCATTTTACAGAAAACAATCAAAATTTGGAATATTCATTATTTTCAAAGAAAAAAAAAAAAAAAGTATATTTCGTCCCTTAAGTTATTTTTCTACTTTATCAACGCAAATGCATTCGCAAAATTTTCTCCCTAAAAATGAATGCTTCTCATTTTTTTTTTTTTTAAATAGAATGGATTCAGTGAAAATAATGCATTGCCTGAACATCAAAGATTATGTAATTATTTCTTGCAACGCGGTGTGATTTATATTGTTTTTATTTAAACTACATATAATAACGCTCAATAAATGTTTTTTAATCAAAATTACTGAAAAAAAGTTAAGAAACATTTGTTTCCCATGAATTAAATCCTATAACAGCAAACTGCTATCATTTATTTTCAACTAAATTTTTTATATAAACACTTAGATAAATCAAATTTATGTTTATATCTAAGTATTTATAAAGCACATTAGAGTAATTATTCAACGAAAATACGTCACGTTAAAGGTAATAGCCATAAAATTCCGGAAAAATTATTGATATAATGACTTTTTATAAATTTTTAAATTTGACTGAAAATGTTTACGGTATGAATTTTGACATTAATAATATATCACTTTGGACTATTTTTTTATTTTATCAGTTGGAAAAAATACATTACATTACATTAAATATATATATGTGCGTCATAGCTGCAAACATTTTAATTTATTCCGGAGTATTTTAAAATCTGCCTGTATTTCGCACCACTTTATGTATAAAAATGTTTTCTCCAATATATAACTTCGATAAAATAAGAAAAGAAAAATCTGTTGAAAAATATGTGGTATAAAGTAAAGGCAAGGCTAAAATTACTCAGGAATAAATTAAAATGTCGGCTGTGAGGTATGTATATCTGAAGGGAAATTATAAGATTTTAGCACATGAATTTTCAAAATTTTGAATATTTGTGAAGTTAAACAACTTTAATAATATAATACTTATCATTTTATATTTATTTTTAAACAAGGAAAAGCATAAGTTGTAGTTCTTTTATTAACTAAAAATCATATTATTATTATTATTATTATTTTTGTATTTTATCGTAATATATATATATATATATATATATATCTTCTTCTTTTTCTTGTTCTTTCTTTTTTTTTTTTTAACTTTTACTAACATGGGAAAATATTGTTCTTTTACTTCTATAAAAATGATTTTTTGAAAAAGAAAAATAAATTTATATACATACATATATATATATATATATATATATATATATATATATATATATATATATATATATATTAATTCTATTATCTTTAAATAGCTGGAATTTAGTTGCATTAACAATACATCATTTGTAATTTTTATGTGGATGTTGTTAATGCATGTTTGGTAGCGTTTGAATTTAAAACGTATTTTAAATTGCTTAGTAATTTTTTTTTTCATTAAAATTGCTGAAACAATGTAAAATTATGAAACTAGCCGCATTAAACGTAAAAATAAAATTTCATTACAATTTACTGCCATCATTTATTTTCTACAATTTTTTTTTACTACGGACTTCTGCAAGTTAAATTTATGTTTAAAGCCAATTATTTATGACACATCAAAGTAATTATTCAAATGAAAGGGTTATCGTTAAAAGCATTAGCCATAAAAATGGAGAAAATTTATTAATTAAATGACTTTCTGTAAGTTTATAATACTGACTGAATTTTTTTTTTACATAACCTTTACAACATTAGTAATATACCACTTTAAGATTTTCATATTGATTTTTAAACGCTGAGGAAAATACATTAATGTTGCTTTATTTATTTATTTATTTTGTACATGTTTGGGAATATGTTATTAGTTTTTACCCATAAGAACATTTAAAAATTTTCAGATTATGTGGAATTTAATAACTTTAATAATGTAAACTTTATAGTTTTTTATTCGTCTTTAAACAGAGGAAAGTATATGTTCTAGTTTCGTTATTTATTAAAAATCGTTTTTAAACAAATGTTGTTAGTATTTTACGAAAAGGAAGTTAAAAATAATAGTTTATTTAATCGGCTTTGACTTTATATATATATATATATATATAATTTTTTTTAGATTACATGTGTAAAAAATAAAAATATTAATCAAGTATAAAAAAATAACTTTAAAAAAATTGTTCTTTTTCCTCTCGTAAAAGAGAAGTATGAAATATTAACCCTTTGCGCTCGGCATATTTTCCGTAAGACACGCCTTTTGACGTTCCTTTAAAACGTCACACGTATAGTTTCCAGCTTACTATCTTTTGGCTACCGAAAAATTGTAATAATTTGTTTTATTTGACTTCATCATTAAATAAAATAAATTTTTCTGTTAAAATTTTAAAAGGTAATGTATAGTTACACGTTTTAGAAAAATAACATTTCATTTGCAGAGGAACATTTTAAGGCGTGGCTGGATTTTTTAATGTCCCCTCAGAAGGGACACACGAGCGATAAGGGTTAAAGTATAGTTTCATATTCATATATATATATATATACATAATACCTTTTTTCTATAATGAAAAATGTTATCTTTTTTTTTATATACATTAAAAGAGTAATAATATCAAAATACTATAAAAAATCTTCATTTAATATATTAATATACATAAATATATATATATATATATATATATATTATTATTATTATTAAAACCTTTCCAAACATTGTACAGATACAAATGATATATCACAAGAAGAACTGAAAGAAGAAAAATAAACGTTTTGTAAAAAGTAATGAGAATTCAAATAATAAAAATATACGGCATCTACACGGCATCAGGGGATTTGATTTAATATTGCATGAAAATAAGTGTAATTTCATTTACATTGCAAGCATATTTCCATACCTGCCTACTTGTAGGATTTTTTTTTTTTTTTTAATGCTACCGGAAATGTTTCATAGAATTTTGCAATACTCTTTTTAGCAGCTTTTACGATTTGTCTTAACACTTCATTTTCCTTAATTCAAGAAATACTGGTGCTAGAAAGCTACGCATTTTGGTACCTGTGTATTTGCTAAAATTAATATGTAGGAGCAATTTGATAAATATACCCTTTCTATTTGAACTCACGATAATAAACTTATGGATTATTGTGGACTCGACTATTGCAAACTTCGAAGCATTTTTCATGTGCTTCTATGACAAAAAAATAAATAAATAAAAATAGAGTTTACGCGCGAAATATTTAGTTAAAGAAAAAAAAAATGAGTAATGTGAACCGAATGGGTAATATGAAGTAGTTATAAAAAGAAATATGGATTACCCATTTCCTTAAAGCATTATATAAAGCACGGTAGTTTTTTTACAAACAATCATGAATAACTGCAATATAAACAAAATATTTTGAAATTATTATTGATAATAAACAGTATTGAAATATATTATCAACATTCAACTTTTAGAAAAATTGCAAATAATACGGATTAGTTAGTATTCAATATTTCGGGAGCCGCTATATTGCAGAAGAAATCAACCTCAATGTTGATAGAAAAAGGTTCATAGGAATCAGACTATTAAATCATTCCCCTACCGGAATTGACAATAGGTATTTACTCACATACTTGCAAACATACTAATTAATATTCCGTAGTATTGTTAGCCCCGCCTTCTTTTTCACACCAGTATCTTTGTAGAGTATTTTTCATCTTATTTTATCGTAATTGCATTTGAAGAATATTACTCTAAAAATATACTGGTGGGAAAAAAAGGGAGGGACTAACAACACCACGGAATATTAATTAGGATGTTGACAAGTATGTTTACTCATTTTAGTGTTTCGTAAATAGATTACAGAATTAGTAATACTTACTTTTAAAAATTCTGAATGTTGAAAAACTAATGAATTTGTACGGCACAAAAATATTGTACGGTTCTTCTCATTTGACACAAGGTGAATTACCATTCATATATCAGATCCAATGAAAAAGTTTGGAGTGCTACCCATAGGTTGCAGCTTCGTACATCTGAGATATTACAGCATTTTATTTTACCCGACTGTAATATATTCTTCTCTCTCTCTCTCTCTCTTTCTGTATATATATATATATATATATATATATATATATATATACATACTTGCCAACCATCTCATTAATAACCATACAATTGTTAACGCCCCCTGAAAAACGCCTCTTTTCTCACACCACTATATTTTTAGAGTTATTCTCGGAAAATGTTGTTACGATGAAATAAGACTAAAATTACTCTAAAAAATTATTGGTGAAAAAAATAAGGAGGGTACTAAAAATTGTACGGTTCATAGTGAGATGGTTGGCAAGTATGTATATATATATATAATAAAATTTAAGTTTTATTTTATTATTCGAAGCACCCGTATTATTATTTTCCAGTGATAATAGGGACAATATCTCGAATAAAATTTCATTAAATATAGATGAACGGTAGCAACTAAAATAAACAAGGATTGTTTCTATAAAGTAATATTTAAAAACTTTTCTTTTTATTAAACTATTCTGCATTATAGCATTAAAGATATTTCCACTTTAAGTGCACAACTTTCACAACGGAAGCTTTAATACAATACGCTCTTAAAGCACCATCTTTATCTGATCATAGCTTTTGAAAACTTTTCATTTAGAGCATCCAATCCGTCGGTAAATTTATCTTTTAAACTTGCTTACTTAATCCCCTACACCTCAACTATCGCGATAGTAAATTTTCCTTTGGATAGGAATGAAATCCTATTCTTAGCGTATTTTAGCTTAAAAGAATATGGTTTTACTGAATTGTTTATTTCAGGATGACACAAACCGTTATTTTTTTTTTTTTCTTTTTCAAGTAGTATAGTTTCCGTTTTCTTTGTTTAAAAGCCTGGAGGCTAAATCTCCATTAACTGATAAAGTGTTTACAGAGCTTATTAATTAAAAATCACCTTTTGTATTATTTTACGGTGAAAAGGATATTTATAGTTAATTACTGCAGCATCGATAGTTGCTTTTTAATTTATTTAGAGATAAGTATTAGTTCACAATTCTGAATCAATTATTTAGTTCAGTGTGTGAATGAATGTTAAATGTCATAATCGTTTTCGTTAATTAAATTGCCTCTAACAGATATTTAGTAAACGAATATAATTTTTTTATCGGTTATGCTTTTTTTTTTTTTTTTTTTTTTTTTTTTTTTTTAAGTCACACGCTTCCGATATTATATTGTTTTAATACATATGATTTCATCACACTTTTATATTTCATAATGATTTACCATAGCTTTTGAGGGTAATATTTTTCGATAAAATTAATGCATTTTTGCGTCATATTCGCTTATTTCGATAATCGCACTTCAATGTAAATTATGTGTTTTTCTAAGAGTCTGTTTTGTTTATGTAAATATATATATATATATATATATGCATATATATATATCAGATTTTACTAAAAAATATGACTGACTTTCATCACCAAAGTAGTTTAATCTATACCAATCAAAAATAGGAGTGCTCCGCCCGGATGTGTTCTGCCGACAAACTCTTTACTTTATTTATATAGGTGAAGAAACCATAAACGTAAATTAAAGGAAGCATTGGCCGATAAAAAATAAATTAACAAGTACTGTTTTATTTATTTATTTCCTTATAACAATTAAAATAAGAGCTTAAAATGTATGAATCGCTAAATATGCCAAATATGTACGCCAAAGGCAGGTGTCAAATCGAAAAGTACCCTTACCAATGTTATAAATATATATGAGACTTTGAATTTTTTTTTTCTAGAATTTCACAGACATAAGTTATTCTGTGTGAGGGGAAAAAAAAAATACTAGTTAGATAGCAAGTATTTATAAATAGTCCAGGCAGGCAGTGGCTGTCCAAAGGTTTCTGATTATGTATAAATAATAAAAATATGTAATGTGTATTATGCGGCTTATCTAACGGATGCTGCAACTACTAGATTCAATTTTTGAACATCTGTCTGTAGAAAGATATTACGAAACAGAATCTGATGGGAAAATCTAAATAATATAATAATCCTTTGTTATACCATTCCTTTAGCTGTTATCGCTTCTCAAAGTTGTATATTACCTTGAAATTCAGTGTTAAACTCTTACAAAAAATGCGTTAGTTGCTGTTATTTTTTATTAATTAGTGATAAGCTTATATGCAGCTCAAAATTATATATTCTAGATATCCACGATTAGTACATCGCAATATATGTTGATATATCTGTAATATCTTTACATGCACATGTTCTGCATTTAAGTGATTTTTCAATATTTGTATCTGTAAATCATCATTTCAGAGGTATCAACTATTAATCCTTTGCGCTCGGCATATTTTCCGTAAGACACGCCTTTTGGCGTTCCTTTAAAACGTCACACGTATAGTTTCCAACTTACTACCTTTTGGCTATCGAAAAATTGTAATGATTTGTTTTATTTTACTTCATCATTAAATAAAATAAATCTTTCTGTTAAAATTTTCCGGTAGCCGAAAGGTAGCCTATAGTTACACGTTTTAGAAAAATAACATTTCATTTGCAGAGGAACATCATAAGGCGTGGCTCGATTTTTTAACGTCCCCTCCAAAGGGACATACGAGCGATAAGGGTTAATATATAGTTTCATATATAAATATATATATATATATATATACACATAATACCTTCTTTCTATAATAAAAAATGGTATGTTTTTTTGATATAACTTACAAGAGTAATATTAAAATACTAAAAAAAAAAAAAGTCTTCAATTAATATATTAATATATATATATATATATATATATATATATATATATATATATATATTATGAACACCTTTCCAAACATTGTACAGACACAAATGATATATCACAAGAAGAACTGAAAGAAGAAAAATAAACGTTTTGAAAAAAGTAATGAGAATTCAAATAATAAAAATATACAGCATCTACACGTCATCAGGGGATTTGATTTAATATTGTATGAAAATAAGTGTAATTTCATACCTGCCTACTTGTAGGATTTTTTTTATTATTTATTTATTTTTCTACCGGAAATGTTTTATAGATTTATTTAATAGTATTTTCATCAATTTCTCCGATTAAACCTATAGTATTGTCTTCATTTTTAGTTCAAGAAATACTGGTACTGAAAAACTGCACGATTTGGTACCTAAGTATTTGCTAAAATTAATATATAAAAGAAATTAGTTGAATAATGAATATACCCTTTCTATTTGAACTCACCATGATTAACTTATTGATTATTGTGGACTCGACTGTTGCAATCTTTGAAGCATTTTTCATGTGTTTCTATTAGAGATGGGATAAATAGTTACTTTTCAGTAATAGGTTACTTCGTTCCATACTTCCTTTGGTAATAGGTTTTTGCAACATATTATTTTTATAACCTATTACTTTTTAGTTTACATATGGCTGATGTCTTTCTATTTCTTACAAACTTTGAATAAACACCATAAAATGCAATAAACTCGCAACAATTGTTTCGGGTCGAAAAAAATACACGACCCTTCATCAGGCGAATAAAGTAAGCACGAGTGATGCAGTCAAAGCGGCGCTTTGACTGCAGCACTCGGGATGATATACAATATATACATGTGTCCTATATAGTTCATGCGGTTCATGTTTTTAAGTCCCAATGCTTTCGAATAGTAATTTTCACTTTATTTAACACTAGAATTTCTTCAATAAAAAAAAAAAAAAAAAAAAAAAAAAAAAACGCTGATAAGAAATAGTGGTAGTGTCAAAATTTTACACAAACGTTTGTCCCAATCGAGTAAGCTTAAGGTTCATTAAACCACTTCCTTTAAACACGAAAACAGAATATTTCAAATAATATCAAGAAACATGTACACGAGAGCCGTTTTCTGAAAAAAAAAAAAAAAAAAAAGAATTCTCATATTATAAGCCATATATGTAATTAAGAAACAATTAAATAGTAATAGCAAATTTTTAAGAAACATCTTTAAGGCATCCCAAATCTTAAACTACCGAGTAACTATTTCTTTTGATTTTCCAAAGAACTTTAACTTTCAAGATTGACAAGAAAATTAGTGTTTTTCACTCATACTTAGCAAACAGTCACTTTGAATATGTTTTCTAAAATTAGAAACGCTTGTTAAAAAATATAGATTTTGCTTACAAAAATTGCATAAAATGATGTATTTTCTCAGACACTTAATTTTAACATAAGAGCATAATTAACTATTCTTAACACCTTCACTCATTTTAAATCTTAAAAAATAGTCCCAAGAAAAAATCAGATTAAAAAAAAAAAGTGAAGAAAAGCTAAACAGTAAAAATAAATAAATAAATATTCAATTTTCTTCTCAAATTATTCTTAATAAAACCACAATAAATGCTGTATGCCATTACGCATTTTTAATTTCATCTGTTTTGGTATAAGCAATTAAAATATAAACAAACACTCCTTCCTTTCAATTATCAAACTCCCGTCCTAAAACATCTGTTTCCAATACGCAGGCGAAGCCAAACCTAGCAAGTGTAATTCCATTCCTCACCGTCATGACGAAATAGTAATCAACATCTAATAATCACCCCTTACCCTCATGCTAGCTGCATAAATCAACACTATTTCGTTAAACCGTGGTATCAAAATATCTCTATACCCAAACGATTTTATTATCCGATGAAAAATAATCAACACCAAATAAAATCATTTCTAATTTAATATGAGCACAATGTTATTTGTCCTAAACGTTAAAATTATCTTGCTTATTAAAATTATTTTGATTAATATATTTCACAAGGAATATTCCGTAATACATTCTAGAAAATATTATCATTACAAAATTATCGTTAAAAAAATAAAACATCTGCATCTGTGTTATTTTTTTAACGATAATTTTATGAACTTGGAAATGAAAATATATTACTGATTCAGATTATCACTGAGTAACAGATTGCATGAAATCGTTTGTATTCCTTTACTGAGATTTCAGACCTATTTTTTTCAGACGTGAAGTAACGAATCGATTCGAACATCTGCGCGGAAAGTCTAATGCGAGTCTTTAGCTGGCGTTCATAATATTGTTTTTGTATTTTGCAAATTAAATTAAATAAAATAAAAAAGTAATTATATAAAAGAAATAATTCAAGCTTTTTACTTGTATAATGGTGTATTATATCAGTTTTATCGCCAGAAATTTCATGTCGATTTCGCGTGCAGAGATAAAGTTGAAAATATTATTTTTTTAATAGGATATTTTTTGTAATATATTACTGTGCTAATAGGCTACAATGCAATAATAATATTACTTATTATGTTACGTGAAATAACGCCCATCTCTAGTTTCTATGAAAAAAAAAATAGAGTTCACATGCGAAATATTTAGTTAAAGGAGGAAAAAAAAATTGAATAATGTGAGCCGAATGGGTAATACGAAATAGTTATAAAAAGAAATATGAATTACCCATTTCTTGTAACGATCATATAAAACACGGTAGTATTTTCACAAACAATCATGAATAACTGCAATATAAACAAAATATTTTGAAATTATTATTGAAAATGAACAGTACTGAAAAATATTATCAGCATTCAAGTTTTAGAAAAATTGCAAATAATACGGATTAGTTCGTATTCCATATTTCGGAAGCCGCTATAATGCAAAAAAAATCAACCTCAATGTTGCTAGAAAAAAGTTCATGGGAATCAGACTATTAAATATTTCCCCTACCGGAAGTGATAATAGGTATTTACTCACATACTTGCCAACGTGCTAATTAATATTCCGCAGTATTGTTACCCCCGATTCCCTTTTCACACCAGTATCTTTTTAGAGTATTTTCCTTCTTATTTAATCGTAATTGCATTTGGAGAATATTACTCTAAAAATGTACTGGTGGGAGAAAAAGGGCGGGGCTAACAACACCAATGAATATTAATTAGGATGTTGGCAAGTATGTTTACTCATTTTAGTGTTTCGTAAATAGATTACAGAATTCGTAATACTTACTTTTAAAAATTCTGAATCTTGAAAAACTAAAGAATTTGTACGACAGAAAAAAATGTACGGCTATTCTCATTTGACACAAGGTGAATTACCATTCATATATATGAGATCCATTGAAAATGTTTGGCGTGCTACCCATAGGTTGCAGCTGCGTACATATGAGATATAACAGCATTTCATTTTACCCGACTGTAATATATTCCTCTCTCTCTCTCTCTATATATATATATATATATATATATATACATACTTGCCAAACGTTTCATTAATAACCGTACAATTGCTATCGCCCCCTGAAAAACGCCTCTTTTCTCACACCACTATATTTTTAGAGTTATTCTCGGAAAATGTTGTTACGATGAAATAAGACTAAAATTACTCTAAAAAATTATTGGTGTAAAAAAAAAAAAGGCGGGTACTAAAAATTGTACGGTTCATAATGAGATGGTTGGCAAGTATGTATATATATATATATATATATATATATATATATATATATATATATAATAAAATTTAAGTTTTGTTTTATTTTTCGAAGCACCCGTACTATTATTTTCAGTGATAACAGGAACAATATCTCGAATAAATTTTCATTAAATATAGATGAATAGTAGCAACTAAAATAAACAAGGATTGTTTTTATAAAGTAATATTTATAAACTTTTCTTTTCATTAAACTATTCTGCATTATAGCATTAAAGATATTTCCACTTTAAGTGCACAACTTTCACAACGGAAGCTTTAATACAATACGCTCTTAAAGCACCATCTTTATCTGATCATAGCTTTCGAAAACTTTTCATTTAGATCATCCAGTCCGTCGGTAAATTTATCTTTTAAACTTGCTTACTTAATCCCCTACACCTCAACTATTGCGATAGTAAATTTTCCTTTGGATAGGAATGAAATCCTATTTTTAGCGTATTTTAGCATAAAAGGATGTGGTTTTGACTGAATTGTTTATTTCATGATCACACAAACCTTTTTTTTTTTTCAAGTAGTATAGTTTCCGTTTTCTTTGTTTAAAAGCCTGGAGGCTAATTCTCCATTAACTGATAAAGTGTTTACAGAGCTTATTAATTAAAAATTACCTTTTGTATTATTTTACGGTAAAAAGGATATTTATAGTTAATTATTGCAGCATCGATAGTTGCTTTTTAATTTATTTAGAGATAAATATTAGTTCAAAATTCTGAATCAATTATTTAGTTCAATGAGTGATGGAATGTTAAATGTCATAATCGTGTGCGTTAATTAAATTGCCTCTAATAGATATTTAGTAAACGAATATATATTTTTTATCGGATATGCTTACTTTCTTTTTTTAAAGGTCACACGCTTCCGATATTATATTGTTTTAATGAATGTGATTTTATCACACATTTATGTTTCATAATGATTTACCATAGCTTTTGAGGTTAATATTTTTCCGATAAAATTATTTAATGCATTTTTGCGTCATATTCGTTTATTTCGATAATCGCACTTCAATGTAAATTATGTATTTTTCTAAGTGTCTTTTTTTTTTTTTTTACCTTAAAAAATTTTTCGTATTTGCAGGTGGTTTCATTCCTAAAATTGTAAAAGAAAACACTAAATTATAATGAATAAAACGTTTTGTTAATATTTATTGCATTTTAAAAATGTATTTAAAAGAAACCACAAGAAACCACCCAGACAACAGCCACCCCCCTCCCCCCACAAAAAAAGTGCTATTTAATTCATTGCACGCTTTTAATTTTGTGAATGAAGAAATGCTTCAAGCAAGCGCTCACGCGGCATCCAGTATCTGCTTTGAAAAAAAAAAAAAAAAAAAAAAAAAAAAAAGAGAGAGAATCATAATTCTATACGTATTTTTATTAAAACGAAAACAGACTATCAATAACAATAGATAGAAAGATATAGGTATTTTATTATTAAAATAATAATAATAATAATAATAATAATAATAATAAAACATGAAACATGAAACATGAAACATAAATAAATACAGGCTAACAGAATACAGGGTGAGAGAAATATATCTTTACTTTTTAAAACAGTTCTTGAAAATAAACAAAAAAGGTGTAGACATGAAATTTTGTGTTCCATAACGCTTATACTTAAGTTTATTTTGTAAAGTCGAAAATGCATCTTTATACTTTAGAAAAAAAAAAAAAAAAAAAAAACGATAATAATAAAAAATAAATAAACAATGATATTCACATACTGTGTCGTACGTTCTATAAAGAAATTTAATCACGTTTTATGGGGCATTTTCGGATTAATACCAGTAAGAATAAAATTACCTCTTTTATTTTGCAGTCACGTTTTTCATTTTTCTACTTGAACCCTTGCTTGTCTTGTTTATTACACACCTCTGGTCAGTGTTGCCTAAATTCAGGACTTTTTTTTTTTTCAATAACCACCACCAAATTTTAATTGTAACTGTTTGCTAATGAGTTTAAAAGTAATACGTTCATTATATATATTACATATGACTGCTCAAAATTATTGGTAGTATAAGTGCCATAATTTTTACGATTTTGTTTCGACAGAGATGCTATATTTCATAATTTATTCCGGAGTACTGTTAGCTCCGTCTTCTTCTCATACCCCTATATTTTTACAGTATTTTACTTGTTATTCAATAGTAGTTACATATTCATAAAACATTACTCTAAAAAAAATATAGTGTAAAAAAAAAGGGTGGTGCTAACGAAGCTTCGTAATAAATTATGAAAATATGAAACTCCGGCTTAGTGCGCTTTAGAGCCTTAAGGCCGGCAAGGAGTTGAAGGGTTTTTTTTTTTTAATGTTTTTTATTTATTTATTGAAATTTTATATTAGATGTAAAGAGACAATATTTCTGCTTAAGGAACACTTCTAAGTTCCCATTGTCATGTACTTGATAAAACAATAATTAATATATTTTCTTAATTTAAATGTCTTTGCTCTGTTTTGCACTTTCTATAAGCAAGATGGTGCGCAAGCACACTCATCCACGACCGTCCCAGACACTAGGTATGTTCATTCGGTCCTGCACTTTACATAAATGACCAATAGATGACGTTTTGTATGTGGATTGATGAAGTTGTAAATTAGCTAACGGTGTAGAAATTTACCTGGCAATTATACTTTAGGAGATTTAAGTATATTTAATTCTGATAATCAAAAACAAACTATCCAATTCACCACATTTTCATCTCTTACGGCCATTAAAATTTTAGGAAAAGGAATAGAGCATAGGTGACAATTCCCCGGTTTTTCAAGGGAGACTTCAAACCGGAAAATTTCTGTAACAATTTTCGATAGTATTAAACGTCGAAATTATATATAGCATATTCTATTTAAAAATGCTGGTGTAAATTCAGATTTAAAAGTTAAAAATGTTGGCAGCTGTGGAATAGAGTGAAGGAAGTTAATCTTTCTCAGCGCAGTTATTTAAAACACACACACACACACACACACAAAAAAAAAAAAAAAAAAAAAAAAAAAAAAAAAATCATTTTTTAAAATTACTATTTTAAAGAAAAATTTCAAAAAAGTAATATGATATTAAACGTTTTACAATCCTAAGATAATTAAATCTTAATGTGGCAGTTTTAAATATTAAATTAAATTTTGATATTTTCATTCTCATTTAAAAAAAATATATATTTTTTAGCATTTTTTCTGTTATATAATATTTTCCAAATTAATCCTTTGCTCCCCCTAACGCTCTAAAGAACTTTGAACACCGTTGTCAAATTTAGGGACTCTTTTATTCAATTACCACAAATAATCTTATTAAACTAAAATACGTCACGTTAAAGGTAATAGCCATAAAACTCCCGAAAACTTATTAATATGACTTTTTATAAGTTCTTAAATTTGACTGAAATTGTTTACGGTATGAATTTTGTCATTAATAATACATCACTTAGGGCTTTTTTATTTTTTTTATCGATTAGAAAAATACATTACATTATATTAAATATATATATGTGCGTCATAGCTGCAAACACTTTAATTTATTCCGCAGTATTTTTAAATCTGCCTGTATTTCGAAACCACTTTATGTGTAGAAATCTTTTCTCCAATATTTAACTTCGATAAAATAAGAAAAAAAAATCTGTTGAAAAATATGTGGTGTAAAGTAAAGGCAAGGCTAAAATTACTCAGGAATAAATTAAAATTTCGGCTTTGATGTATGTATATCTGAAGGGAAATTATAACATTTTAGCAAATGAATTTTCAAAATTTTGAGTACTTGTGAAGTTAAACAATTTTGATAATATAATACTTATCATTTTATATTTATTTTTAAGCAAGGAAAAGTAAAAATTGTTCCTCTTTTTATTTACTAAAAATAATTTTTTTTTTTTTTTTTTTAAATAACATAAGAAAATATTGTTCTTTTACATCTTTAAAAATGCTTTTTGGAAAAAGAAAATTTATATCTTAATGTTTGTTTTCTAAAATTCCATTATCTTTCACTAGCTGGAATTTAATAGCATTAATAATACATAACATATAATTTTTATGTGGATGTTGTTAATGCATGTTTCGATTTAAAACGCATTTTAAATTACTTTATATATATATATATGTATTGTTTTAACTAAAATTTCTAAAACAATATAAAATTATAAACTAACCATGTTAAACGTTAAAATTAAATTTCATTACAATTTACTACCATCATATCTTTTCTACAATTTTTTTACTACGAATTTCTGCAAGTTAAATTTATGTTTAAAGCCGATTATTTATCACACGTCAAAGTAATTATTCAACTGAAAGGGTTTTCGTTAAAAGCATTAGCCATAAAAATGGAGAAAATTTATTAATTAAATGACTTTCTGTAAGTTTATAATACTCACTGAAATTTTTTTAAATAACTTCTACAACATTAATAATATACCACTTTAAGATTTTGGTATAGGTTTTTAAACGCTGGGGAAATACATTAATATTCCTTTATGTATTTATTTATTTTGTACATGTTTGGGAATAAGTTATTAGTTTTTACCGATAAGAACATTTAATAATTTTCAGATTATGTGGAATTTAATAACATTAATAATGTAATAGTTTTTTATTCGTCTTTAAACAAAGGAAATTATATGTTCTAGTTCCTTTATAAAAAAAAAAAAAAAATCGTTTTTAAACAAATGTTGTTAGTATTTTATGAAAAGGAAGTTAAAAATAATAGTTTATTTAATAGAATTTGATTTATATATATATATATATATAAGACAATCTATGTAAAATATAAAAATATTTCTCAAGTATAAAAAATAACTTTACAAAATTGTTCTTTTCCTTCTTGTAAAAAAAAAAAAAAAAAAAAAAAAAAAAAAAAATCTTGAAAATTAAAAATAAATAATTTTAAAAATAAAATCAATATTTGAAAATTGCTGGAATTTACTTACATTAATTTGTAACACTGGTAATGTTTGTGTAGGTATTGTTAATGCATGATTTATATTGTTTCTATTTAAATTACAATTTAAATTTCTTAATCCGTTAGCAGTCGCGGTAGATAGCGCCACCTGGTACAGATTACGCACTTTTTTATTCAACTGTCACCAATAATTTTAAGAAGTGATATATGACATATATAATCGACGTTTCATTGATTCTGGTCACCTTTTATGTATATCAAATGATCAAATGCCACTTTGATGGCTATTTTTGGTGGCTATTGAATAAAAAAAACTGGCAACACTGAAGGAATGTGTGGCGAATCGACCAACTAGCGACTAACGGGTTAATAAAGTATTTTTCTTGAAAATTGGTATGCAATAAAAAAATATGAAGTTTTTTTTTTTTTTTTTTTTTCTTTTTTACTTAAATTAAATTTTAGTATAAAAACTTTTAGATTTCAAAAGGTTCAAAATATCTTATTAAACATTAAACAGATCCATTAATACATTATACATCTATCCATTTTATCCATCCAGTGTTGCACATTTATTTATACGTAAACAATATATATATATATATATATATATATATATTATGTCAAAATAATAATAATAAACAAATAAATGAATAAACGTGCACTTTGCACTTTTTTTATGAAGTTGTTTTCCTTTCTCAATAATTTTAAAGTTAAAATGAGGTGTATTATTTAATATCTTCTGCACCAAATTATCCAACTGAACTAAAACATAGTGCGTTAGCTAGATTTTGTCTTAATTAATAAGTGTACCAATTTTAGTAGTGCTCAGTTGATGGTGTAGATTTGTATATAGTGCATTTAAACCTGACATATTCCAGGTGAAACACATCAAATGACGATGGCGCAAAGCGTTTGACTGAAAAGAAAAAATAAATGCATCGTGGTCAAACAATACAAAACATTTGTGTAAACAATTTCAAATGTATTATATCGAAAAAAGTGATAATATCAGCATTTCATAAATGTAAATAATTAATCAAAAGTTACTTTCTGATTTGCATTTTCATTATTCTTTTTTTTATTATTATTATTTAAGATATAATTAACAAAAGAAAAGTAAAAAGATAGTTAAAATTACCGGATATTTATGATTTTAACAATTTATAGTTTATTTAAAATTTATAATAAAATTGAGACAAGCTATATAACAAAGCGTGTGTAAAAAAACGTCGTCATTCACCGTTGAAACCAGTGCTGCCAGTTTGAGGGAATTTTTTATTCAACATCCACCACAAAATTTCAATTGTAATTGTTGGCTAATCATTTCTAAGACATGCTACGAGAAAATCTGCGAAATGATTACATAACCGTTAACATTAAAATTTATTGGTGGAATTTGAATAAAAAATTCCCTCAATCTGGCAGCACCAGTTGAAACTGGTCGCAGAATAAATGCGCCATTAACATGAAACAGTCGCAAGGCAAACTAATACATCAGTTAAAATCCAGAAATAAAATCGAAAATTAATTCTGGCTGCTCTCGACATGAAGATGTAATTTCTAAGCTTATATTCTATAGTAGTAACTGAATATGAAGAAACTATAGTCATGACGATCACCAAAAATTAAGTTCAAGATTTGCACTGCATATTGAGCTATGATGCATCTAGAAAGTTTTCAGTGAATAGTTAAAACTGATGATCGATCTCCAGGTTCTGTGATTATGAACATCGCTGGAGAGGATCACGCGGTGAAGAATAGTGGAAGAATAAAAAAATAACCATACATACCAGAAGGTCTTGAGAAGAAAATAACAACACCATAGGATGTACAATACCAAAAGATTTTTATTGTGCCTTGAAAAGGAAGTTTGGAACGTTCGTCCGTGGATCCGTCTTTTCCAAAGGTTTTGCATATCTGGCTCCTGGGAAATTCAATCAATATCCTTATGCATCGTGGGGCTGGTAATTTGAAGGTCGAAAGTCATCTCCGAATATTTTTACATACGAATTATTAGTCTTGATGGCGTGTGTATTTTCCCATGAAGGTAATTAATTTATCAACGACTACGAGACTGGATGACACAATCCACTTGCATCTGTTTCCGATGAAATCGAATGCACGCAAACGTTGAGGAATCCGTTTACAAAAGTCTTTAAGAATGTAATTATGTCCTTATTTTTATTGAAATATTAAGTATTACTGCGTATTTTACACAAAATTAGATCCGTAGATATACGTGCGGCGATACCGCTAGAGGCACGTGGGCCGCACACGCCGAAGCGCGGCGACCTCCCACTAAAACGTGTTAACTCCGGCTGTTCAGCTATCCAAGTGCTTAAGAGAGAAGTCTTTCCGCTCTCAGGTCGGCGAGCGACGAAAACGTCACGGCACTAGCGGCCAATCAGAACGCGCGCTCACGGCAGGACGAAACCAAGCCTCCAAAACCGGCTGGAAGGAGGGGAAAAGTAGGAAGAAGCATTGAGAGAATTTTTCGCGTCGCCGAGAAGTAAACTTACAGGGGCGAACGGGAAACTAATGAAACTTAAATAAATTTAGGATAAAATGCGATCTAATAATTTGGGTTTGTTAAAATGATTGAAAAATAATTAAATTAAATAAAAACACTGTCGTGTTTCACGACACACTCCCCGAAAAAGGGGTTTGAAAAAAATTAAAGCACCAGGTGGAAAAAGGAACAAGAGCAGATGACGCCAAGACGATGGATCAGACGGCCACAGAACTGTCCCCTACAGAGGGTTACAGGAAGACACACAGCATGTCTGTTAAAAATTCAACATCTTTTTGCTGACAGAGCTTGATGTTTTACAAGAAGTAGGTGAGTATACATGATTGTATAAATAATAAAAATAAAGCTATTTTTTTAACAACTACAGATTTTTGTGTTTTCATTGCATATTTACATGTAACTGAACCAACACCTGCTGACTGCATGTGATGAATCAAGTACTAAATTTACATATCACGCTGTAAAAGAAAATGTGAAGTACAAGAAAAAATATAAGGGTTTAAAAATATACCTTGTTGTAGAAAATTTAAAGTTCATAAGTAGTTACTACAACCTTACTTTAAAAAACAAAAACATACCAAAAATTTTATATGAAATATCATTTTAAGTCTCAATTGCTAAATGTTGAAATTACTACTGTTATCATTGAATGAATTGATGTTCAATATTAGAAATACGTTAACCAACAAAGAAACAAGTAGCTTAAAAAAACAAGTATTGGTAAATAAAAATGTTGATTAAAAAAAATAAAATCATCAGTTCAAGAACAGGGTCCGGAATGTTCCCAGACTGACGAGGGGGGAATGGCAAGCATCAGGACTGTATCCCTGCAGAAGATACCATCTCGATGCTACCAAAGGAGAAATTTTTAAAGGTAAGTAAGAATTACTATTACTATTGTTAGAATTAAATGACTGTAACAGACGTAAAATGAGTAAATACAACAATGGGGAAGGGATATGTAAATGAATGCAAAAAGTTGAGAACACTTAAAATAGCAATCGAAAAAAAAAACATTATCTCTTGCCAAGGAGATGTCTCACCATTTAAAAAAAATTATATAACTCATGAGTATTATTTATAAATATCTGCCAAAATTTGAATCATTTTCTTTATATAGTCGACTATGTGAAAATAGAGTGAGCATTAATGCTATGGCAGAAAAAAAACATGTCACTAATCAATATATCAATACAGGCCTTAAATCAGTACTTGCTGATGATATAGCTACCATGGTAGTCAATATGCATAATTTGCATAGCCTTACATAAAAATGACAAATATTTAAATTTTTAAAATGCTCCCAAAGATATAGAGAGTTCAAATTGTTCCATTAACATATATAAAAAAACATTTTTTTTTTTTTTTTTTTTTTTCTCAATTAATATATAACGTATAAAAATAACTGCATATATACATACGTAGAGTATAATTATTAAAAAAAAACTATTGTAAATGTAAATGCAATAATGTGAGTATGGAAGTATCATTTTTATGTATATTGAAACTGTAATTAAGAAAAATGAAAATTTGAACGCAAAACAAATAAATTTTGTTTCATTCTGTATATTGTACTCAAAAAAAAAATACCAGACAACATGTCCATTTATGTGTCTTAAAAATAAATAAATTTAAAATAGTATGTGAGTAATTGTAATGAAAGTGTAGCAAAACAACCTGTCACATAGCTAATCCGAGTAAATCTATTGATTATACAGAAATAAAATTGTATGAGGTTATGTTGAGTGTAAACAAAAATAATAACCTGGAAAGTGTGTAAGTGTAAGTATGATAATCATATAGAAACAAAATGACTATTGTTGAATACAAAAAAAATAAATAAAAACACATTGTGAAAATAACAAAGACTTTGAAAAGTTTAGAAAACTACCGTATGGAAACAATGGTAAACTAAACCATCCCTTAAGCAAAGTGTAACATCTAACAATGCGGTACACTTGAATAATTTGGTATGAAAGGTAAAAAAAATAAACAATAAAAAAAATGTCACATTAAAAAACTATTGGTCATGTGAATCTACATTTGGGTTAAATTGTGTGACGTGTAATCAACCCAAAGCCAAAAATGAAATGAGAATGTGTAAGTGTACTTAGGAAATTGTGTATACATAGTATGGCTATTGAATATATCATACGAGTAGAAAAATGAATTGAATAACATAGAGAAACAAAAACAGTTAAGTTGTGTATAAATGAGAAACTACCTGCAAACTATTTTGCCAGGCCACGTGATGAATTATATGTATGTTATAAAAAAATATAAGTGTAAAGTAACATGTGAGATAAAAAATAATTTTATATCTATAACATGAATAACTCTATTGATCATGAGCAAACAACCTATTATAAGGATGTGTGAAGCGTGAAAAGTGAACACCATCTCAAAAATAAAGTTAAAAAAGTGTGGATGTGTAAGTATGAAAGTCATGTAAAAAAATAACATAGTGTGAAGAATAATACAAAAATTAAATCAACAAGTTGACCCACTGTGAGAATGCAAATGCACAAAAATGTAGAATAAGTAAAACTATTGAAGAGTGTAACCAGTAATGAAAATATGTGAATAAAATAAACAAAACAAATTGAACATTGCAAACCACATATGAATCAAACAAGAGAAAATTTAATTGTATATAGCAATTAAATAAGACAACTATTGAATGTGTGACTAGTAATGTGTAAGTGAGAAGGAATATAATTCCCCTATAAAAGTAAATAAAAAAATAAAAACACCCTAAGGTTATAAAAAAATAAATAAAAACTATTGAAATGAATAAAAAATGTATGTTAACAATATTAAACGGTGGTCACTGCCTAAACTGCACGAATGACACAATACCGCATAGGTCTGTCCAGCAGTACCATCGTGTATTGTCCATAAACAGGAACCGTCATTCCCATTAATGGGTTGCCAATGAGTGCAGGAAAGGAGAACCACATGAAGAGCTATTATAATAATGTAAACAAGAGCACCTGAATGGTAAAAAAAAACAACTGAAGCAATGAACGAAAATTAACGTGTATGTAATAAATGATGAAATAAAATTCATCTATTGAATAAATCAAGACAAAAGCATATCAAGAACCATGAAAGAGAACAGAAGTCAACCCGCAACAATCTATGAAATCTCACCACCAAATTGCCTCCTCCAAAACAACTGGTGAATGTGAGTGAAAATGTGTAAAGTGTAACCATTGTGAAAGGTACAGTCGTTTACGCCGCCAAAATAAACGCTGTCCAAAAAGGGTGAAAATAAACTATTGACCATAGTTGAACAAGTTGAAGTCCAAAATCCAACACAGAACAAGATAAACTCAAGTCTCAAAGTGTGTAAATTAAATAAAACATAACTAAAAATGAATGAATGTAAATAGTTTTGAATCGAAAATGTAAATTGATGCCTCCTAACCCAATGCATTATAGTGTGCAGGTTATATGGAGATTTATAGAAATAAACTGAAGTTATGAAAAATGCAAAAAAAAATTTGCAGTCTTGTAAAAATGAACAAAATGAGATGTGACACTAACACAATGCTAAAAATGAAGTGTGGAAAAATTAACGTTTGTAGGAAACCACATGTGTAAAAATTGAGATAAAAAAAACTATTGAGTTAAGTCTGTAAAACAAACTGTGAATGTGTTATACATATCGAATTGATATACACACCAAAAAAAACATAAGTGAATGCACAAAAAAATATAAATGTCAAATAGTGTTAATGACTTGTTTGTGTAACCAGATTAAATAATAGTTTTTTTTTTTTTTTTTTTTTTTTTTTTGAAAGCGATAAAAAAAAGTAATAGACATAACATAAAACTTATGTAGATACTCCCTATCCATCCCATGCGATGAATATTTTAGTGTAAATTTACTCTATTGATATATCATATGTGCATAAATATCGTAAGTGAAAAGAAAAATTTCATGACCTAAAATTCCCACTAGAGAATTATTAAAAATAACTAAACAGACATATACCATGAAAATTAGGAGATTAAAAAAAATATGTAATCATTTGTAAATTTAAAAAAAATAAATGCAATAATTTAATACAAGATAAATAAGATTTGTCCTAATACTAGTTCAATACGACGAACTTTTATCATCATTGCATAGATTAAAATACGACATGCAAAGTACTTTTGTAAAAATGGAAAAATAAGTAAACACAAAAAAACTATAAATACAGATAAGAAGGATCAAAATGCATCAAAAATACTTAAAAAAATTTTTATACATGAGTTACTATATATATCACGTTCCCCAAATATTGGGCGAAGCATAAACAAACATTCACTATTTGTGAATCCAACATAATACCTGTAATATACCTAGATTAGTAATGAAAATAAAATAGAAAGGAACATATAAATATATAGATATATAAAAGTATTGGCAAAATCTAAAAAAATGTATGATACTAGTTTAATGCTGAAAACAAAAAAATCATAAAATGGATACCATACATATATCATATAATAAAAATTATTGGCCAAACTGTAAATAATAAAACAATAAATGCATAAAAAAAAATAAAAAAAAATATAAAGATGAGTCATCAAATTCCAACATTATGGGATATAAAAGTAATGTGATTTGGTAATATAAATAGTTGTAAAAAATTAAAACAAAAAAATAGGAGTCTTATCTCTATATTGACGATTACGTCTCATTAACCTTTGGTCACAGTCCTAATAATAAGTTGTACATTAAAGGACAAAAAAAAAATTAGAGCAAAATTAATTCTGTGGAAACAGAAAAAGGATATATTTCCCGAAGGTTGTGGAATTAAACGATATAATATGTCAGTCATTCCTAGCTCACACTGCATAAGTACAGTATTGTATAAATCTGTCCGGCATGTCCATTATCAAGCACGTCCTCCGATTAATGGATGCTACACTGACCCACATATTGTTCAGTAATTCTTTCCTGAATAGTTCAGCTTATATAATATTAATTTGTCAAATACAGTTTATTCTTCCATAAGGTGACTTTTAAGAATGAAATATACGCGTGATGCCTCGTGCGAAACTAAACACGGCACCATATTGTCGTAAAGCAGACTCTGGCTGCTCTCGACATGAAGATGTAATTTCTAAGCTTATATTCTATAGTAGTAACTGAATATGAAGAAACTATAGTCATGACGATCACCAAAAATTAAGTTCAAGATTTGCACTGCATATTGAGCTATGATGCATCTAGAAAGTTTTCAGTGAATAGTTAAAACTGATGATCGATCTCCAGGTTCTGTGATTATGAACATCGCTGGAGAGGATCACGCGGTGAAGAATAGTGGAAGAATAAAAAAATAACCATACATACCAGAAGGTCTTGAGAAGAAAGTAACAACACCATAGGATGTACAATACCAAAAGATTTTTATTGTGCCTTGAAAAGGAAGTTTGGAACGTTCGTCCGTGGATCCGTCTTTTCCAAAGGTTTTGCATATCTGGCTCCTGGGAAATTCAATCAATATCCTTATGCATCGTGGGGCTGGTAATTTGAAGGTCGAAAGTCATCTCCGAATATTTTTACATACGAATTATTAGTCTTGATGGCGTGTGTATTTTCCCATGAAGGTAATTAATTTATCAACGACTACGAGACTGGATGACACAATCCACTTGCATCTGTTTCCGATGAAATCGAATGCACGCAAACGTTGAGGAATCCGTTTACAAAAGTCTTTAAGAATGTAATTATGTCCTTATTTTTATTGAAATATTAAGTATTACTGCGTATTTTACACAAAATTAGATCCGTAGATATACGTGCGGCGATACCGCTAGAGGCACGTGGGCCGCACACGCCGAAGCGCGGCGACCTCCCACTAAAACGTGTTAACTCCGGCTGTTCAGCTATCCAAGTGCTTAAGAGAGAAGTCTTTCCGCTCTCAGGTCGGCGAGCGACGAAAACGTCACGGCACTAGCGGCCAATCAGAACGCGCGCTCACGGCAGGACGAAACCAAGCCTCCAAAACCGGCTGGAAGGAGGGGAAAAGTAGGAAGAAGCATTGAGAGAATTTTTCGCGTCGAACGGGAAACTAATGAAACTTAAATAAATTTAGGATAAAATGCGATCTAATAATTTGGGTTTGTTAAAATGATTGAAAAATAATTAAATTAAATAAAAACACTGTCGTGTTTCACGACAATGATTCAAACTTAACTAAGGTGCTTGAAAAAAAAAATGGAACAGAATATATTTTGCTAAAAGGTATTATGGAATATTGGTTTCTTCAATGATGATGATTTTAGTTATATTACAACCGCTAGAAGGCCGCTTTGAACAAGCCATTCATAAAAACGTTAACACTCATTTTATAAGTGTTTCGCTATATACACGCGTATAGGGTGTATATAGCGAATACACGCGTATAGGGTGTATAGGGTGTATATAGGGTGTATATATCAGGTTCTATGTGCATAAAACTAAAGCATAAAAGTAAGGATTTTTGTGCCTATGAAAATTCAAAAAAAAAAAAAACTTACTTCCTTAAAATATTTCTATTTTTGTTCCATTGCGAATTGATATATTCTAGATGATTTGATTTCAAGACTGGTAAAAGGTTTTTCAAAAGAAGAAAGGACAAAATTAACAAACAGTGGCGTTCAGACAACTAGTTTTCTTTTTTTACAAGTTTTCGATTATCTAAAAACATAGTAGAAAAAACATGCAAAGAACATTTAAACACTTATATTTTCCACTAGCGATTTAGTCCAGAGTGCAGTTAGAGGACCAACCACAAGTTGGAGATGAGTGAATATACTTTGGCCTTGTATCGCTATACCCTGTATTACAAAAAGATACAAGTGTCTTGAAACTTTCATATACTGTTGCACATACTATGTAGTACAATATTTGTATGTTTTGGTGCGAGAATTGCAAAATTATTCAGGCATACATATATTATTTTTTCTTTTAAAAATTACTAAATTTTCTAACAAGTTTTTGTTTATAAATTGAACGAATTTCCATAAAATTTTGTAAAACTTACTGACAAAATGACAAAACCTTAGAGAAAAATTATTCTGCAACATAAAATTCACATGTGTAATATACTTTAAGATATGAACATTTTTAGTAAATATTATTTGACTGCGCATGCACGAAGATAGAAAATTTTTATTGCATAGATCGAAAGCTTAATATACTGAGCAATTTTTATCAAAAATGCATTTTAATAGAATAAAAAAAAATAAGTAAATTGTCGGCAAAAGAACAACCTAGATTTTAGGTATTTTCCAGAGTGGAAATTTCATAAGGGGTTTTACACATGGCGTGTATTTAATTTGAAGATTCAATTATTTAAATCCCTTTACAAAAGTCCTTTTTTGTGAAAAACCTCATGAACTTACAAATCTTAGTACAGTCAGCCAAAAAAAAAAAACGCCACCCCCCCCCCACCTAATTTCGCCGTAAATTATCGTAGAAATATGCGGCTGGTACCTATCGATCTGTAATAACGTCTAGTTTTTAATGGTGTTGTCCGATTTTGCTTAAGGGGTCATCTACATATTAAAACACGTATAAACTTAATTTTTTTCAATGACGACCCCGATTTTTGACCCAATATTCAGATTTCTGAGATCAAGGCAGTTCGGAAAACATACCTATTTATATACGTTAAATCAATTCTAAACAGAGTTACACGTGAAAATGTGTTAGGGGACCGTTTAAACATTTAGAAAAAATAAATCGTGATCTACCACACAATATACATATTTATTAATTTTCACACCGGAAAAAAAGTTCAGAAATGTTAGTTATAAAATAAAAAACGATTCAAATTCGCAGAACTTCCTGAGTTAGCTTAAGAATTAAAAGATTTTTATTGGTTTCAATTTATTAAACATTGAATAGTTAAATACAACACTTATATCTTGAATAATATGAACCCTGCAATGTTTAATTACAAAAATCTAGATACCAAGGTAAAAGAACAATAGTAATAATGATAATAATATTAATAGCGGTTAAAAAAAAAAAAAAAAAAAAAGTGTTTAATATTTAAGAAAAAGAATTATCTTCTTCTTAAAAGCAAAAACTGTTTTATTTAAGAGACAAAAATTTAAGTTAAAATACATATATAATAAAATATGTATATATATATATATATATAAACAATTAAAATCTATTAACTAGCAATTATTATCTACTTCTTGTTGGGTATATTTTTATTTTATACAGTAAGCCTCCCATGAAAGTGTTACTATAAAGATTTACATTTAATTTTAGGCGTGCAAACCAAAAATAGATAATATACAAAAATATTGATAACAAGATTTAAACTAAAATCTGAGAAAGGATATTTAATATTTTCGCGACCACTGACGTAGTTTCGCGTCATTTTGAAATCTGTAACTCCTTCAGTGAGCGTTTCTTTCACAATTTGTGTGTTACGATATTTCTTAAGAATATTACTTATATTCATATATATAAACAAAATAGTATGAATACAAATACTTTCAATAGAAAGAGTATAATTATTATGTATATCCATATGAAAAGAAATATGGATACAGAAAAAACGGTTTCCTGTAGCCTAGAACGAGTATTCTCCGGTCTGCAGTCGTCTACTCTACTTGAATTCTTAATTTTAAATGTGAAAAACCTATATCTTTAAAAGTAATAGGACATATTACTTTGTTTTAAATTCTTTTTTCGTGATATATGTGACGCCAGTTTTACGCCGTGATTAGAATGATAGAAAATAAATAATATTGCGCTTTGTTTTAATAATAGATAGAAAAAACTAGATAGAAAAAAAAAAAACACTACTTTATTATTCAGTATTAAAAAAAACATTTAATAAAAATTTTATATTTTATTATGTTACGTCGTGCGATAAAATTTAAATAGCATAAACGGTAGAGTAAGCGAATGCAAAAATGTCACAACAAGATTAAAACAGAAAATTTGTTTTAAAAAATCTGATAAAAATTATTAAAAATCAATTATATTAATTTTAAAGAAGGAAAAAACAGAAGTATTGTTCACTGCGTATTGTTCTTTCAAATAATAGTCCTCGTCTTACCGCGTTTTTTTTACCGTCATGATACTTAACTTGAGGTGCACAAATCGTAGAATATTCAAGTTAAAAACAAAAGACAAAAGGGACAAAATAGAATTTTAGCAGTGAGAAACTGGGAAACGTTATGTAATATTTAAAAACAAAGACTTAACATTTCAGAATCGAGTATAAACCTCTTTGAACAGAAGCCACGCCTTTACACAGTTTTTCTAAAACTTTACAATATAAAAGAAAATTATTTTACATTCTTCCAATTAAATCGTTTAAATTTTGTCTTCAGCATTCGATGTAGTAAATGCTATTGACATTTATGCATAACAGCGACACAAATAGATTCTTATGCGAATATGCAAACTAGTTTTTTTAATATTGTTTCTGCAATATAGAGGCGGGGCTTCATTTATTTTGGAATTCTTTCACAACCTGTCGCTTGCATTGTGATAATTTTATAAAAAATAATCCAATTTGTATCATAAACATCGAAATGTGGCTTACAAAACAATTAGAATAACATTGAGTTAAATTAAAATAGTTTTTTGTTAAAATATATACAGATATTTACTCACAGAAGATGCAAATTATTGTAAGTGACGGCCCCCTAACACAAGTAAAAAGTGAAATATCACTGTAACTCGAAAAATAATGTTAAGAACGAGCTGTAAATTTGGAAACCCATGTTTTTGATGATGGCCGTTCTATTTATGCAAAAATTAACATAGGTCATAATTCATAATTTTTTCAAATATGAAATTATTAACAATTTTCATATTTCAAAAATTTTTTTTTATCAAAAATATGCATGGGATATGTTTGGGTCATTTCATTCTATCATATAAAAAAAACAGAATTTGAATATCATAATTATTTTGGAAGATATGAATTAATGTTTGTCACATTCATTTAACATTAGCACCCTCAAAGTTTGACAGCTCACAACTCTGTGAAGAATTGAGCAAAATATATAAACTATACCATTTTCCGCGATGATTTTGTCCAAAGAATTCAAATAAATTATAAAAAATGGGGGTTACCATTGAAAAAAATGAAGTTGATGCCAGTTTTAATATGTAGACGACCCCTTAAGCAAAATCTAACTATATCATTATAAACTAGACGTTATTACAAATCGATTGGTACCAACCACATGTTTCTACGATAATTTACGGCGAAATTAGGTGGGGGGGGGGGGTGGCTTTTTTTTTTTGGCTGACTGTACATATATAAAAATATGTAAAAGTTACAAGACTAAATGGAGTTTTTGTACAACAAGTGCAAAACTTTAAACGACTGAAGAGGACAACAAATCGAATACTGGTCGAACGGTACTATGCATGTTTCATTCATAGTTATACAGTTGTTGGCTGTGCTGATGAGGAACTAAAAAAGGCTCGAAGAGTCTTTCTATTATGTGAATTATCTTGCATGTCTTAATAACACTTCTCTGAAAAAAAAAAGAAATCGAGCTCTGATACTATTCTTGCTAATTCTTACGTAAAATGACCTCCTGGATCCGAATATGAATCACATTTTGCCCAGTCACTCATCGTTTTCTAGATGCACCACCCCCTCCCTCAATTTCTCTCCCTATTCGATAATTGTACGACTATGAATTTGATTTGAAGAATGAAAAGTAAGTAATTTAACACCAAAAACAAAAAGTATATATAACGTTTTAAAAAAACCATTAATAACAGATTAAAAATAATATATATATTATGTAATGCATAATTTTAGTAACAATTCTCCCACCCCCCCAAAAAAGAGAAAAGAAAAAAATCATGTCGCAAATGTCTATGGTTTAGAATTTTCTCACTCTCTAGCCCCTCAGAAGATATTTAACTGTTAAAATAATCCTCCCCCTCCTAAAAATCAAATTTATAGCCATAAAATCGAAAGATGATAAAAAAAAGGAGGGCATTCCTAAAAACGGTGGGTAATAGGGCAAAATGGACGTCATATTCGGATTCAGGGGGTCATTTTACGTAAGAATATTCTGACAATGTGTCAGAGGCAATTTTCAAGCCGAGCAGTGTAATTTATCCTTTGAAAGTTTAATTCGTAACTACAAATTTCTTCCCGGAAATTTTTAATAAGATTTTACTTTACTTTGAATTTAAGAGGGAAACCGCGTTTATTTCTTCTCTTATACGTAAATTCTAGTGGATATGGAATTTAAATAAGCAAAATCCCCCCCCCCCAAAGGATTAAACTATGCTTTTAATTAAGTTTGTCTCAATTTTATTACAAAATTTATTTTTAAAAGTTAACACGATTTAATGATTTATAGATATTTTATATTTTATTTAGTCTACACCTCAATAATGGAAAATAATATTTACATAAATATTAAGCCACAATCTTTAAGTACTTTCAACTAACACACTGAAAAAAAAATTTATTATTCTGCAACTTTACTTGACATAAAACAATTGTTAGTAATTTAAGCTCCATTATATTGTCAAAATTTATTGTCTGCAAATTCATCGTTGTATCGAATTAATCAAAATTTGCTTTCTCATTTTAATTTTCCTTGAAAAAACTTCTTTTTTGATGTCATAATTAATAACTTTCTTCGGTAATTAATATTGGTGCAAGTAACCTGACAATACATAAATTTAATTCATAATAGAAAGCAATTTATATTGATAGTATTGAATTTGAGTAATTTGTGTGATATAACAAATTATTTTCCTGTTTAACAAATTTAATGTCTTTGTTATTTTAATTAAAAGTATACAAAAAGAAAGTGATAAATGTTATTTAAAGAATTAATTACGCTTTGCAAGCGAGATTTGAAAAAAAAAATATATATATAGTAATTTTGTTTCGATAGCTTGTATTATCGTTAGAAATTTCGCTAATATCACGTAAATTAAAGTTATTACACACACAATATTATTTATTTATTTATTTATTTATTTATAAAAATAAAATTATTGTTTAAACAAAATGCTTCGGACTTTTAGTTATGATGCAAATTGGTGAAATAAGGAATTTTGTGTTTGTATGCTTTAAATCAAAGATACGTTTATGAGTAAAGTTTAGAGAGAGATTTATTTAATAATGTTAACATATATATATCTTTAATTTAACATATAACAGTTCCAACGTAAAAGTTTAAGAAGTGCAAGATTGTACGTACGGTTTTGGGTTACAAAATCATATTATAATATTCAAATAAGAGTCTTAAGTTAGTATCTCATGTATAGAAAAACAATTGTAGTTACTACATGTATAATTATTTAAAAAGGTAATTGAAAAAATAAAAATAATTTCCTGCTGGGATAGGATTTTTAAAAATTGAGAGCAATAATATACGAGCCTAGGATTAACATTTAACTTTATATTTTGTAACCTGTGGACGGCAGTAAAAACAAGGATAAACAAGGATAAACAATATCAGATCTAAGACAGTTTTTACTGTGCATGTTAATGTACGTCATTTAGTAATTATTTAGAGAAATTTAATTTATTATTATTATTGATTTTTCAGTTTTAAAAATTACAATTAATAAGTTTTTTTTATCCCCAATTTACGATTAATTAACTACAAACTACTTTTCATAAAGCTCTCTTTCACGGCTTTCAATTCAAGCGCGCATTTTATGTAATGTATTTGATGCAAAGTATCATAATTTTATTTATATATAAATAATTTTGACTATTTTAAAATACAAATAAAAGGAAAAAGTCATTATACATACATTAAAATTTAAAGTGTTTCTTTAATACTGCTCTATTACTAAAGCTGACTAAATTTTTAATTTGAAATGTAATAGTTAATGTATTTATTGTGTATAAATTATAAACCAATAAATATACAGTTATACTGGACTATAAAATTAACAACAATGAGCATTGTACAGTCACCCAAAAAAAAAACGCCACCCCCCACCTAATTTTGCCGTAAATTATCGTAGAAACATGCGACTGGTACCAATCAGTTTGTAATAACGTCTAGTTTATAATGTTATAGTTAGATTTTACTTAGGGGGTCGTCTACATATTAAAACTGACATCAACTTCATTTTTTTTAATAGTAACCCCCATTTTTTATAATTTATTTGAATTCTTTGGATCAAATCATCACGGAAAATGGTATAGTTTCTATATTTCGCTCAATTTTTCATAGAGTTATAAGCTGTCAAAGTTTGGGGGTGCTAATGTTAAATGAATTTGACAAACATTAAATCATATCTTCCGAAATAATTATGATATTTAAATTCTGTTTTTTTTATTCGTTAGAATGAAGGAACCCAAACATATTCCATGCAAAGTTTTGCTAAAAAAACATTTTTTGAATTATGAAAATTATTAATAAATTCATATTTGAAAAAATTATGAATTATGACCTATGTTAATTTTTGCACGAATAGAACGGGCATCATCAAAAACATGGGTTTCCAAATTTACAGCTCGTTCCTAACATTATTTTTTGAGTTACAGTGATATTTCACTTTTTATTCCTGTTAGGGGGCCGTCACTTGTTATAATCTGTATCTTCTATAAGTAAATGCTTGTATATAATTTGACGGAAAACTATTTTAATTTACCTTTATGTTATTTTTATTGTTTCCTAAGCAATATTTCGATGTTTATTATACAAATTGGCATATTTTTGTAAAGTTATCACAATGTAGGCGAGGGATTGTGAAAGAATTTCAAAAGAAAAGAAGCCCCGCCTCTCATTCGCTGAAACACTATTTAAAAAAAAAAGACAAATTTGCATATTCCTATTTGACTCTAAATGTGACGCTGGTATGCATAAATCACAATGGTATTTACTACATCGATTATTGAAGACAAAACTTAAATGATTTAATTACAAATATGCAAAATTATTTTGCTTTATATTATAAAGTTTTAGAAAATTTGTGAAAAGGCGTGGCTATTTACATTAAGCCTTGATATGGAAGCTATGTTGCTGTTTTTCGATGCAGCGAAATTTACAAAATATATTTGTGTTAATATACTATACAGATAGAAGAATAATTATATAATATCAACAAATCTTCTTTAATCAATATGTTTATATACATTACTGTATGGAAATGTTTATATATGAATATTATATTTATTTTTAATGAGAGATATAAACATAGAATACTAAAAAAATAAAGAAGAAAATGTGTTATAAATTTTTATAAATCAAGCAAAATATATATGCATACTTGCCAACCTAACCCGTAACATTGTTAGTTCCCGCCCCTGTGTGTACACAATTTAATTTTTAGAGTAATTAACTTCAAATACATTTACGATTAACTGATTGAGCGCCACGCGAATTCTTATGGAAATCCCATTCAGGCCACACGTGCTGCTTAGAAGCGTGTTATGTTTATCGAGTTTCAATAAACCCCATTAGGCCTTAACGATATAATCCTATAAAAATCCTATTAAAAAAAAAAAAACCATGAAGTAAATTTTAAATAAATTGTCAGTAATTACTTAAAACTATGTAAGTTCTGTAGTTTTATATCATATTTTACACTGCCGGCTGACTTAGCCTAAATGGAAAGATCAGTGTCAGCCACCGATGGCTGACACAGCTCTAAAAAGACTGATGTGAAAAAAAATGTACGGAAAGGGGCGGGACCAGTAATCTTCCGGGATAGGTTGACAAGAATGTATATACATAGAGCAATGCCAGAAAATGTTCTTTATTTTTCATGAACCAGATGAATGGTATTTTTTTTCTGAATAGTCTATGTATTAAATATAATGCTGCTTTAAATACCCTTTAAATAAAAAGTTTTATTACATAAAGTAATTTTCTGGCACTCTACAGCTCCCAAATGACACACAATACAAAACCCCGCCTTTTTCCAGTGTTTAAAGGGTATTAACATTTAATATGCTTTATATTCGTTTTGATCTTTCCTTCTCCTCCTTATCTTCTTCTTTTTTCTTTAAAAAAAAAAAGAGTTTTGTAACATTTTGACCTTTTTAAGTGAAGATTTAGATTAAGGGTAGTCAGCCTTTCTACACCCACCGTCCACTTCGGTATCTGTGTTAAAGTGTAGAATTTTAGAACATCCCATTAAGTAGTAGGATTTATTATTTTACATATTAATTTGTTACACATTATAAAATATAAAAGCAAAAGAATATCGTGGAGATTTATATAAAAGTTTTTAATAATGTCATGAAAAAAAAAATAATAATAATTAATTAAAAAAAATAAATAAATAAAAATAAAAAAATCTGTTTTAATATTTTAAAAAAGTCAATTAAAGAAAATGAAAGTACTGCAGTATCAGAACAAACTCCCATTGTCACTGTGAAACGGCCGTGGGAACCAGGTTGAGTGCCGCCGTTTCAGACAATTATACGGCAGCTTGAGTTAAAATAATTTTGAATTTTCAAACAAATTTAAAACCATTCATCTTTTTTTTTTTTTCTTTTGATAGATATTTTAATATCTATTCCCTTACAGCACATATTCTCCAAATGACATCCCGATGATGTCTTATGGACGAAGACAACGCCTATGGACATCCTATGGACATCTTCAGGATGTATTGTGGACAAGCGTGTTGTTAAGGTTCAAGCTATTTAATTTTCTTCGTATGAAGTGAACTATCTGATGTTTAATCAATAGAAACCAATAAAAATCTTTTAATTCATAAACTAACTCAGAAAGTTCTGTGAATTAGTCATTTTTTTTATTTTATAATTAACATTTCTGAAATTTTTTTCCGGTGTGAAACTTAATAAATATTGCATACTGGGTGGTAGATCGTGATTTATATTTTCTAAATGTATAGACGGACCCCTAATACATTTTCACGTGTAACTCTATTTAAAATTGATATAAGGTATATAAATAGGTATGTTTTTCGAACCGCCTTGATCTCAGAAATCTGAATATGAAGTCAAAAGTAGGAGTTGCCATTGAAGAAAATGAAGTTAATGCCAGTTTTAATATGTAGACGACCCCTTAGGCAAAATTTAACTATACCGTTATAAACTAGACGTTATTACAAATCGATCGGTACCACTCAAATGTTTCTACGATAATTTACGGCAAAATTAGGTGGGGGGGTGGCGTTTTTTTTTTTTGGGTGACTGTACATAGATATACTCCAGTAATTATTTATTTTTATTTTTATTTTTATTTTTTGATTATATAAAAAAAATAATAAAAATCTATAAATTCAATACATTGCAGTCATAAGTGAATTACGCTTTTTCTGCCACCAGTATTTCTATACAGATTTTTTTTTTTTTTTAATCATTTTCTGCAGTTATTCTTATGGTTTTATAGGGTCAAAATATTTGTAGGGAAATACTGGTGCCAAAAGAATCGGATCTCTTTCATCCCTGATGTTCAGAAATTTTTATTTGCAACAGGAACAATATACCGAAACGATTTACATTGCCATGATAAGAAAGACAAATGTGTAAACATAAAGTTATAAACTTATTTTACAAAAATGTTTTCCCCAAATTTTTTATTCTTATATAAATAATGTAATTTTTTAATGTAATTTTTTTCTGTTTCTTGTGCTGTTTTTGTTACTGTCAGAATAAAAAAGATACCCTCCTTCATTAAAAAATTTTAATCTTCGTTCCATTGTGAACCATCTGATTTGACTCCAAGAACGATAAAAGATTTTAAAAAGAAAAAATGACCATGAATTGAAGAGCTGTAGGATATGGGAAATACGTTTTATTAGGAACTTTACAAAATTAAGACAATTCGTCTGTAAATTCTTCATTGAAGCACAAAACTACCTCTTCATTTTTTTAATGAATTATTCTAATGAACTTAAAATTTAATTTAGATAAGAGGAATTAAAGTTAAAGAAAATATCTAAGGATAGTAATTAAAAATGAAATATGGAGACTATTTATAATCAAAAATTAAATTTATGATTATGAAAAGAACTATTATTTTTATAGATAACCGTGTTCATGATAAAAATTTATAGTTACATTGCATGGTATAGTGTAAATAACAATGATTTTATTTGATATATTTCAGAAAATATTACGTTTGAACTAAAAGAAATAAAACTCAGTATTTTATTTGGTAACTGTTGTAGGGAACTTGATTAAATTGATTATTAATATTGATTTAATAACTCTCTGTTCTATCGCAGAAATATATGTCTCATTCAGTTTCACATTTTTTTTTTTTTTTTTTTTTTTTTTTTTTTTTTTAAATAAATGTTATATCCATCTCTTAAAAAGATGTATTAATACGTTAACATAATTTTAAATAAGTATCAGTTTTATTTAGATACGACTGGAGTAAAACATGTTTTTTTTACCATTTTAAGCACGTCCGAATTTTTTTTTTATCTACGACCAAACTGTGTTCATAATATTTATCTAAAATAGTCGCAACCCTAAAAATTAATAAAAAGGATTATAATAAATTGAGTAACTAACAGTTTAAATAAGTATCAATTTCATTCAAATATGACTGCAAATAGTTATAGTAATATAAACATGGATTAGATTTTAGGCCTATTCTGGAAACGCCTTGATAAGGCATTTTAGCTTCTTGCGTGACTAGATGACCTAATATCCTAATAATTTCGAACAGAATAATTTTACAATTATCTTTTTATACTTTTCGTGACTATAAGAAGAGCATAAACATTAATTAACATAAACATTGGGCGATACAAAATAAATAAACATATACTACTTTATCTATTTATTTGCTTATAACAAACAAAACATAAGCTTAAAATGTATGGATCGTCAAGTAAGCCAAATAATGTGTTCTATAGAAAAATACTCTTACCAATATTATAAATTATGAGACATTCAATTTTAACACTTTCCAACAAGGTTGAAAAGTGTTTATGACTTCGGTTTGTCTGTCTGTCTGCCTGTCCGAGCTTTAACTCCCGTAAATATTTATGGAATTTCTTGAAACTGATATATGTTATTCCAGTTCACTATCGGATGTTTCTTATTGAAAATGGAGTTTGTACCTCTACTGGTTAGTGTACAGGGACCCCGAAAATATTTCAAAGCATTGTCTTCTATAAGAGGCATTTTTATAAACCATATTTCCATACCCTTACTGCACAAAAATCTTAATGAAATTGAAATTTGTTACACAAGTTCACTATCGGATATTCCCTGTTGAAAATGGAGTCTATACCTCTACTGGTTTGTGTACAGGGACCCCCTAAAATATTTCAAAGCATTGTGTTCTATGAGAGGCATTTCTATAAACCATATTTTCATACCCTTACTTCACAAAAATCTTAATGAAATAGAAATTTGTTACACAAGTTAACTATCGGATGTTCCCTGTTGAAAATGGAGTTTATACCTCTACTGGTTTGTGTACAGGGACCCCCTAAAATATTTCAAAGCATTGTGTTCTATGAGAGGCATTTCTATAAACCATATTTTCATACCCTTACTGCACAAAAATCATAATGAAATAGAAATTTGTTACACAAGTTAACTATCAGATGTTCCCTGTTGAAAATGGAGTTTATACCTCAGCTGGTTTGTGTACAGGGACCCCCTAAAATATCCCAAAGCATTGTGTTAATGAGAGGCATTTCTATAAATCATATTTTCATACCCTTACTGTACACAAATCTTAATGAAATTGAAATATGTTATTCAAGTTCACTATCGGATGTTTTCCGTATAAAATGGAGTAAATGCCACCATTGATTTGTGAACAGGGGCACACAAAAGTATTCCAAATCATTGCGTTTTATGAGAGATATTTCTATAAACTAAATTTTAATAACTTTACTTTTCACGAAGATTTATGAAATTGAAATGTGTTCTTTTCAAGTACAAAAAAAAAAAAAAAAAAAAAAAATGCTTTGCATAGAATGCAGCATGATTAGCATTAGATCTACAGGGTGACACAAAAAAAAAAAAATCAGTTATATTAAGAGCTACTAATAAAAAATTGCTAGAATTGTACTTTCGTTTACATTAAGCGTTTTTGACACTTTCTATCATTTTTTTAGTGTGAATATATTTTCAATTTGTGTATTTGACTGTTCATCTGTCCGTCTGTCTGTCTCTCAGTTGTTTTTCTGCGCTCTAATTCCCGTAAACATTTATGGAATTTCTTTAAACCGATATATTTTATTTAAGTTCACTATCAGATGTTCCCCATTGAAAATGGAATGAATACCTCTTCTGGTTTATGTGCAGGGATACCCAAAATTATTCGAAAGCATTGTGTTCTATGAGAGGAGTTTCTATAAACCAAATTTTAATACCTTTAATGTATAGAAACTTCAGTGAAATTTTATTATGTTATTCAATCATTATTTCAGAGGTATCAAATATTAAAATATAGTTTCGTATATATATATATATATACACAATGCCTTTTTTCTCTAACAACATTAAATGTATGATTTTTTGATACAACATTCAAGAGTAAGGGCAAAATGCTACACAGAATATTCATATATGTATATATATATTTATTTATTTACATATTAATTAAAGCATATTTGTATTAAAAAAAAAAAAAAAAAAATGAGGATAGGTGTTTTTCACACGAAGTGTTAATTTGCAAATTTGCAAATGATTTCTAATACTTTAATTCTTTGTTTGGTATTTAACATATTTATTTTATTTTTGTTAACCAAGCCCACTTATCTTAAACTATTACACCTATTTTTTACTTTCTGTTTAAATATATGTATATATATATATATATATATATATTGTTGCATACTTGGGGGTTCGTGAGTTGTCCGAGAATGAAAGGGCAAAGGTACAAAAATTCAGTAATTTATTCACAGAGAGTTCCAGAAAAATACAGGTCTATAAACCAAGTACCAGCTTCAATTCGACCAGTAAACACAGCTTAAACAACAGCTGTCAATAGCAAATCCACAGTACAAACTGTATAGCAATAACACTTAAAGCAAGTCTCTTTCGAAGAGGCTCAATGGAAGCTGACCTACTCTGATCACAGACTGAACTGAACTGCCTTGGCGAGAAAGCGCTTCTTATATACTGTTCCATGGAACCCAGATTTTTCGAGAAAACTCTAGAAAGTGGTCAACCAATCAACTTACAGCTTCCATATTTGGTATATCCCTAATAAGGATTTTCTCGCCAAGGTTGCCAAAAAAATCGCCAAGGTGGGGAAAAGTCGCCAAATTTGGCGCCAAATTCATTACCTGCCTTATTGGGGCTTTTTAATGAGTTTTTAAGGGGAATTAAGGCTATTTCAAAGCTAAAACGACTAGAAATGCACAAAATTAGCACTTTATCAACTTACTAAGCCTCTTTGAAAGAATTTATACAAAAATAAACACAATTATTTACAATTTTGTAACACTGCAACCCTCCCAAGGACTGCACGTCCCGGGCAGTGCAACCCTTGGTTAAGAGGCGAAACTAACCAAATTTACACAATCTCAAATACAAAACTAAGTTGCATATAACGACAAAAAAGAAACAAAAATCAAGTGAGAAATATTTACAAAATTCACAAATATGTACAAGTATCTGTATACAAATATTTACATTACGTAAGCGCAAATTTTACCAGTATTTACATTTTTAATTTTTAATATTACCGTTACTTGTGGTACTTGGCTAGCCTATTATAGTGCACCACCTTCGGTTCTGATGTAGGTGTTTTAGTGATCCGCACCACTACATCATTCAGCCTTTTTAAGACAGTGTATGGTCCGTCCCAGTTGCACTGTAACTTGGGAGAGAGTCCTTTGCGTCGAACAGGATTCCACAACCAGACCTTCTCTCTTTCCTGGAACTCATGTTGTGTAGCCTTTAGATCGTACCTTGTCTTCATTTTCTCCGTTGCCATGTTAATCCGCTCCCGAGCAAAGTTGTGTACGTCCTCAAATCGTGCCTGGAGATCTTGGATGCACTCCTCGGGCGATGAAGGCGCATCGGGTGGACAACCAAACAGGAGATCACAAGGGAGACGAAGTTCACGACCAAACAGCATCTGGGCTGGATAGCCGGTGGTTTCATGGACAGCACTTCGATAAGCCAGCAGGAACAATGGCAACTTCAAGTCCCAATCTTGCTGGTTCCTTGATACTAGAAGAGAGAGGTTATTCAGGATGGTACGATTGGACCTCTCGACCATGCCGTCCGACTGGGGATGTAAGGGTGTTGTCCGGGTTTTGTCTATGCCGAGTAGTTGACACAGTCCTTTGAAAACATCAGAGGTAAAGTTCCTACCTTGGTCGGTATGAAGTTGTAGGGGCGTGCCGTACCTTGACACCCATTGCTGCACTAGGACTTCTGCGACTGTGCATGCCTCTTGATTGGGAATGGGATATGCCTCAGGCCACTTGGTGAAATAGTCCATCAAGACGAGAATGTGTTTATTTCCACTGGAGGTCCGTGGCAAAGGACCCAAGATGTCGATTGCAACCCGTTCAAATGGTGCTCCCACGTTATACCGTTGCAGTCTTCCTCGACTTCGTTTCTGCGGGGCTTTACGTGCCGCACAAGCATCACAGGATTTACACCATTTCTCCACATCCTCCTTTGCCTTGCACCAGTAGAAGCGTTCCCGAACTTTCTGCAGAGTCTTCATTACCCCAAATGGCCTCCAGTGGAGCTACTATGCAGTTGTTCTAAAACATCTGGAATTTTTGATCTTGGTAATAAAATCTGCCATCTGAAGCTTTTCCCATCATCAGATTCCCACTTTCTGTATAATACGCCGTTTCTGATATGAAGAGAGTCCCAAAGTGCCCAATAACGTTTCGTAATGGGACTGAATCTGGAAATGTCCTGCCAGGTAGGTCTGTTGCTGGGCGTCTACTTCGGCTGTAATATTGGCTTTATGTCAGGATCTTCCAACTGGGCTTGTCTAAGTTCTTCGTCACTCCAGGGATCGGGATCTTGTTCTGATGGTGTCGAGACAGTAACTTGGCAGGCAACCGGATTTATCGGCAGGTATTTCTGTTCGGCTCTAGAGCAGTACTTGCAGCTTTCCGAGCAGGGCTTCCGTGACAAAGCATCTGCATTACCATGTAGAGTCCCTTTACGATGACGTATATCAAAGTCATATTCCTGGAGGCGTTGTATCCACCTGGAAATCTGTCCTTCCGGGTTCTTGAACTAAAGCTACCACGTTAGAGATGTATGGTCAGTCCGGAGCAGGAATCTTCTGCCGTAGAGGTAATTATGGAAATGTTCTATGGCTTTTACGATGGCGAGTAGCTCTTTCCTGGTGGTACAGTAATTTCGCTCTGGTTTAGACAGGCATTTTCTCCAATAGGCAATGACACGTTCTTGACCATCAATTTTCTGCGACAGAACAGCACCGACACTCTCATGGCTGGCATCTGTATCAAGTATGAACTGTCTGTCGGGCTGTGGATACGTCAAGACAGGCGATGATGTTAAGGCCTGTTTAAGACCCTTAAACGCTTTTTCACATTCATCTGTCCACAGGAACTTCTGTTTGGCTTCCGTCAGCTTGTGGAGTGGTCTGGCAATATCTGAGAAGCCCTTAACAAACTTCCTGTAGTAAGTGCATAACCCCAGGAAACTTCGTAGTTGGTGTATATTTTCAGGACGACTCCAGTTCTCGACTGCAGAGATCTTCTCAGGATTAGTTCTCACACCTTCGGCAGAGATGATATGGCCAAGGTAGCTCACTTCACGATGGAACAAGTTACACTTGCCAGGATTCAATTTGAGGTTAGCCATTGTGAGTTTCTCCAGCACCTTTCGGATGTTTCGTAGATAGTCTTCAAAGGTGCGCTCCACAATGATAATATCATCCAAATACACCAGACAGGCTTCATAGGAAAGTCCTTTTAGCACTCTCTCCATCAGGCTTTCGAACGTGGCAGGTGCATTACATAACCCGAATGGCATAACTTTAAATTTCCACAGTCCTTGTCCCGTGGTGAATGCGGTCTTCTCACGATCATCAGGATGTAATTCTACTTGCCAGTAACCGCTCTTCAGATCCAAAGTCGAGAACCATTTATTGCCAGCAAGTGTGTCTAATGTGTCGTCAATTCTGGGAAGAGGGTAACTGTCTTTCTTCGTGATGTCATGCAAACGACGATAATCCACGCAAAATCTTGTTGAACCATCCTTTTTCCGCACCAGTACTATGGGAGAGGCCCAAGGACTCGTTGATGGCTCGATGACATCATTGCGCTGCATTTCACTTAGAAGTTCAGTGACCTCTTCCTGTTTAGCAAATGGAAGTCTTCTTGGATGTTGTTTGATTGGAGGATGATTTCCTGTATCAATTTTGTGCTGGGTGATGTTCGTTCTCCCGACGTCTTCAGGTGTTCGAGAAAAAAGGTCTTTAAATTCTTGGAGTAGCTTCTCCGCAGCACATCTCTGTTCCTTTCCTAACTCTGCATTCTTGAGTAATTCCGTCATTAAATGTTCAGAAGACTTGGATTCGGTTGATTGCGTGGGGCGGTTGATGCATGTGACAGGAGTGCAGGTTGCTAACACCTCATCCTTCTTCACTGTCCGGACCTTATCGCTGATGTTTGCGACTCTCACAGGAATAGTATTCTTTGAGAGATCAACAAGAGATGAAGCTACCAGAACTCCTCTTGGGCTATTGTCTGTATTCGGGTATTCAATCAGTCCATAACGGAAGTATTGCTTGGTAGGGGGTGTTCCTGAAACTATTGTCTCTGTATGTGGAGGGATGGAAATTTCAGACTTGGCTGTTATATGGCAAATTGTCTGAATGTCTTGATTTTCAGTGTTGAACACAGCGATGTCTTCCGAACTCGAATGCAGTTCATTATTCTTGAAGTCCAATTGAAAGTTAAATTTTCTCAGGAAATCAATTCCAATGATTAAAGGATCTCTTATATCAGCCACATATGCCATATGATGGTAACTGGCATTCCCAAAAGTGATGGTCAAGTTCATTTTCCCATATATTTTGATTTCGTCTCCGGTCACAGTCTTGAGTCTAACACAGGGCGGTGTCCAGATGATCTTCTCTTTTAGTTCTTGAGCCAAATCCGCTCTAATGAAGGTCACATTGGCTCCCGTGCCCAGAATCATCCGGCAGGCGGTGTTGTTAACTTGGCCATAGACGTAAAGTCCATTATCGCCGCCACTCATCGATGAAACATGAAATACTGTAAATTGGGGCTCTTTAATTTCAGGCGACCTCCGCCCCGCGAGATGGCCTCCTCTTAGTTTCCCTGTAGCGATGGTGAAGACGGGTGATTTCCTATAGTTGGTCGTACAGGGCAGTTCCTCTTCACGTGACCATCTACTCCACAGCCCCAGCACTTTATCTTCCGGTCCTTTATTTCCTTATTATTCTCCAGGCTGCGCAATCTCTTTAAGATCTCTTCGATACTTCTCTTCATTTCATTTTCACCAGCAGGCGTATCATTTAATGAGACTGCTCTTATGGTATGGCGGTCTTTACGGGAGGCTTGTTGGGCTGCCTCTATCCTAAGTGCATACCCTAAAGCTGATTCTACGTCTCTGATGTTGAAGAGTCTCAGCGCTTTTTGAATTTCTGGATCCCGAACAGCATCGATAAAGTACTGAAGAGCTAAGTCGTTTCGAGTGTCAGCATGACAGTCTGAGAATGCTAGGTGTGACAGTCTCTGAATGTCCGCTGCCAGCTCTTGCAAACTTTCGCCCGTTTTCTTGTAACGAGATTTTAGCTGGAGGCGACTATAGTCCTTAGAACACTTCTCTCCTAACCGTAGCTCCAGTGCTCTAGTCAGGGCCTCGAAGTCGTTCCTTTCTTCTTTAGAAACATTTCTCAGTATCTCGGCTGCATCTCCCCTTAATGCTGCTGCTAAGTGGACTGACTTGGCGGTAGAGTCCCAGCCGTTAGCTTCAGCTACGATGGAAAACTGCGTTTTATATACATGCCAGGAGGAACTGCCATCGTAGGTAGATAGCTTAATAAATTCCTGATTCTGGATTCTTCTCTCTTTCTTTTCAGTTTCATGGGGCATGGATTCTAACTTTTCTTCCACTTTTCTCTCCAGATCTTCTTCTATTCTCTTGAGTTTACCTTCTATCTCTGAAAACCTTCCTTTCAGTTCCTGATCAAAATTTTCTTTAACTTTCTCCTCGACACTCCGTTTTATCCTCGTAACACTCTCTTCAACCTTCGTAACATTTTCGTTTATCTTCATAGCTTTCTCTTCAAAAATTTCTTCTATTTTCAAAACTTTCTCCTCAAAACTTTCTTCTATCTTTATAACTTTCTCTCCAAAATTTTCTTCTATCATTACAACTTTATCTTCAAAATTTTCTTCTATCTTTATAACTTTCTCTTCTATTCCATCCATTCTATTTTCCATCACCGTTAATTTACCCTCGATTGATTTTTTCACCGTTGATATCTCTCTCTTCATCTCATCTTGATTAGATTTAATTTCTTCGGTCAAACTGGCTTCCATATTTTCCTGAACTGCTTTCATTTCCTTTTGTACTGTTTCTATTTTCTCTATCAATCCGGTTTCCATTTTTTGCTGTCCGGCTTTCATTTCATTCATCTCTTCAGTCAAGCCATCTTTCAATTCTTTTTGACCGGTTTCTATTTTCTCTTGTGCTGCCTTCATTTCTTTCATCTCTTGACTCAGGCTATCTTTCATCTCTCTCTGTCCTTCTTTCATTTCATTCATCTGGGTAGCTAAGCTTTCTAGAAGTTTTTTCATTTCTTGCTCCATAGCTCTCGTTATCACCATTCACAGACAACCCCACTCCTGACACCAGAAATGTTGCGTACTTGGGGGTTCGTGAGTTGTCCGAGAATGAAAGGCCAAACGTACAAAAATTCAGTAATTTATTCACAGAAATTTCTAGAAAAATACAGGTCTATAAACCAAGTACCAGCTTCAATTCGACCAGTAAACACAGCTTAAACAACAGCTGTCAATAGCAAATCCACAGTACAAACTGTATAGCAATAACACTTAAAGCAAGTCTCTTTCGAAGAGGCTCAATGCAAGCTGACCGACTCTGATCACAGACTGAACTGAACTGCCTTGGCGAGAAAGCGCTTCTTATATACTGTTCCATGGAACCCAGATTTTTCGAGAAAACTCTAGAAAGTGGTCAACCAATCAACTTACAGCTTCCATATTTGGTATATCCCTAATAAGGATTTTCTCGCCAAGGTCGCCAAAAAATCGCCAAGGTGGGAAAAACTCGCCAAATTCGGCGCCAAATCCATTACCTGCCTTATTGGGGCTTTTTAATGCGTTTTTAAGGGAAATTAAGGCTATTTCAACGCTAAAACGACTAGAAATGCACAAAATTAGCACTTTATCAACTTACTAAGCCTCTTTGAAAGAATTTATACAAAAATAAACACAATTATTTACAATTTTGTAACAATATATATTATGAAAATGTTTCCAAACATTGTATAGACAGAAATCATATACCACACAAAAAACTGGAAAAAGAAATAAAACGTTTGGAAAAAAAAATAATAATGATAATCCAAATAATAAAAACATACGACATCTATACGTCATCATGGGCTTTTATTGAATATTGTATGAAAACGAAAGAAATTTCATTTACACTATAAATATATTTCCATGCCTGCCAACTTGTACTTTTTTTTTTTTTTTTTTTTTTGGCGACAGGAAATATTTTATAGAACTTTTTAATAACCATTTTAGCAGTTTCCATCGATTAATCATAAAGATTTTGATTCAGATATATTTATTCCACTTTTTTATATATGCTGCTTTTATAATTATGAAAAAGTAATAAATAACTTTCAGCATATGAAATCTTATAAACATTAATAAATTTTAAATCCAACGTTTCGGCTAAATTCCTTCATTAGCCTTCCTCAGGGAAAAATGATGTTAAAAACACATAAACATAGAAAATTTAAGTACATGATACCACAATTACAACTTCAAAACATTTAACAGATGATTACACAAATTGTAAAAATATACTATATACATTTTTAAAAATATGCTAAAACACTCAAAGGAACATGAAACATGATCACCGCAAGACAAGGATAAAGAGCTACTAAAGCAAAGGTTAAAAATATCAAAATTGTGGGGTTGCCAGAACTAACTTAAAGCAGGGTAACCATAAATTAATTTAAGCCCAAGAAATGAAGCCAAATTGAGGGGGGGTTTACTGATAAGGAATCGTTACAAATTTCTGATTTTCTTTTAATAATTTCGAATGATTCATAAAGAAGTGCTTGGTTTCTATTGTCAGTATTGTAAATTATTTTGGCATTTTCAAAATCGGGGTCAATGGGATTAGTATTATAATTTCTAGAAAAAGCTGTGTTGGGTCTATTATATTTTAAATCTGCAATATGCTCCTTCATTCTATCACAAAAAGGTCTATTAGTCATACCTATATAGTAGTTAGTTTTATTATCAACTTTATATGGGATTTCATAAACACCAGATTTTAATTTGGGGGGAGGAGGATCAAGTTTTTTAGAAATTAATGAATTTAATTTTAAAGGAGCTTTAGCAACCAAATTAACTTTTTTATGTTTAAATAATTTAGAAATTCCTTCATGAAGAGATGGCAAATATTGAATTTTCTTAAACTTACTATTAGAAGATTTATTATCATTAGAAGATGAAGAAGGGGGAGGAGGGGACATAATTTTATAAATTAATTTATTTATAGTCTTTATTTTATAACCATAATTAATAGCCAAATTATAAATAAAATCGATTTCATGGTCTAAGGCCTCAAGGGTAGAGCTATGACTAAAAGCACGTTTAATCAGAAATCTAAAATTAGCTATTTTATAGGACCAGGGTAAAGGATAATTGCTATGAAAAGTATATGGAATAATATTGGGCTTTCTATAAACAGAAGTTTCAACATATTGATTAAATCGTTTAATTTTAATATCCAAAAAGGTTAAAATATTATCGTTATTTTCAGTTTCTAAAGTATATTGAAGGTTAGGTTTTACGTTATTGAATATATCTAAAAAATCCTTAGGGGAACTAGATGGATCTTGCCAAATTATAAAAACATCATCTACAAATCTTTTCCACAATTTAATACAATGCATATTTTTTTGAACAAAATTATTCTCAAAATCTCTTAATTCAAACTCAGCTAAAAGTCCAGATATAGCTGAGCCCATAGGTGCTCCGTTAAGTTGTTTATAGATATTATCGTTAAATTTAAAATAATTATTATATATTACCAATTTCAAGGCTTCTTTAATAGCAGTTTTTTCAGATTGAGAATATTCAGTAGATAAATTGAGTCTATTACTTATTATATGAAAAACACTCTTTATCCTTGTCTTGCGGTGATCATGTTTCATGTTCCTTTGAGTGTTTTAGCATATTTTTAAAAATGTATATAGTATATTTTTACAATTTGTGTAATCATCTGTTAAATGTTTTGAAGTTGTAATTGTGGTATCATGTACTTAAATTTTCTATGTTTATGTGTTTTTAACATCATTTTTCCCTGAGGAAGGCTAATGAAGGAATTTAGCCGAAACGTTGGATTTAAAATTTATTAATGTTTATAAGATTTCATATGCTGAAAGTTATTTATTACTTTTTCATAAGATTTTGATTTGCAAAGAAATACTTTTGTTAAAAAGCCACACCATACTAGTCGGCACTTATTTATTTGCCTAAATTAATACATAGTGAAAAATAGATGAATATGAAATACCCTTTCTATTTGTAACTCACCATATTAAACTAAAGTATTTTAGATTATTGGGTATTCGACTGTTGCAAACTTTCAAATTTTCTTCATGTGTTTTGATTGTTTTCAATGACAAAAAATAGAGTTTACACGCAAAACATTTAGTTAAGGGAAAAAAAATATTTTTGAATAATATGGACCAAGTGGGTATTATGAAATAGTTATAAAAGGGAGGATAGAATATCCATTTCCTTAAAAGTTGATATAAAACAGGGTAGTATTTTTACAGATAATCATGAATAATTGCAATATAAACATATTATTTCGAAATTATTATTGAAATTAATTAGTACTGAACATATTATCAACATTCAAGCTTTGCAAAAATTGAAAATAATACGGAATAGTTGATATTCCATATTTACGAATAGCTATCTTGGAGAAAAAAACAACCTCAATCACTTGTTGCTAGAAATAAGTTAATGGGAATCAGATTACTAACTCTCTTAAATCCCCTACGAGAAATGACTTTAGCATACTTGCCAAAATCCTAATTAATATTCCGTAGTATTGATAGTCCCGCCCTTTTTTCCACACCAGTAAATTTTTAGAATAATATTCCTCAAATTCATTTACGATTAAATAAAAAGAAAAGTACTCTAAAAAGATACTGGTGGAAAAAAAGAACAATACTACGGAATATTAATTAGCATGTCAGCAAGTATGCTTTAGGTTTTCACTCATTTTACTGCTTCGTAAATAGAGTACAGAATTACTAATACTTATCTGCAAAAAGTCTGAATTCTGATAAACTAAAAAAGTGGTATGTCTTCTCACTCAAAAAAGTAAATTAAAGGTATGTTTCAGCACCTTATAGGTAAAATATAAAAGTATTCTATTTTACTTGACTGTCCCATATTTTCCAACGTCCCTCCTCCTTTCTCTCTCTCTCTCTCTCTCTCTCTCTCTCTATATATATATATATATATATATATATATATATATATATATGCGTGTGTGTGTGTGTGTGTGTGTGATAAAATGGGTCCGTCACAGTTTCTGGAGGCAGTAACTTGCAGTGTCAAGACACAAGGCGCACCATTAGGCTTGCGATACATAACTTTATTGTAATCCCAAATCATAATTGGAGGTAGCAGAAGGCAATGGGTAGTTCATATTTGGCTAACGGGTTGAATAACTTAATCCTACGGCCCAGACTGCGGGTACGGAAATTGGTTGTGACTTCACGTTAGGGCTTTTGACTAAACTCGCTGCTACGTAGTTTTCGGATCCGGTGGCTGGCGAAACATCGTTAGATTATTCCTAACAGAGGATCGCTAAGGAAGAGCGCTTAATTTTGCCGCGCGAAACCATTGACTAATAGAACATAAAGAAGTATTGCGTCATTATATATATATAGAGAGATAGATAGATAGATAGATAGATAGATAAAATAAAAATTAAGTTTTGTTTTTCTTTTTGAAACACCCGTATTCTTATTTTCACAAATTCCAATGATAAACAAATATTATTTCTAAAAAGTAATTTTTAAAAACTCTTTTCATTAAACTAGTCTTCATTATGACATTAAAGACATTTTCACTTCAAGTGCACAACTTTCACAAGCGAAGCTCTAATACAATACGCTCTGAAAGCCCCATCTTTATCTGATCGTAGCTTTCCAAAAGTTTTCATTTAGAGCATCCAATCCGTCGGCAAATTTCTCTTTTAAACTTGCTTACTTAATCCCCTACACCTCAGCTATTCTGATAGTAAATTTTCCTTTGGATAGGAATGAAATTCTATTCTTAGCGTATTTTAGCGTAAAAGGATGTGGTTTTGACTGGATTGTTTATTTCAGGACTACACAAAATGTTTTTTACTTTTTCTTTTATGTATTTTCCTTACAATTTTCTTTGTTTAAGAGCTTGGAGTATAAATCTTTATTATCTGAGGAATTGCTTATAAGGTTTATTAATTAAAAATTACTTTTTGTATTACTTTATGGTAGAAAGGTTATTTATATTTAATTATTTTAAGCATCGATTGTTCCTTTTTAATTTATATACAGATAAATATTAGTACAATATTTTTAATCAATTATTCAGTTCAATAACCGATTGAACGTTAAATATAATCGTTTGCGTTAATTAAATTCCCTCTAATAGGTATTTAGTAAAATGAAAATTATTTTTTATCGTTTATTTTATTTTATTTTATTTATTTATTTATTTATTTTTGCTTTCGTTATAGACACGCGCTTCCGAAATTATTTTGTTTTAATGAATGTGATATCATCATACTTTTTTATTTCATAAAGATTAATCGTAAATTTTGATGGTGATATTTTTCCGATAAACCTATTAAATGCAATTTAGCGTCATTTTGGTTAATTTTTATAATTCTGCTTTACGGTAGGTAATATGATTTTTCTGAGAGGCACCATTTTTTACTTTTTCTTTCAAAATGTTGTTTCCAAAAGTAGTTTTATCCCGAAAACTGTAAAGCTGTTCACTAAAATTATAATGATTAAAACGTTTTATTTTTATTTATATCATCTTAACCCTTTGCGGCGCAAGACTATTCAGATCATTTAAATTATATTGCCATCGGAATTCATGAACTAAATTAAACTAAAAGAAATTTTTTAATTTAAGGTTAAAAAAACCGGCCTTTTCTGATACGTTATAAACGTAAATTTTTGCTAAAAATTTTCCGGGATGAATTTTTGCAGCTGTATCTTAAATTTTGCGTTCTCGCAGCGAGGACGCCGCCCGTTAAGGGGTTAAAGTGTAACTAAAAGAATCCACCCACACAATAGACAAAAAAAAGAAAAATTAAAAAAAAAAAAAAAAAGTCATTTTTCACATTTTAATTCATTCTAGTCTTTAATTTTTTTTTAATAAAGAAAAGCTTCAAGCAAGCTCTCTCGCGGCACTCTTTATCTGCTTAAAAAAAAAAAAAAAAAAAAAAAAAAAAGTATATAATTTAAATATATATTGTTATTAAAAAGAAAAGAGGCCATAAATAACGACAGATAGAAAGGTCTATCTATTGTATTAAAAATAAATAAATACAGGGCATCCTAAATGTATCTTTACATTTTTAAACAATACTTGAAAATAAACAAATAATCCCGTGTAGATATGGGGTTTTTTGTTTTCCATAACAGAAATATCTAAATTTATTTTGCAAGGTTCGAAATGCATATTTATACTAAAAATAGAAATAATAATAGTTAAAAATAAACAAACAAGTATATGTACTTGTACATTCTGTGTTGTTTGTTCTATAAGAAATACGTTGAAGAGTATTACTGCACGTTTTTAATATGCGTACAATTTGTCGGCTGCGACGCATTGAAACTATACGAAACTTTAATCCGGTTTTATGAAGCATTTCTAGATAAACACCAGTAGGAATTCCTTTCCCTATTTTACTATAAAATCAGATTTTCACTGATTATGACTTAAAAAGGTTTTTTAACCCCTCATCTACCCCGGTAGTATATATAGGGTTTTTTTTTTTCCAATTTACGATAATTTGTATTGTACTGCTACCACTGAAACTACTAACGTTGTTTTACAAAGTAATAAAATAATCTTAAAAATGATCTTGATAGTGTTTACGAAAGATTTACTCATTTCAGAGGCGGCACTGGCAGGCCTAAATTCTGCTCGACAGGTAAGGGGTTAACTTTTTTTTTAAATTTATTTAATGGAAAACGATATTAGAGGCAAGGAGACAATAATTTTACTTCAAGTCCTCGTCTGTGTTCGCAGTGTCAATGACACAACGGAATGAACAATATGGATGGCCGCTGCAGTTCGACTTTTCAGTTATTCGAAGTCAAAAACATTTACGTAGGACTATTTCTTTAAAACAAACTTTGTTTGCATCTTTATTGAACATAAAGAAACAGTACGTACACATCTTTGTATGTTTATTTGTTATTATGGTGTAAAAAGTGTAAAGACAGATTTCGCACACCCTTTATATCATATTTAAACAAGAAAATTTTCACGAATTGTTCAAATGATGACACGTGTAACTACTATAACAAGAATGAATGTGTTCTCTTAATTTTAAAGTTTTTTTCCTCAATATTCCACTTTTATAAATCACCAATAGACTGATGTAGTGCTTTGTATGTAGGCTGAAAAAATTGGAAATTAATTAAGAATATACAACTGTGTCTGGAAATTCTAATTCGATAGCTATATGTCTGTCCTGTCAGTCAAAAAATATTTATCCTATCTACCACATTTTCATTTTGTGCGGTCATTAAGGTTGTGGAAGAAGGAAAAAAAGTAAACAATATTAACCTTTCTCAGCACACTCAATCGAAACCTCATTTCAGAAAAAATAAATAAATAAATAACCGCTGTATTTCATAGAAAATGAAAAAAAAAAAAAAAAAAAAAAAAACGGTATAAAAAGTTTTACACTCCTAAAACAATTAAATCTTAAGGGAAAATTAATAAATATTAAATAATATTTTAATATTTTCATTTAATTATGTTCTAGAAATATTTGAAATTTGTACATAATATATATTATTAGTACAACAAAGCGTACTATTTCTTTCAGACAGAGATTTATTGTGGTCATTTTTCACTTTCCACTTTGAATGAACGTTCGTCCATTTTTGTTTTTATTTAAAATATACAACACTGAGAGTTTGATACAAGCTAAGACAGTTCTTGCCAAGGTCTTTACTTACACAATTGCGATAGCTGTTTTAATTCATCAACGAAATGGCAATAAAAATTTAAAAGCCACCAAGACGCTCTTAAGCTAAAGATCTACCAAAGAAATGATAAAAAACAAAAGGTTTTTCAAAAGCATGTTCAATTTGTAAAAACTTTTACGCATTCAAAAATCAATTGTTAACTAATTTAATAACCAATTATCGGAATGAACAAACTGGTGTATGGTCTGTCACGCGCGCCCGCGAGGTAAATTCTTAGCCAAGAGATATTATTGTGAAACTTTTCTTAGCCAAAGTATTTGAACATATAAATTAGAATAATCGGAAAATGTACATGGAAACATAACATTAAAAACATAAGAATCATGTAATAAAACTTAAAGTTGTACCATTCTTTAAAAGTACGACAGGAATATTTCTTCCAGACAGCAGTTTTCCTTTGTCGCCATTTATTGTATTACACCATGAGATTGACAAGATGCACGACAATATCTAATTTTATTTTACCATTTAATTTCTTAAACTATCTCAAAATATTATGTCAAACCTGTAAAAACTTTTACATTTTTCAAAACCTACTAAAAGTGAGAAATTAATCCTTGATTGTATGTAAAACCGATTATTGATTTCGGTATCCGAGACCATCACCATTCATAAATTGGATGGCTTCTGAATATATATTGGCAATATCTTCTGAATAAGTATTGATGATAAATTCTGAATTTTTGTGAGCGATATAAGTATTGATGTTGGCTTATGAATAGTTGTTGGCGATATCTTCTAGATATATAATAGTGATGACTTCTTATTTTTTTGTTGGCGATATCTTTTGAATACATATTGATGATGGCTTCTGAATATTTGTTGGCTATTTCTTCTGAATATGCACGGGTGATTGCTTCTGAATATTTGTTGGCTATTTCTTCTGAATATGTACAGATGGTTGCATGTGAATTTCTGTTTGCTATATGTTTTGGATATAACCAACAAGTAATCCAAATTTGAAATTTGCCACCGAAATAATTCTATCGTTTCTCATCAAGATGTTTACTTGCACAATTATGATAACCTAATTCATCGCCAAAATCATAATATATATATATATATATATATATATATATTATACATATACGAAACTTTAAAGGGGCTTCTATGAGAAAGCGATGCCAAAGTAATTTTATGAAATAAATATAGTAACCGATGCTAGGGAGAGAAATACAGTTACTGCATGCCTTTATATGTAAGAATAGATTAAAATCAGGCCTGTTGTACTAAATTAAATTTTGCTTAAAAAGAATGTAAGCAGAATTTTACTTTTTCTATCTCTCTTTTCTTTTCTTTTCTTTTCTTTTTTTAATGGGCACTTTTAGTAGTCAGATTAAACTACAAGTATCATGAAACATGAAATCGTATTATTATATTATATTATATTATATTATATTATATTATTTATTTACAATAAATTCATTGTAAAATGGTTAACCCTTATGCACGCTCATTATACGAGTATTAATCAGTATTTGAAGAAAAGATGAATCTTAATTAATACATAATTTTCTATTAGTTCACAAATCTATGATTTTTTTCCCTATTTTAATATAAACTAAATTTGAAAGATTGAAAGATGATTAAGAAATATATTTTAAATATATGATCATCTTTATATTTGCACATAATGGAAATACGCAATTTTATTAAATCTATTATATATTTCGTTATGAATATATATATATAATCTATAGAGAAGCTAATTCAACTCACATTTCAAAAATATATTTCATTAGCTATCGTTCTTTGTTACAATTTATTTGTCTAAGTCAAATATATCTATCTGTAAATGGAAATGCATTTCTTTTTCACTAACATCTTAATGTATTATCTATTCAGAAATGCAATCAATAAAAATATAAATGTATGCTTGAGAAATGAAAAATGTAAAACCATTTTACAGAAAACAATCAAAATTTTGAAAATTCATTATCTTTAAGGAGAAAATGTAGAAATCTATTTTCATCCCTTAAATTATTTTTCTGCCCTGTGAACAAGAAAGCATTTGCGAAATTCCCTCCTTTTCACTACCCCCCCCCCCCCCCCCCCGAAAAAAAAAAAAAAAGGAATGCTTCATTTTCTTTTAATTTGAATAAATTGAGGAAAAGTAAGTACTGTCTAAAGTTAAAAGTTTATGTAATTAATTCAGGCAACCAGCGTGATTCATATTGTTTTTATTTAAACTATTAAAGGTCTGTTACATTTTGATATTTAATATAAAAAAAAATCAATGAAGATATTTGATTAATAGATAGATAAAATATTAATGAATTTATAACATTAATTGGTTATATTTATTCAAGTAGTTTCATAGCATTTGTCGATGAACTTCCGCATGATCACACTTCGCTGTACTATTAATTTGGTACTCGATTTCCAGCCAAGTACGGGCAAGTACGTCGGTACCCACAACCACTATTGTGGTAGTAATCCTGACCTTTACATCACCAATATTTGACACATTTCTTCTGTAAAATATGTCCTTTAAAAATCCTAAACGGAAAAATCTTAGGAGCGATATATAAGCTCAATAAGATAATTCAAATCATATTTCAAAAATATATTTTAGTTCCCATAGTTCTTTATTACAATTTATTAGTCTAAGTCAAATTTATCTGTAAATAGAAATGCATTTCTTTTTACACTAACTTTCTAAGCGTATTATCTAATTCAAAAATGCAATCAATAAAAATATAAATGTATGCTTGAGAAATGAAAAATGCAAAACCATTTTACAGAAAACAATCAAAATTTTGAAAATTCATTAACTTTAAAGAGAAAATGGAGAAATCTATTTTCATCCCTTAAATTATTTTTCTGCCCTGTGAACGCGAAAGCATTTGCGAAATTCTCTTCTTTCCACCACACTCCCCAAAAGTGAATGCTTCATTTTCTTTAAAATTGAATAAATTGCGAAAAAGTAAGCACTGTCTAAAGTTCAAATCATATGTAATTAATTCTGGCAACCCAGCGTGATTCATTGTATTACAATAAAAGGTGTCTATAAAAAGTTCTTAAATTTTGATGTTTAATATTAAAAAAAAATTATGAAGATAGATGATTAATAGATAGATAATAAAAATAATGAATTTATAATATTAACTGGTTATATTCATTAAAAAAAAGTTTTATGGCCTTTGTGGATGAACTTACACAGGTGCACACATCGTCGCATGGGGAATATTAACCATTTGACTGCTAAGCAGCGCAATAGCGCTGCAATGTTTAGTCTCGAAAACTGCGAAGCAGTGCTATCGCGCTTCGAGAGATACAATTCAGATAAAACCGGAATTTTAATTTAATTTTTAATTAAAAAAGATCAATCGGTCAATCGATACTTCTAGATAGTTTGAAGCAGTTGGTTATGTTACGTCGCAACATTATTCTGGACGATGATTCGGTGCATAATATTACGAAGGAGGATGAGACATTGGAAGCAAATTATGAAGAAAGTGACGAAATTTACATCAATGTGTTGTCTGCAGTAACAAGCAGAGTGAGATAAAGCGTTCGAACCCCATTTGCGCTCGCTGTGAGAAAAGGCTACATGGCCTTTGCGCAGGAAAATACAATTGTTAACATCATCTATTCATCATTTTTCTTTCATATTTTCTTTTACAAAAAGTAAAAAGAAATATATATTTATTTTATAAAGTTCCTTTCCTTCATTATTTCTTTGTAAAACACAAAAATAATTAATAAATTAACTGATAATTGTATGAGTAATTGTGTTTTATTTATTTATTTATTTATATTTTTATTTTTTTAATACTCAAAAAATATCAACAGAAGACGACGTTACTACTCTGACCATTGATATCAATTAAATGTAGTTCTTCAAAAGAGGAATATCTAACGTGATTTCCGACGCATAAATTATTACGACGCTCGTTTTATCATTTTAAAAATATATATCCTGAAATGTGGGAAATAAGTTGGAAAAAGAAAAGAATGGGCGGAGTCTCGATAAAATTTTATCAAAATACACACCCTTCACTATGCTGAATTGTACATTTGGAAAACTATATTAAATTTGGATTTTTTTCGCTGCTCTTAAATTTTCGTAAAACATTATGTGTGAACAATTATAAATGGTAAAACACGTTTTTTTTTTTTTTTTTTTTTTTTTCATCCATCCTTTAATGATACTTGAATTTGCCTTTTACATACACTACAGTAAGGCGTTGTTTTCATAAATTAGATGTGTTTTTATAGATCATTAGAAATTTTCATATTTTATTTCTGTAGAAAGAGCTATCGAGGGTAAAGGATTTATGTATAAAAATACACATTTATATATGCCTTTTCGACTGCTGCTTACTTAGTTTTTTTTTTTTTACTGCACGGCGTGGTTTTACACTTAGGCATGATTGGGTTTCGAATTCTTTACAAAGCGAAAATTAAATATTTACACCGGAAAAACTTTTATTGAAGCCTGTAAAATCGATAGCAATTTAAGGTTGTTTTTTCTGAAAGTGCTTTAGCATTAAAACGGTTAAGTTGGTACTCAATTTCATGTCATGTACGGGCATGTATCTCGATATCCACAACGACTATTGTAATTGCAATCCAAACCTTTAGGCATAGCTGCCAATATTTTAATTTATCCCGGAGTACTTTTAGCCCCGCCTTTAATTCGCACCACTTTATTTATAGAAATATTTTCTCCAATATATAACTTCGATAAAATAAGACAAAAATACTTCTAAAAAATAACTGGTACGAAATAGAGGCGGGGCTAAAAATACTCCGGAATAGATTAAAATTTTGACAGCTATGCCTTTAGGTCCCCTATATTCGACACATTTCTTCGATAAACTTAAAAATCCTAAACGGAAAAAGCCCAGCAGCGTTATATCAAGCTGTCTGGGCGTTTAAAAAATTGTGCCATATCCTCCGATCCACCTTTCTGTCAAATGGTTATTAAAAAAAAAAAAAAAAAAAGCGGATGATGGTAATCTAATGAGGTAATCTGCCATCTTGCCGCAAAAAGGCATGTACCTGAAGCTCTTTAAATTCAATAATACAAAAATTTGTATATTTGCAAAAAAAAAAAAAGACATGCGTAAGAATCTAGTGTATGAAAAGGGGTGTGGGATGGCACGTAAGTCTATGCCACATAATATTACTTTTGCCCCTCACGGTATTTACGAATTTTTTTCAGATCTTCATAAGCGCACAATATGCATTACCAGAAAGATAAAGCCAAGCGTCGTTGGAGAAAACATCATGCGATTAAGAAATTCAACTTGAAGAAATAATTGATATTCAAACGGAGAAGGAAATTAACTGTGTATGAAAACGTTCACATTATAAAGGAAAATTTAGTGAGCTATTTTATACATATATTCCACAGATTTGTTTATGATACATATGTTTGTTTAAAATACATATAATTTTCATAAGGAGATCAATTATTTTATTAATTATTAGAACTCAAAAGGAGTCAGACATTTCATACACAATCTGTATTTTGAAATTCTTGCTAAATTACTCTTTTCATCAAAATAGCTGTAGAAAACATGTAATATCTACAGAAAACCTAATTCATTTAGATTAAATGTTGGAATGAAATCCCATGTAATTAAACTGACATCATTTAAAGTGCATACATAAATTTAATTATATAATAGTTTTCTGAAATAAAGCCGTTCATTTTTTTTTTTTTTCTTTTTTAGAAAAGTACTTTACTACTTGTATTTTGTATGGCTTACAGGAAATTTAATAGAAACTCGCTTTATTAAAATACATATAATCGTCGTAAGGAGACTCTGACGGAATTTCAAAATTATATTTTTTTACAGGCCACACTTTATTAAAATTTATTATTTTAAGTCAAATTTACCTCTAAAGTAAAACGCATTTCAATAACATTTAAACGTATCATCAGATCAGTATTTACGATCAATAAAAATATAAATGCAGACTTCATAAATGAAAAATTCCATACCATTTTATGGAAAATAGTGAAAATAATCAAAATTTTGAGAAATCGTTATTTTTAAGAGAAAGGGGGGGGGGGGACTTTCGTTTCCATCCCTTAAATTATTTTTCTGCCTTGTAAACTGGATAGCATTCTAATAAGACACCATTTGCCATCCCCCCTCTCAAAAAGAAAAAAAAAAAAATCTACGTCATATCTTATTTAAGTTCCTATTCAGTAAAGTGGGTTTTTTAAGGTCGCACTATAGCTACGCATTAAAGAAATAATTTTCTATACAGGAAAACTGTAATAAACTATTTTAAACACATTCATAGACGATCACATACATAAAGATAAAATCAAACTTTCTTTGTATATATATATATATGTACGGTCGATATCAGAGTTGTCAACCTTTTAATTTTATCCTGAGCATTTTTAGCCCCACCTTTATTATGTACCACTTTTTTTTTTTTTTTAAGGGTATTTTTTCTTATTTTATCGTAGTTGTTTATTGGAGAAAATTGTTCTATATATTAAGTGGTGTGAAATAAAGGTAGGGCTAAAAAGGCTGCGGAATAATTTAAAATATTGACAACTCTTTCAATAGATAGCGCATGCGATATTACAAACCAATGTCAATGCAAGTAGGTTTGTTGTTGCAATTTATATGCGACAGATGACTTTTCACTCTTTCCGTCAGAATAATTAAAGGTCTGTTTTTGTGATATCTGAGATATGTAATATATTCAAAAATAAGTTAATATCTTCATACCTTATTTGATAATAGGACTTCATACCTTATTTGATAATTTTTCTACGAGATTCTCACTAGAAAAATCACATTCTACCAGATTCTCACTCACTCTAAAAATTTTAAAGAGTACTTATTTCAATACAGCTAGATTTTAAGCGATGAACACTATTTTAGACACACACACACACACACACATATATATATATATTATATTTAATAGCTTTCTGAGTTAATGCAGTTTAATACATTTAAGGAATTCAAGTTCGTAAGCATGTTTTGTAAGATTTATTTAAAATTTAACAGAAAATTGCTTTAACTGACACAAAAAGATATTAATAGATTTTCAAAAAAGTATATTTTATTATTGATCATTCTTTACTACAATTTATTATTTTCAGTCAAAGTTATCTCTAAGTAGGTATGCATTTCTTCTTTCACTAACATCTAAACATATTATTTAATTTCGAAATGAGATCAATAAAAATATAAATGCATGCTTGAGGAATGAAAAATGCAAAACCATTTTACAGAAAGCAATGAAAATTTACAAAAATCATTATCTTCACAGAGAGAGAAATCTATTTCTATCCCTTAAATTAGTTTTCTGCTGTATGAACGCGAATACATTCGCAAAATTTCTTTCCCCAAAATATGGGTGTTTCGTTTTATTTAAAACTGAATGAAAATAATGCATTCTCTGAAGTTCAAAAATTACGTAATTAATTCTGGCAAAACAGTGTGATTTATATTGTTTTTGTTTAAACCATACTTTATATATATATATACCATTTATTTCTCATGAATTAAATGTTAGAATAAATCCGTAACTGCAAAATGCTCTCATTCATTTTCAACATTTATTATTATTATTATTATTATTATTATTATTTTAACATAAGGTATTGGATAAATCAAATTTATGTTTTTAGGTAAATGCTTATGGTACAGCAAAGTAATTATTCAGCGAAAACAAAAATTGCTAAAGACAATAGCCATAAAAATGCTAAAAAATTATTAATTGAATGACTTTCTATTAGTTTATAAATTTGAATAAAATTCTTTTAGTTATGAATTACGACATTAAAAATATACCATATAAAAATTGTAAATTATTGACGCTATGGAAAATACATTAACGTTACATTAAAAAAAAAAAAGTATTTGAAGAGAAACTGTTAGACTTTAGTGAACAAAATTTCAGAATTTTTAGTATAACACTTATAATTTTGTATTATTTATTAAAGAAGGAAAGTTGTAGTTCCTTTATTTATTAAAAATCATTTTTAAACAGAATAATTTAGTATTTTGTTGATAAGAAAGTTAAACGAAGATTTTCTCTCTCTCTCTTTCTCTCTCTTTTTTTTTTTTTTTTTTAATCTGCTTTGATTTAATATGTTTTTTCTTTTGATTATATAATTTAGAAAATAAGAATAACATACCAACATATTGCAGAATACGAGAAGATTTATAATACAGATATTTTCAGATAACTTATGTAGAAAACAATTCACAAATACAAAAAGTAACTTAGAAAAATATTGTTCTTTTACATCGGTCTTTAAAAATCCTTTTCTGAAAAAGAAAAATAATTCATATCTTAATCAAATATATTTTTTAAACAGCTGGATTTAAAATATATTTTAAATTGCTTTATAAAGTTCTTTTACCCACTAAAATTGCTAAAATAACATAAAATTATGAAATATTTGTTGAACATAAGTTAAATGTTAAAATAAAATCGCGTAACAGCTAACTGCCATCATTTATTTTCTGGAAAACTTTTTACTGAACGAAATTCTGTAAATCAATTTTATGTTTAAAGCTAATTATTTATGACACATCAAAGCAATTATTCAACTAAAAGACTTTTTCATTAAAGGCATTAGCCATAAAAATTGAGAAAAATTATTAATTAGATGACTTTCTATAAGTTTATGAATCTGACAGAATTTTTTTAGATATCCTTTACAACATTAATAATATACCACTTAAGCTTTTGCAGTTGTTTTTTTTTTTAAATGCTGGGGAAAAAACATTAATGTTTAATTAATTATTATTTTTTTTTTTAATGTTAGGAGGGAAATTATAAGCTTTTAGTGATAACGAAATTTCAAAATATTGTGTATTTGTGTATTTTAAGAACATTAATATTGTATCTCTTATAATTTTTATCCTTTTTAAACAAGAGAAAGCACAGTTTATAGTTCATCTCCTATATTATTAAAATCTGTACGCGTGTGTGTGTCTGTGTGTCTGTCTGTGTGTCTGTGAGAAACGGCTTGAAACAGAAAAGGCTCCGCCGCTAAAGGTCGCACGGACTTCGAACAGGTACCGTCGGACAGAGAATTTATCGCAGATCAGGGTTATCTAATTTGCTAAACGATGCGACCCTAATTAGCGGAGATATTAATTAAAACGTCGACCATTGTCTACCGAAAAATGACCCAGAATTCATGATTAAATGCTTAAAAAGCGACATTTTTACGGAAAAAGTGGAAAATAAATTAGAAATATCAGTCGTATCGTTACAAACAAGATACCATTGGAAAGGGCTTTTTTTTCTCAATCCGATGGTTTAAACGGCTTATCGATCGGACAATTAGATTTTTTAAAATTAACTAAACTATAAAAAAATATTGGCAACGAATCACAAGAATGTTATCTTTGCAGACACTACGCCTACAGCAGTCTTCAACGGAAAGAAACACACTTCTGGAATTTAATGAGGTCACGTGTTCCGTACTGCGATTAAAAATTACCATTTTCTATTTTCTTCAATTTTTCAAATTTTACACATTTTATTTAGTATACAATATTTACACCACAAAAAAAACTTGCATTTCAAATTTCATCGATTTTCGTCAATAAACAAAAGATTTACATTTTAATTGCAAATTAAATTTTATCTTTACACGCCGGACATTTTTGCAATATTCTAATACGCGTATTTCAATTTCTAATTACGATTGATTTATTTTTTATACATCATACGAAAGATATTTTAAAGTTCTTTTACATAATTCAAAGTTTTCAACAGATTTACACGTTTTGAGGTCTCCTGAATCAGTGTTCTTTCATGGCGCTGTAATATTTTCAAATTTCAATATTTCAATTTCTAATTATGATTAAATTATTTTTAATACATCATTCGAAAGATATTTTAAAGTTCTTTTAAATTATCGAAAGTTTTCACCAGAATTACACGTTTTGAGGTGTCCTGAACCAGTTTTCCTTTATGGCGTTGTAATATTTTCAATTTTCAATATTACAATTTCTAATTATGATTAAATTATTTTTAATGCTTAATTCGAAAGATAATTTAAAGTTCTTTTATATTATCGAAAGTTTTCACCAGATTTACACGTTTTGAGGTTTCCCGAATGAGTTTTCTTTTGTATCTCAGATACCTTCACACGTGCGCGCGCATTGGTCTGCGCTGCCGAAGGCAGTGGGGACCCGGTGCGAGTTTTTACCCGATCAGAAATAATGTTTTTAGGTGGCACGAAAGGTCAGGGAAGGTATACGCGCGCGCAGCGCGTGTATCTGTTGTAAAATTTATACCCTTTCCGTGTTGATTCTCAAATTTAAATTTAAATTCATTTACTACTTAAATATAATTTAAATTCACGTTATAACCTTTAAAATTTAAGTTATTAATTAAATGAATTATAGCGTTTAGTGCTATTTTCTCTTTTGATGCTGCCATTTGAGCTAAAGATATATTAAAATTAAAAAACTTAATGATAATTACTTTTATTTAAAAATTATATTCCTTATTAATATATTTATGTTTAAGTCTTTTGAAATAACTTTAATTACTTACCTCATATTTAAAAGCATATTTTATTAAAATTAACTTAAAGAAAAATATGTTTAAATCCTTTCACGGATTGTTCTTTTCGCTACTTGGCGAGGAGATGTAATATTTTTTCAACTGCAGAGTCTCTTTGCTAAGCCCATAGATGGCGGCTGACTCGCAGCGTCGTGTTGCTATAGTTATGGGAGGCGTTCCTATTCTACAGCATCTAGTAGCTGTTACTTTGAATCCGTTTCGTGACTATAAAAAGGAGGTAGGAAATATGTAATCAGTCTCTTAAGCTCTGAAGCCCTTAATCTTTTAAGCTTTTATGTTTTTTCAGTTTAGCTCAAAGTCATGAGCTGGTATTTCGATATAATTATAAACTGTTTAGTTTTCTTATGATTGTAAATTACATTTTTGTGACTTGTTCGTTTAGTAAAAAGTAGCTTTCTATTTGAACTCAGTATGGCAGTATTTTTAAGGGTATTTAACCTTTCGTCAGCAACCTTTCTAAAATTGTTTCAGCTGATTTAATGTTATTCATCATTTTGTTTCAACTTTAATAAACTGTTTTAATTGAACTTTCGTCTTCAATGAATGCCACATATATTTATCTTATTTATAGCTTTTTAGAGCTGAGCAACTATCATTTCACTGCACTGCTAACTCTGCTAATTTGATATATGTGGAAATTGTTTTTTTCACAATAAGCGGTTATGGGCGATTTGGCTCGTTGTCAGCTCATAGCATTAAAATTTTGATAATAGTTTTTATGGCATTCTAAGTGTTTGAAGATAAGAAATTGAAATGGCAGTAAGTTTAAACCCCACGATTGAAAAATTACGGATGAATAATTATACTACGTGGGTCAAGGACATTAAATTTATTTTAATTGAAAGAAACTGCTGGAATATAATATGTAAAAAAGAAAAACTGCCTGTTGAAGATGCTGAGGCCGGAATAACTTCAAAACAAGTGGAAGATTTTAAATCTCGTAGTCGAGTTGCATTGTCAACTATATATCTGAATACATCGCCTGAAGTCAGAAGCATTATTGAAAATTGTGATTGTGCTATTGATGCCTGGGAGATTTTGAAGAAGACCTTTATATCAGACTCTAGAGCTCATCATATGGGACTGTTTACAGAGTTCATTAATTGTAGAATGTCTGAGAATGAAACGGTTAATTCTTTTGTAACCCGGTTATCAAGAATACTGGACCAGCTGCGTGAAATTGGTCATGCTATGGAGGATGTGTACTGCTGTTTTCAGCTCTTGCAACACCTACCATCCAAGTTTGAATCTGCAGTGCAATATTTGTTGCGTTGGAAGAACGACCAGTTCAAGTTCCAGAATATTGTGTCCGAGTTAACAGCGGAGGAATCGCGTCTACAGCTTCGTGAGGGTGATATTAAGAAAGATGCCAATAACAGTGTTCAGATACAGAACATCCAGCAAAAAGGTAAAAAGCCTTTAACTTGTTTTAAGTGTGGCCGTATTGGCCACTTTAAGAAAAACTGTTTTTTGAATAATAATGTTAAATTTAAACCTAGAAATTTAAAGTATAACTCCAACGGTCGTGACAAATGCAAATCTCCCCCCTCCTACTACATAGCTCAAGCTAACTTTAGTAATTTAAGTGATGATGACAGCTTTATTTTTGATACTGCTGCTTCAAATCATTTTCTAAGAAATTTAGATCTTTTTGAGCATTATACTCCTGTGGAGGGAGAGGAGCTTTTTGTCGCGATCGATGGTATTAGTTTTCCTATTACTGCTAAAGGAACTGTTAAGTTGGATTTTGGTAAAAATGTATTGTATTTAAAAGATGTGTTATATTCACCAAAGTTACGGAAAAATTTAATATCAGGTCCTAAATTAGATGTGAACGGTGCCACATACACTGGCGGTAAGGGTCGAGTGTCGGTGTTCGGTAAAGATAAAAGACATATTTTTACTGCTAAAATTAAAGACGGTGTTTACTATTTATATCCTAATGTTTCTAAAGTTAAAAAGGGGAGTAAAGTGAATGGGGGGCACCCAGAAAATCCTTCAGCTTCTCTTGCAAAAGTTAATGAAATTGGGTATTGGCATGCTCGTTTTGGGCATGTAAGTCCTGATACTATTGTAAATACTAGCAAGAAGAACGGGGTGAGGGGCCTTCCTAAACTTAAGTTTAAGAAATTTTTTTGTGAGCCTTGTAGGATTAGTAAACAAAACCGTGTGTCTTTTAAATCATCCGATGTTCATGGCGTTAAATCACCGTTGGAGAAAGTATTTATGGACGTCTGGGGCCCAATTAAGGTAACTGGTAAAAATGGGGAAAGGTTCTTTTTGTCCATTATTGATGGATTTTCTAAAAGGGTTGCTGTTTATCCTTTAAAGGATAAGTCTCAGGTTTTTGGTGTATTCGAGAGGCACATTGCACGGGCTGAACGTAGTTTGAATAAAAAATTGAAAGCTATTCGTACGGATAATGGTTCCGAATTTGTAAATGACAATTTCAAATCATTTTGTAGTAAAAATGGAGTTGTTCATGAGTTAACTAACACGTTCACACCTGAGCAAAATGGGTTAAGTGAGCGGTTTAATCAAACTTCTTTAAATTGTGTTAGAGCTATTATCACGGATAGTGGTTTGCCTTTTTCTTTCTGGCCCGATGCAGTGTTGTATTTCGCGTACACTTGGAACCGTTTAATCCATAGGGGACAAACTAAGACTCCTTTTGAGTTATATACTGGGTTTAAACCATCCGTAAGACACCTGAGGCCGTTTGGATTAATTTCGTATGTACGGATCCCAAAACAGCATAGAGACCATAAGCTTGAACCTAAGGCTAAAAAGGGAGTACTAATAGGTTATTCATTAAAGACTAAGGGGTATAAAATTTGGTTGGAGGATGAGGATAAAATAGTTGAAACTATAAACGTAACGTTCTCTGATCAGCTATTTAGTAAATGCAGTGGAGCGGTGATGGGCACCTCACTGGAGGAATTGGACATACTTCCGGAAAGTCCAGTTGATTGTCAAGTTTCCGATCCTGTTGACATTGTTTTCGGAGGTGAGCCCGATGATTCTAGTGACGAGCCCGTCGATGAAACTCCTGTAGATAAATCTTCTCTTAAACCTCTTTCTTCAATTACTTGGAATAGAAAACCCGTACCCAGAAAAATGAGTGACAGAGTTGACATCTTCTATTACCCGGACAACACTAAAACTAGATTGAGATCAATGAACGATGTCAAGCAATATTGTGATAAAAATAATTTAATTTTTGACTCTAATTTTTTTGATTTCTCTAGTAGTAATAAGTTCGAGGGGGTGGTTGATCAGCAAAACTCAGATAACCCAACTTCAAGTTTAACTCATAAAAAATCATGACTAGTTATCCCTATACCTAAAACATATAATCAGGCCGTTAAATCTTCAGAATGTATTGAATGGAAAAATGCCATGGATGATGAGATAAATAATATGAAAACTCGTAAAGTTTGGCATCTGGTTAATTTACCGGAGGGGAAAAAAGTTTTGGGAAATAGATGGGTATACGCCGTTAAAAGAGATGAGCTAGGAAACGTTGCCCGCTTTAAAGCGAGGCTCGTGGCCCAGGGCTTTCATCAGATAAAGGGGGACACTTATGACGAGACGTTTTCACCCGTCGTTAATTTCTCAGTAATACGTTTCTTTTTTTCATTATTGGTCTCATGTTATAAATGGCATAATGTTCAATGCGATATAAAATGTGCTTATCTTTATGCACCTTTAAAAGAAGAAATTTATATGTCTCAGCCAAAAGGATATGTTGTAAAGGGAGGGGAAAATCTTGTTTGTAAACTAGACAAAGCGTTATATGGCCTTCATCAAAGTGGTCGGCTCTGGTATTATGAGTTAAATAAAGTACTATTAGATTTAGGGTTTAATAAATTTAACTGGTGTAATTGTTCATATTATTTTGAAAATTATATTGTTTTATTAGTTTATGTAGATGATTTAGTTTTGTTTGGTAAAAATCAATTTCAAATAGATAAAATTCTTAATTTATTAAAATGTAAATTTGATATAAAAATTTTAGGTAAAACCAAGAAATTACTTGGTGTAGAATTTAATTATGAAAATGATTCAGTACAAATTTTTCAGGAATTATATATTAATGAAGTGTATGACAGGTTTAAGTCGTTTAACATCCCTTTCTGCTCATTACCTATTGTAAAAGGCATTAAGTATTCGAAAAAAGATTGTCCTACTAATCAAAATGAAATTGATGAAATGTCTAGATTTCCATATCGGAATATCTTAGGATGTCTATCTTTCATTGCAAACAGGACACGACCTGATATTGCCTACGCAGTTAATATATTCAGTCAATTTCAAAATTCACCGGGGTTTAATCATTGGAATGGGTTAATTAAATTACTTGGGTATGTTTCGTGTACTCGAGATTTGAAATTAAATTTGAATTGTTTTAATCCATGTTTAACTGCTTTCTCTGACGCTGATTTCGCGATGAATAGAGATGACTTCGTATCAATGGGGGGACAAATTTTATTTTTGGATAATAGCCCTATTTCTTGGAAAACCTTTAAGCAAAAAAGTGTTTGCCTTTCAACCATGGAAAGTGAATTTGTATCCATGTGTGACGGGGTTAAAGAATTAATGTGGTTTGATAATATATTACGAGATTGTATTGATTTTAAATTAATTGCTATTTCATATGAACCACCAATACTTTTTGCTGATAACCAAGCAGCTATTAATTTTACGAGGTCTCCTATAGAGAATAACAAATCTAAACATATTAATGTAAAATTATTTTTCATCCGTGAATGGCTATTTGAGGAACGGTTTGATTTAAAATATGTAAATACTAAAAATAACTTTGCCGATCCCTTCACAAAGCCCCTTACTAAAGGTGATATGTCTAAATTTGTAAATAAAGTATTTATTAAGTAAATGTATATAAAGTAACTTTTAAATTTTTTTGAACGTATAATATATATTTGAATTTTTTGAAACTGAAAAATGTTTTTTTAGAGGGATATGTATGCATTTTCTTGGTGGGTTTTTCCTACGTTTTCCATTGTGTAGTGATGTATGGTTTAGTTTAACTTTTGTATGAGAGAAATTCGTAGCGCTACGTGTAATTGGTTATGTGTATGTTATATAAATGTTTCATATATTTGTGAATATCATCGTTTTCTTATTTTGACAATGGGGAATGGGGGAAAAAAAAGGTTTCCTTGAAATGCTGTGCATATTTGCTCTGTATTAATATCTTGTTCTTTCTTTTAGTAGATATGTATAGAATATTGATAGTGCTACTTTTTTTTGATTGTGAGTTGGACTTGTGGACTCTTGATCTTATAACTGACAAGCCTTGTAGCTTTGTGTGAAGTATATTCTGTAGAAGACATATGTGAATCTCTCATCAAGTCACTAAATATTCAAGGAATTTTTTTATTTCTTTTCTAATAAAGTTTATATTGTAATTGCTGACGTTTGTGTTTGTCGAATCAACACGGTGGGGGGCCTTGTTGTAAAATTTATACCCTTTGCGTGTTGATTCTCAAATTTAAATTTAAATTCATTTACTACTTAAATATAATTTAAATTCACGTTATAACCTTTAAAATTTAAGTTATTAATTAAATGAATTATAGCGTTTAGTGCTATTTTCTCTTTTGATGCTGCCATTTGAGCTAAAGATATATTAAAATTAAAAAACTTAATGATAATTACTTTTATTTAAAAATTATATTCCTTATTAATATATTTATGTTTAAGTCTTTTGAAATAACTTTAATTACTTACCTCATATTTAAAAGCATATTTTATTAAAATTAACTTAAAGAAAAATATGTTTAAATCCTTTCACGGATTGTTCTTTTCGCTACTTGGCGAGGAGATGTAATATTTTTTCAACTGCAGAGTCTCTTTGCTAAGCCCATAGATGGCGGCTGACTCGCAGCGTCGTGTTGCTATAGTTATGGGAGGCGTTCCTATTCTACAGCATCTAGTAGCTGTTACTTTGAATCCGTTTCGTGACTATAAAAAGGAGGTAGGAAATATGTAATCAGTCTCTTAAGCTCTGAAGCCCTTAATCTTTTAAGCTTTTATGTTTTTTCAGTTTAGCTCAAAGTCATGAGCTGGTATTTCGATATAATTATAAACTGTTTAGTTTTCTTATGATTGTAAATTACATTTTTGTGACTTGTTCGTTTAGTAAAAAGTAGCTTTCTATTTGAACTCAGTATGGCAGTATTTTTAAGGGTATTTAACCTTTCGTCAGCAACCTTTCTAAAATTGTTTCAGCTGATTTAATGTTATTCATCATTTTGTTTCAACTTTAATAAACTGTTTTAATTGAACTTTCGTCTTCAATGAATGCCACATATATTTATCTTCTTTATAGCTTTTTAGAGCTGAGCAACTATCATTTCACTGCACTGCTAACTCTGCTAATTTGATATATGTGGAAATTGTTTTTTTCACAATAGTATCCCATAAGTTGTGCGCGCGCAGCGCGCACGGGATTGCGCTGCCGAAGGCAGTGGGGACCCGGGCCGACTTTTTACCCAATCAGAAATGATTTTTTTTTTAATTTCTTTTCTTAACACTAAAAATTACTGTTAGTGATTCATTAATGTTAGTGATTCATTTGAAAATACTGACCCGCTATCAATTTCAAATTATGATTAAATTATTTTTAATACATCATTCGAAAGATATTTTAAAGTTCTTTTAAATTATCGAAAGTTTTCACCAGATTTACACGTTTTGAGGTGTCCTGATTACGTTTTCCTTTGCATCTCAGCTAATTGAGTTAGACCGTTCAAAATTGGTATACGTTGGTTAATTAGGAGGGGCTGAAAGGGTGGGGAAGAGATAGGCGTGCACCGCGCGCGTATCCCCTAACTTGTGCGCGCAGCGCGCACGGGACTGCACGGCCGAAGGCAGTGGGGACCAGGTCCGACTTTTTAACCGATGAGAAATGATTTTTTTCATTTTCTTTTCTTAAGAATAAAAATTTGATTTGAGAAGGAGTATATGCGCGCAGCGCGCGTATACCTTCACACGTGCGCGCGCAGCGCGCATGGATTTGCGCTGCCGAATGCAGTGGGGACCCGGTGTGAGTTTTTAACCGATCAGAAATGATTTTTTTTTTAGGGGGCACGAAGGGTCAGGGAAGGAATACGCGAGCGCAGCGCGCACGTGACACGCTGCCGAAGGCAGTGGGGACCCAGTCAGACTTTGTACCCGATGAGAAATGATTTTTTAAATTTTCTTTTCTTAAGAATAAAAATATGACTTCAGGAGGAATATGTGCGCGCAGCGCACGAATACCTTCACACGTGCGCGCGCATAGGTCTGCGCTGCCGAAGGCAGTGGGGACCCGGTGCGAGTTTTTACCCGATCAGAAATGATTTTTTTAGGGGGCACGAAAGGTCAGGGAAGGTATACGCGCGCGCAGCGCGCACGGGACTGCGCTGCCGAAGGGGCCGTGATTCATTAATTTTAGTGATTCATTTGAAAATACTGACCCGCTAGCGGGCGAAGCCAGCTAGTTTGTTTATTAAAAATCGTTTTAAAACAAATGTAGTTAGTATATTTGTGATAACAAAGTAAAAAAAAAAAAAAATCTTTAATCGGCTTAAAATGGAAAAAAAAAAAAAAAAAAAAAAAAAAAAACAGGGTATTGTAGAATAAGAACAGATTTATAATAATTTATTTTAGGTAATTTATATCGAAGATATTTCCTAATTATAAAAATTGATTGCTTTTATACTTCTTGTAAAAATAATAATAAAAATATTTGTCTTTATCATTAAATTAAAAAAAGAGTTTCTTTAAATAGCTGGAATTTAGTTGTATTAATAGTATACCTCTTGAAAATTTTATGTGGGTGTTGTTAAAAGTGATTTATACAGTGTTGCCAGATTTTGCAAGTTCAGACCTGCCAACCTGATCCGGCAAATTCTTAGTACCGCCCTTTTTACTACACCCCTTAATTTTTGAGTAATTCTCTTCAAATTTATCTGCGATGAATTAAGAAGAAATATACTCTAAAAATTAAGTGGTGTAGAAAAAGGGGCGGTACTAACAATTTGCCGGATTAGGTTGGCAGCTCAGCAACTTTTTTAATCACTAGTCACCAATAATCTTGGGAAGTGATATTTGATATAAATAATCGACGATTCTTGGCTTCGATTCACCTACTATGTATATCAAACATCACTTCTCAAAGTTATTGGTGAGAATATCAACCCTTCGCGCTCGGCATATTTCCTATTTTGTACAGTAAGACACGCCTTTTGGCGTTTCTTTAAAACGTCATACGTATAATTTCCAACTTATTACCTTTTGGCTACAGAAAAATTGTAATATATATATTTTTTTTCATCATTAAATAAAATAAATCTTTCTGTTAAAATTTTCTGGTAGACGAAAGGTAGCCTATAGTTTCACGTTTTGGAAAAATAACATTTCATTTGCAGAGGAACACATTAAGGCGTGGCTCGATTTTTTAATGTCTCCTCAGAAGGGACATACGAGCGATAAGGGTTAAATAAACAGTCTCAAAGTCTGGCAACATTGGATTTATATTGTTTGTATTGATGCAATGGGGAACGTTGAAAATAATTTTTTGAAAGGATTCCTGTCTTAAAGTTGTGAAAATTTGCATGCATATGCATTAATATGAAGTATATTAAATGCATTAACAATGTATCGATATGTAGTATATCGGAATTACTCGAAATTTATTAAAATTTAAAATTTAAATTTAAACTATTCTAAAAAATTTCAAAATACTTGCTATGACTTATTTTTAGAATTTTCCGTAAATGCCACTGGTATATATATATACACACCAGGAGCACTTAAAGTGTTAAAAACAGATACATAAAATTATTTTAATAAAACAAAGTATTTCTATAGAGCAGCACCTAAAGGCGGGCTTGTTTTTTATTATTATCACTGTCCATACTTGCCACTTCATTAATATCCGTACAATTGTTAACGCCCCTGGAAAAAACGCCCCCTTTTTTACACCACTTTATTTCTAGAGTAATTCTCTCCAAATGTTGTTACGATTAAATAAGAATAAAATTACTCTAAAAAATGACTGGTGTGAAAAAGAAGGCGGTTACTAAAAATTATACGGTTCATAATGAGATGGTTGGCAAGTATGATATTATCCCGCAGCTGCCAAATTGTATGTTTTTCGGCTACTGAAAATTTATTATAGAAAAAATTAACATTTGTTTTAGCAGTTTTCTGTGATTAAACATGATAAAATAAATAATAATAATATTGGTGCTAAAAAAACATTCAAGTCGGCTCCTATGAACGTGTTATAATATATTTATAATCTACCTAAGGCGTTCCCACTAAAATTTTGAAAATTTATTTTATTACTGATCGTTCTTCATTGCAATTTATTATGCTAAGTCAAATTTATCTGTAAATATAAACGCATTCTTCTTTTACTAACATCTAATCATATTACCTAGTTCAGAAACGTGATCAATAAAAAATAAAAAGGCACATACTTGAAATGAAAAATTCAAAGCCATTTTACAAAAACAAATTTTAATCAAAATTTTAAAAATTCATTATCTTTAAAAAGGAAAAAAGATAAATCTATTTCCTTTCTTTAAATTATTTTTCTGCCTTGTGAACTTGAAGCCATTCGCGAAATTTCTTCCACTAAAATTTGAATGCTTTGTTTTATTTAAAATTGAATATATTCAGTGAAAAGAATTCACTGCCTAAGTTCAAAGATTAAGCAATTAATTTCGGCAACGCTGCATGATTTATATTATTTTTATTTAAACCATATTTCCAATTGTTTGATAAACGATTATTATTCTTTCTTTAAAAAAAAAAAAAAAAAAAAAAAAGTTGATTAAAAAATGTATGTTACAGGAAAATTTGTTGCACATAAAACAAATATTAGAATAACATCCCATAACAGATAACAATAACCTATCACAATTTATTTTTTACGTAATTTTTTTCACCGAACTGGGGTAAATCAAATTTATGTTTAAAGCTAAGTATTTTTAGTACAATAAAGCAATTATTGAAATAAAAGGCTTCATGTTAAAGGATTTAGCGATAAAAATGAAGAAAAATTATTAATAGATTGACATTCTATAAGTTTTTTAAAAATTAGTAAAAATTTTCAAATATCGTATCACAAGATTAATAATACACTACCCACGATTTTTACGTGAGTTTTTAAACTCTGAGAAGGATACATTTTAAGGCAACTACGAAAAAAAAAAAAATCTTTTGAAGGGAAATTATCAGATTTTAGTTATAGCGAAATTTCAAAATGTTACGTATCTATAGAATTTAATACCATAATACATATCTTATAATTTTATATTCCCTTTTAAGTAAGGGAAAGCATAAGTCATTGGCTTTTTATTTATTAAAAAAAAAAAAAAAAAAAAAAAAAGTCAGGAAGACTAGAACTGCTTTTTTTTTTTAGAACTGTTGTTGGAGTGAAAATACATAAATAGACATGAGAAACTTAAAACAAACATTTAATTAGATGTTATTAATTTATATTAATTATTAGTTATTATCATATTATTATATATTTTATATATATAACATATGACATAACATAAATGTTAGTTGTTAATAATTAGCAGTTATGCCGTTAACACCAAGTTTGGTGGTGATTGCAAACTTGGCGAGTTGGCGTGTTTAGAGACAAATCTTGGCGAACAAGAGAGTTTCAAGAACGAGAATCCCTTTCTTAATTTGGAACGATGTTAACTAGTTTTATTATTATTATTATTATTATTATTATTATTATTTTTTTTTTTTTAAGTATAATACAGAGTTTCGAACTTTTATAATTTATTCACGAGCATTTTTAGCCCCGCCTTCTTTTCGCACCAGAAATTTTGTAGATTATTTCTCTGTAATATTTGACAACGATTAAATAAGAGGAAAATCATTTTTCAAAATTTCCGGTATGAAAAAGAGGCGGGGCTAAAAATGATAAATAAAATGCGAATAAATTATAAGAGTTGGAAACTCTGGTATAATGTATCTTTTCTCCGATAGTGTACAGAATGAAGTTTCTACACCCTACTGAATTTTAAGCTGCGCGTTTATAAATGAGAAATTCTGCAATAATTTGTTGCTTATTTTCCCCAAACACAGGACGTTCATGGTCTCCGGTGTATATAAAGCTGTTAATGTAACTTTATAGTGCGAGTAAAGTTTTTTTTTTTTTTTTTTTTTTTTTTTTTTGCTTGTTTGGGGAATATTCGCCGAAAAATGTAAATTTGTCTACTGGAACCTGCTTGCTTCTTCGAAACCGTTTACACACAAACAATTTTCTATGTTTTCGATATCATATATATAATTAAATGAACATATCTAAAGGACATATAGTGTGTCCATATTATTTTTTTTTTATTTAAGAAATCTGCCTCCTAAATAAGCAAATCTATATTGCTAAATCACCCAACTAGCTCCCAGTAAAATTATCATCAGGACTGTTTGCTTTTGAGCAAAAAAATAATAATGATTATTATTATTACATTAGTACCTTTACATAAGTCCAAATGGATGTATATAATAATAATAATAATTATTATTATTATTATTTTGCTTAAAAATAATTTGTCTTTTAAAAATGCGAAGATTTCGAGTTCTGCAGATACCACACAGGCATACACGCTTTACACGCAAAAAAAAAAAAAAAAAAAAAAAACAGTCCCTAAAAATCTGATATTCAGATTCAGGTCACCTCAAAACATGCAGTTCTAGTAAATATTCAGTCATGAAAATCCGACGCCAAAAAGAAGTGTTTCTCTAAACTATATGGGATAGAGAAAATATTAGTTTTATATTGTTAATATTTGTGTATATTCTTGTTTTTTTTTTTTTTTTTTAATAGTTATGCTAGCCTTCGCCCACCTAGCGGTCGGTATTTCCTTATAGACATACATTCAAATTTTCATATTTACCAAATCAGAAACAACGGTCAAATACTGAAATAAATCATAAACAATAACCAGAAAATGATTATTTAAAATTTAACTGTTTCTTTTTTTTTTTTTTTTAATCAAAATAATAGAATTAGTGTAAAGAAATATAATTTAAAATTTAATTATTTTTGAAAATTAACTTTAGCACAAGTTTATCAAAATCATCAGTAGTTTATTTGTTAAAGAGATAATGCCTATATATCTGAAATTTATTATTATTATTATTTTTTTTTTTAATCCTACGTGAATAACAATAATACTATTACTATGACAATACAATGACAGTAATACTATTACTAATACTCTACCAATACATTGTTGCAATTGTGAAGTCATCCTTTCTGCTAAATCATTATTCTTTCATTATTTTATTCATTCCTCCACGGATTAAAGTTTATTTTCTTTATTTTAATACATTTTTGTAGCTATGACACTAGTTTGTATCATTATCCCCCTAAAACTTGGAATTTTATTATTTAAAAGATACCAAAACATATATATATATATATATATATATATATATATATATATAATGTTGTATAAATTGTGTTATAATTATAAAAAATCAAGACTCTTTTTTTTTCTTTCTTTTTCTTTTTCTTTTTTTTCTTTTCTTTTTTTTTTTTTTTTTTAATATAGGATAGTTAGTGTACGGGTAAAAATAATAAAAGAAAATATGTGAAAAATTCCCCAAATGAGGAAATGGGTTTTATTGACTTGGTTCAAAGTCTGGAGGAACAATAATGAGACAGACTGTTTGAAAGACACTTTGTGATTGATTACAAGGACTAACATGTTCCAGTGACATTAACTCTGACAATTATTGAATTGATCAGCTTTCCAGGTTAACAAAAGAAGTTAAAGTAATTATGTGATTTAGATTACTGATAATAATACTTCCTTACAATCTTTTTCAAGAAAAATATTTGTCTAGTTTCTTTTAAGGTTTTTTATTATTATTATTATTATTATTAATCACTTATACATACTTTTGTAAAAGTTCTTCTTAATAAAAGCATAAAAAGAAAAAAAATGAACGAAATCTACGAAATCTGTTTACAAAACAAGCAAAATATTTTTAATTAACACTTTCGCGACCGCATGTTTTTGTCTTTTTGACTGAAAGGTCCGCCTGTGGGCTTTATTCTTGTATATTACATTACTATAAATCAATGTTTTCTGTATTCATATTTATAATATAAATGAATATACATTACAATTATACTCTTTCTAATCAAAGTTTTTGTATTCGTAGTGCATTGATTGTACAAATGTGAATATTGGGTATATATTGTTAAGAAATAATGTAACCTTCATAACCTAAAGAAACGCCCACTGGCGGAGTTGCGGATTTTTAAATGACGTCAATTCACGTCAGCGGTCGTGAAAGTGTTAATGCATACTTGCCAACATACTAATTAATATTCCGTAGTACTATTAGTTCCGTCTCCTTTTTCACATCAGTATCTTTTTAGAGTATATTTCTACTTATTTAATCGTAATTGCATTTGCGGAATATTACTCTAAAAATTTACTGGTGTGAAAAAGAAGCGGGATTAACATCACTACGGAATATTAATTAGGATGTTTGTAAGTATGGTTATTAAAAAATTTTTACAATGTTCTATAGAAAAAAATTGTTTGTTTGGAGGGGGTTTACTTGAACATGTGATGAATGACAAGTGCAATTCTCCATTTAATGTTAATATTTATAATTATTATATACTAGCAAATCTTTGTTCGTCAAGCTGCTAAATATATTTAAATGTATTTTTAAAAAGAAATAAATGAAGTATAAATAGAAAGATATCATTATTTATTTTAAAATAAAAATAAATAGAAAGTTTAGATAAATATATTTCATTACTATTTTGAGGAAATCAAAAACATGGCTGAATACTGTTATACACAGCAGTCAATGAAATGTAAATGACATTTAATTAATTGTTTGAGTTGAAACAGAATTTTTTTTTTTGGAAACACAGTTAATTAAAAATAAACAAAATATGCATTCACATTAATTTGCTGCTATAAAATCAATGAAAAATCATTTTAGACTATTTGATTAATTCAAATTAATATTTAAAAACATAAATAAAAATAAAATATTTAAAATGGGAAATAAATATATTTAATTTTTTTATTAGTTCTTACGCGCAAGTATATTTAATAATTTTAAAGCTTTTATGACGTCAATTTTATGAGAATATTTTTATAATATATGTTTAAGTTTTCAGGTTTTTTTTTTTTTTTTTCATTCACATCTAAAGGAATGGTCCTTTTTATGTGAAAAAGAAATAAACTAATTAAAAATATGTAATTAAAAGTTTTAAAGATTTTATTTTTATTGGCATAATCATAGTTTTTCCCCTTTTTAATCATATTTATCACTGTTATTTTTTAACGAAATATACAACAAAAAGAATTATCAGAAATTTCCGGTGTTAAATCTCCCTGGTTAAACGGAAGACTGGCCCTTGAGTCGCCGTCTAAATACAGCAATTTTATTTTTCTAACAAACCTAAATTTTTAGAGTATCAAGCTTTTAGTCCAATTACACCTCAATTAGTTTTTTTGTATAAAGCGTTTGCTTTGATATAAAATTAGTGGTGTTAAAAAAAAAAAATTGTAGTATTGATGAGATAACACTGCTTGGCACATATGGCATAAGCTTGAAATTGCAACTCAAAAAAATATATCAGGAATAAACGCAAAAATCGCATAAGGCATACATAAAAATGAAAAAAAAAAAAAAAAAAAAAAAAAAAACTAATCTAATAGGGATATCGAAAATCTATATATTTGTTGCAAAATTACATGCATTCCTTTATCCATAAAAAAAAACCTTTTGAACTATGCGTGCTATAGATTTCTTTCTTTCTCTCATTTTTTTTTTTTCCATTACGTTGCAAATTGGCAGACAGACTAACACTTTCTTTTATTAGTATAGATAGTCTTCGTTGCCAAATTACTTAGTAAAAATCCCTATTTCTGTAATTTTTTACATATTTTTTAATATATTATGGAACAAAACAATAACAGCTTGGTGAATGGATATATTCGATCTACGCCGTCAGTGTTATGCATGTAAATTTAGGGCGGATAATCATTTTTCTGACCTTTCACCTTTATTTTATCAGAGTTGCCAACTTTTATAATTTATTTTGTAGCATATTTAGCCCCGCCTACTTTTTTGCACAAGAATTTTTATAGAGTGTTTCTCTTCAATCTGTGACAACGATTAAATAGGTAGACAAACATTCTTCAAAATTACTGGTAAGAAAAAAAAAAAAAAAAAAAAAAAAGACGAAGCTAGCAATTATAAAAATTGGCAACTCTTTATTACCAATAAAATAACACGGAAAATGAAAAATGAAATAGAATAAATAAATATTTTTTACAAGTTCATTAAAAAATCTAAATACGTAGAATACGTATTACATTTATTTATTTTTACATATTTTGTCTATCCAAAATGACAATAATTTTTTTAGTGTAACTGCATGTTTTTTTATTGCTTAATATCTCAAAAAAAAAAAAAAAAAAAAAATGTGCTGAAGTAATTGCACTAAAACATAATGAAAATGTTAAACATTGAGGAACTTTGTTAGGAAGCACGGGAAATTTCAAAAATACAAATCAATTACTTTTATTGTATTAAACACAAAGTTTTATATACTAAATAAAAGTAGGCACGAGTGCAGCATGAAATCAGCTATAAACTTATAAGAAAAAAAAAAAAAAAAGCAAAATTTTAGAGCACTGGTTTCGAATTGAAATGCTTAATTAGGATTCTTAATCATATATGCATAGGGAAAGGGGATTTATAGATATTGCAAATTAAGTTAGTTTTAATTATTATTAAATAAACTAGCAGAAATATTTCACCTGACGGTTTAGTTAGCTTACCACCACCAATGAGTTTTAATACAGCGGAAACAGGAAAATGTGCAGGTTTAATATTTCTGTTGTTTTAAATCTTATTGGTGATGGTAAGATAACTAAATTTTTAGGGAAATATTTATGAAATTTTATTTAATAAACCTGCCCATTTCATTTTAGAAAAAATATAATAATGAATATCAAATGACTTGTTTTAGAAATGTTCTTAAGTTATGTATGAATACAAATATGATAATGCTTAAAATAACTTTTTTTAGCACATTTATGTCTTGTTACTTCATTTAAATATTAATTCTTCTAAAGTTTTTCATGGTTCTATCTGCTTTTTTTTTTTTTTTTTTTTTTTTTTTTTCTTTTACAAGATTGGAAATGCTTTTAAGCTTTTCCTTATACATTATCGTAGATCACCATAACCGTGTCTTTTATGCATAAATAATAACTTAAAAAATAACAAAATGCAGAATGCTAAATAAATATTCGTTTTCTTAATAATGAATATCAGCACAACTTTTGTTAGACAGCAAATCCTTTACGAATTTTAACGTAGACCCATACGCACCCATTGAAGTATTTATTTTTTTTTTCCTTTCTTTTTTCTCTCTGTGAGGAGTGAGAATTATACTTCACCCTCTTGCGTGTCTCTCACTCTATTCATGATATTTTCCCTCAATGAAGCACTCTCTGAGTTTTATTGTGATCATGGAATAAAAGAAGAAAACTTTCCCGTAAGGGTTTTGAGGATGTAATTAGCATGCGAATATGCTCAACTTTCAAATTAATTGGCACCTTACAACTTTTGTATTTCATCAAAGCACTGACATGTCTTCTAGAGAGAAGTTATTCTTTATTACTGAAAAATATATTTTAAAATTTTATCTTGTAGTCTTTGTATTTAAATATGCTTAAATGTGTCTTATTTATAACAATATAAATACACAGATCTGTAGAAAACTTGCCATAATAAAAAAAAAAAAAATTATTATTATTATTATTAATTAGTATACTTTCAGAGTTGCCAACATTTTAATTTATTCCGGAGCATTTTCAACCCCTTCATTTTTTTCTCACCACTTTATTCATAAAATAATTTTTTCTTGTACATGAGACTACGATAAAATAAGTAAAAATTACTCTTTCAAAATATGACATGAAATAAAGGTGGAGTTAAAATATCTCCGGAATAAATTTAAATGTCGGCAATTCTGTACTTAAAAGTGAAATTATTGATAGAAATTTTCTTTAATTTAATTTCTTTTAGATCTGTAGGTATCTGAGTCAGTATATTCAACTTTAAGTGAAATATGTATAAAATCAGAAAATAAGTGAAAGTTTTGCCGCAATTCTTAAAGAATGTGAAAATGTTTCTGTCAAAAATATTTCTGTTAGTAAATTTAGTGACAGAAATTTCTTTTACTGTATTTATAACTCAAAAAGAGGAATCTTTTAAGAGCTTCAGGTGCCTGAATTACTTCATTCAACTTTAGATAAATAGGAAATTTTGTTCTCGTCTAAGATATACGATCACCAGCACAACTTGTAACATTTACAGGGGTCGTACTCTCCGCCCTTTTTTCAGGACACTCTGAAGAATGAATTTTTTTTTAATTTATTGCTACCACTATTTTTGTGCTATAATCTCTATCCAGTATAATCATGACACATTACCGTAAATGTATCCAAAAGTATTTCTGCATAAAATTTCTAGTGGCAAAATGGAAGAAATTTATTAACTTGAAGAGTGTCCTGAGAAAAGGGCTGAGAGTACGACCCTTGCATTTATAATGTATTCCAGAGTACTGTTAGCTCCACCCTTTTTCTACACCAGTATGATTTTAGACAAATTTTCTCCAATATTTAATTGCGATGCAATAAGATGAAAAAATGCTTCAAAATATACTGCTGTCAAAAAAGGGCCGGATTAACAATACTTCGGAATAAATTATAAATGTTACCAGGTACACACCAGTAGTATTTTCTATGTAACTTGAGTTTTAATTATTCAGTTACAACTGTGAGAAACTACTACAAAGTCGATACTTTTTTAAATCTATCTAACTTTTTAAATAGTTTTTTACCATATCTAGAAACTTATAATGGTCTAAGCACATAATTTGTTTTATATAGATTTATCCATTTATTATTATAAAACGAAACAAATTCTTGTTTCGTATAGTACAGGGATGGAACACGGGCGCAGAATTCATACCACTATCAATGTAAGAAAATCCTCTACTTCTTAAATCAACGATATTATAGGTAGAGAAAATTCTTAAACGGATTCCGGTATGAATTCTGCGCCCGTGTTCCATCCCTGATAGTATAATCACTGTCCTTATAAGCTCTAGTAGAGTCCTGTGCAGGTCTTTTAAACTTGTCCCTCACCCGACCCGCAAAATGTCTTTCAACCCGTAATTCGACCTGAACCTGCAATTTCTGTATCGCAACCGGATGCGAGACCTGCAATAAGATAATGCTAATTTATGTTTTAAGTCATTGAATTGGAATTTTACTATACAAAATATAGTTACTGAATACATCTTTAAGAAAATTGTATGTTACATAAAGTATTACAAATATATACGTCTAATTATAAATAGAACTTCAGTGTACAATATAACGAAATTTCATACTTATAAAAAATCCACTGTTCCAAATATTTTAATAGCATAAGAAAAAAGCAAATTAAGGAAGCAAATATATGTTAGAAAATAAGTAATTTTCATGTATAAAGTTTTAAACATTAATTAATGATATTTATGTAATTGTAATTAAACTCATGTTATGAGTCAAGGTGTTTTTTTAATTCTGTGTGGGAATATAATGTCATAATGCCCAGTGTTGAAAGATTGAAGGAAAAGAGGCGGATCTGTACGAACTCAGTACTTATGGAATCATTTATCTAACAAAGTAAATGAAAAAAAAAAAATTAATAAAATAAACTTTTGTTTTTTACATAAGAATAATCTCCTAAATTCAAATCAATATATTTCCGTAAAATACCATGTAAATAGGGACCAGATTAGCTTAGAAAGACCTCAACGGAAGGCATTGCCACCCAGGCCTAGGGACAAAGCATAATTAATTCGCCTAAATCACAAACACCTAACAGAATAAAATATCGTGCATTCACTGAACATTTGAAAGTTGTACAGAAATCAAATAAGAAAAAGTATGTTCTTAAACTTAAAATAAATAAATAAAATGCGTTTAATACACCTTATAATAAATAATATAAAATGAAATATAAGTTTTCGCAGATTTCTTCTCAGCTATCGTGAGTTTCCCCTAATTAAATTAGCATGACTTGGAGAACAGTATGCATCGAAGAAAAAAAAAAGTTTTCGAAAGTAACTATTGGATTTTATATCCCTATATTTTTGTTGCCAACTTGACATCTTAAGTTTCACTGACAACTTGCAAGAATTAAACTTCACTGAAGCATTCATAAATCAAGAGGAGAATGAAGTTTAATTAATTCCCTTAGGGATAACATAATTTATTTAAAGAGAATAATGTAATGTATGGTTCTAAAATATCTGATATATTATCTTTAGGACTTGGATGTTAATTAATGAAGATTTGTATGCATATACATGTCATACTGATTTTCATAAAATCATTATCTATCTAAACTTTAAGCAGTTGAACTAAGTAATATTAAAATATTCTTAGCGGTGATTGTTATGGAACTTCAGGAGATAATTTTAGTGTAAAATTTAATCAAAAATATGGATTAAATGCATGTTTATTATTTGTATATTTTAATAGAGTCAATGTTGTAACTAGCTCTATAAATATTTGCTTGGTATGTATTAGATGTACAATACCTTCACGAATGTTGACCGATTCTAGATAATCACCACATAATAATATTATGTGGTATAAAAATGAATTATTTATATTTAAACTAATAGATTTTTATTGTTATACTAATAGATTACAAATTAGATAAGTTACAAAAGAAATATTCTAATAGTTCTATTGAAACATTTACATACTTCTTTCAAAAATTTTAACAATCTCTCTTTTGAATAATACTTTTTTTTTTTTTTTTTTTTTAATAAGTAATATTCATTAATCATTTGTTGTGCTTTTTTCGATTGAATACTACGAAGATTATTGTAAATACATAGTGGTATTAAAAAAACTGATAATAACAAAGATCACGGAAAACACACCATTTAATTTCCCAGACCACTTAATTTTTAGAGAAATTTTCTTCAAATTGGATTGCGATTAAATAAGATGAAAATACTCTGAAAAAAAGACTGGCGTGGTAAAGAAAAGACTGGGACTGCAGGACTACGGGATATTAACCCAGACAGCACATCACCTCCCAGGGATATCTTCAAGATGTCTTCTGGATGAAAAGACATCCCAGAAACGTCCTTAAGATGTACTGTGGATACATTAAGCCTAACTGTGCTGTTAGGGAACTAATATGCTGACAGGTAAGGTTTGTGTATTATTTTAACAATACAATTATAAAATATAAATTAGTAAAAAAAAAAAAAAAAAAATCTCCGATTATTTAGTATTAATCATTTTAATAGGTATTCGATTTTTATGCATAATCATCTTATCCATTTAAATAACTTCAAATATATTTTCTTCGTTTATTTGTTAAATAAAGAATTTTATAATTCCTATATTCTAAAATGGAACAATATCAATAAATCAATAAAAGAAAAGAGGAAAAAGTGAACGTAGGTAACTTAATTTTATATTTAAATTTTTTATGATTAAGAAAAATAGTTACATTCCATTTCGTGTGTGGTGACTGGTGTGAATAAAACAATTTTTTATGCTAGTGGCGAAAGTACTTTTTTAGCGACGAATACTTCCATGAACATTTCTCGTATGAACGAAGTCAACTATTTACCGACGCATTTACAAGATCAGATGGTAAAGTGGTAAAAAATGATGACATTTTGGTTTGATATTTTAAACAATATTTATAAAATCTAATTTAAAAAAACCCTTGAAAAATAGTCTTTTTTTTTTTAACAGTTGGCTTTGATATATAATTGATTCCACCCACTGTTATTCCCTTACACATAGTTCGTACAGTCCTTGAATTTTATTAATTTTCTGCACCAGAAATAATATATAGCAATTATTGATATGGCAATTATCTTTAAACTTAAAAGGATATATATTGTATAAAAATATCGGTGGGAGAGTCCTTGAAAAAAGGCGTGGCCGTACGAACCATGTTACAGGAGTCGTACTCTCCGCCCTTTTTTCAGGACAGTCTCACAGATCAGAAATTTTCAGATTTATTGCCACCACTATCTTTATAAAATAATCTCTACTCTGTATAATCATAGCACATTAACGTAAATATATTAGAATTATTTCTGAATGAAATTAGTGGTGGCAAAAAAAGGCAGAAATTTATCTCCGAGACTGTCCTGAAAAAAAAAGCTGAGAGTACGACTTCTGCCCTTATTAGAGATATGTTCATATAATCTTCCATACTGAAATATTTAAGACGTAAATTGAATTGCCACTTAGCTCAAGGTCTTTTCTATTCAACTTATATTATGCTGTTATTTATACAACTTATATTATGCTGTATTTTAATACCATTTCATTAACATTTTATTATATTCTGGACACTGTTAGAACCCATGCTTTTTTTCATATCACTTTATTTGTGTAAAATTATCTACAATATGTAATTAGTACTATTAAATAGGAAGAAAAATATCTTTTAAGAAAAGTGGTTTTAAAAAATGGCGGTCTCTGTAATAAATTAAAATTTTCACATCTCTGCCATTTAGATCTCTGCCAGAGGCTTTATAATCTTTCAAATTTGCCAAAGCTGATATTTTTTTTAATTTGTATTTAGCTTTATCGCTTCTGTTTACATAACTGATAATTAACTACAAAAAATTTAATCACAGATATAGTCTTGCCAAATTTTACAATTTACTGCGGAGCATTGCTACCACTGCTCCACTGCTCTCTTTTTATATCACTGTTTAGAGTTGCCAACTTTTAAAATTTATTCCAGAGGTTCGCTTCACCTTCTTTTACAGCAGTAATTTTAAAGATTGATTTCTTGTTACTTAATCGTTGTCACATATTGGAGAAAAATGTTCTACAAAAATTACAATGTCAAAAGTACGTGGGGCTAAAATGCTCCGCAATAAATTACAAAAGTTGGCAACTATATACTTTTTGTGACACGATTCCCACAGTCATGCTTTTTTCTAAAGAAAAGCACTACTAAACATTTTACTTTAACATTCATTAAAAAAAAAAGTAGAGTTAAGAAGAATCATACTTTAAAATAATAGAGGTGGGAAAGTACTTATAAAAATTTGGGCCGGGATAATCTTACTCGAGAGCATACCTACCAGCATCATGTTTACATGGGTCATACCATAGAAGCCAATATTTTAATTTATTCCGGAGTAATTTTAGCTTCGCCTTTATTTCATACCACTTATTTTTTAGAAGTAATTTTTACTTTCTTCTATATGTAATATAGAGAAAGTATTGGATTCGCGAAAATTTTCGACCTCCGTTTTTTGACGGATCTACACGTTTTGGGATGTCCTGAACACGAATTGATAGTTTTTAAAAAATGTCTGTCTGTCTGTCTGTCTGTCTGTCTGTGTGTCTGTCTGTCTGTCTGTGTGTCTGTATCATTTTTTTGTGGACGCTGTATCTCACGAACATATGAATGAAATTTAACCAAACTTGGTATTTAGTTGCACCCTGACATGAACTGGTGCCCATTAGATTTGGGGATCAATAGCTCAACAGGTGGCGCTGTAATCGCATTTTATGCAAATTTTTAACATGGCAGCATAGGACAAAATTCCGTATAAATGGGCATAATGAGAGTTATTTTAAACTTGTGATTGTAAAATTAATTTGAATTATTGATGATAGTAGTAGTTAACTAAGAAAAAAAATTGTGCATGGGGGGCCATCGGTTCCCCCCCTGGGGGGGAAGTACCCCCCCGGGGGGGTTAAATTTTGAAGATGGGTATCATTCGAAAGATCTCGTCAATACCTTTAAAACGAATGGTTGAACCATAAATCTGTGATAATTTAAAACAAAGTTATCGATTTTTTTTACTTTTACCAAAAAAAAAAAAAAAAAAAAAAAACTTAGAAAAAAATTCGATTTTTTTTTTTATTATTATTATTGTTAGTGATTGAATATGTATTAATTTTCACAAAAAAAAAAAAAAAAAAAGAAAGAAAGAAAGAAAAAGAAAAAGAAAAAAATTTTTTTTTTTTTTTTTTTTTTTTTTTTTTTTAATATTGTTACTGATTGAATATGTATAGGAAAATATAGAAGAAAGTCTTGTGGTGGCCACAACATACTAGTTTCTTATTTTATCGAAGTCATATATTGGAGAAAACTTTTCTATAAATAAAGTGGTGCGAAATGAAGGTGGGGCTAAAAATATTTCGGAATAAATATAAATGTGGTTATCTATGGTCATACACTCCGCCTTTTTTTTAAGGACACTCTCAGGAGTGAGAATTTAAAATTCATAATGCTTACTATGTACCCTACACTCGTATACTTAATCTCAATAGCATAAAAATGACCCAAATTTACTTTTACAATTGTTGTACTCTCCGCCCTTTTTCAGAACACTCTCAGGAATGATTTCTTTTTCCCATTGCTACTACTATTTGTATACACCAATCTCTATCCTGTGTAATCATGGCATATTACTATAAATATACCAAATGTAATTCTGCGTGAAAATTGGTTGCAATGAAGACGGAAATTTCTTATTTATGAGTGTCCTGAAAAAAGGGTGGAGAACTCGACCTTTGAAAATGTGAATTGGAAGATTTTCAGTGCACGTCCCTTTTTCCACACCACTTTATATTTAGAGTAATTATCTCCAGATGTAGTAATGATTAAATAAGTATTAAATTACTCTAAAAAAAGATTGGTTTGAAAAAGAAGGCGGGTACTAAACATTTTACGATTGTTAATGGTTGGTTGGCAGGTATGTTGAAGAGTAAATTTATTTTTATATAAACTTAGTTAAATATTGGTGAAAAATACTCTAGAAAAGTAGGTTTTTTGAATAATGCCCCGGAATTAATTATTAAAGTTGGAAATTCTGCAGATATCTCAACATTTTTAACTTATTGCGGATCATTATTAGTCCAGTCTTTTATTTTAAGGTTTCATTCTTTGAAGTGTAATTTTCTATTTATTTAATCGTAAAAACATATTAGAGTTAGTTACTCTACAAATACAAAAGTGCGAAATATAAAAGGTTGGACTAATTAGGAATTATGGAGCGAATGAATGACTACGGAATGAATTAGAAATGTTGACATATTTCTAATCACACATGTAAATATTGTAAAAGTTAAACATAATTACAACAACATTAAATTATTTTTCATCAATGTCCCATAGGGTAAGAGGTACAAAGAACACCAGAGACGTGGTTTTTGCCACTCCTGATCCATTGATCTCCATGTCCAATTAAAAAATATTCCTGCAAATTACACTTACTGCAAATTACACTTACAAACGATATATAAGGAATGTATATTTTTTGTTCTCAAAAATAAAGAGCAAAAAAGAGTAAATTGTTAATGTACATGAAATGAAAGTAAATTAATAATAAAGAAATTATAAGTAGAAAAATGTGATTTTTCATTATGCATAGTTTATTTCATATAGAAATAATAGTACTTATAGCTGCCAATATTTTAATTTATCCCGGGGTACTTTTAGCCCCGCCTTTATTTCGCACCACTTTATTTATAAAAAAATTTCTTTAATACACAACTTCCATAAAAAAAAAAAAAAAAAAAAAAAAAATACTTTTAAAAAATAAGTGGTACGAAATAGTGGCGGGGCTAAAATTACTGCGGAATAAATTAAAATATTGGCAGCTTTGACAGTACAATTTCCTTTTCGGTAAATTATACTTAAAATAAATAAATAAATAATAATGAAGAAGTACAAAGAGTAAAATATTAACTGTTAGAGGGTTACGTGGCCCGACAGTGTTCCAGTGTTTAGTGTCGAAAAATACAATGCTGCGTCCTCGCGAATCGACCTCAGTTTAAGGTAGTTAGCTCCAGGAATCTAAGTCTCCGCCCTTTTTTCAGGACACCTTGATGGATCAGAATTTTCCTTCTTTTTTTGCTAAAACTATTTTTATATAATAATCTCTATCCATTTAAATCATGACACATTACTATAGATACAATGCTGCGTCCTCGCGAATCGACCTCAGTTTAAGGTAGTTAGCTCCAGGAATCTAAGTCTCCGCCCTTTTTTCAGGACACCTTGATGGATCAGAATTTTCCTTCTTTTTTTGCTAAAACTATTTTTATATAATAATCTCTATCCATTTAAATCATGACACATTACTATAAAAATACAGTGAAGCTTTCTGTATGAAAATAGTGATAGCAAAAATGACAAACAATTGACGGAGACTTCGATCTCTGTGATTCTCCTAATTTTCCCCTTAATGGACCTGACTTCGTAGGGGAGTGACTAAACTAAATGGGTAGTGTGAACATATAAAAAAGAAAATATTATTGAGAAAGAAAAAAAAAAAAGAAAAGTTTAATTTACAGAAAAGAAAGTAAGAGAAAACACATTTTGCCATAATACAAAATGAAATATACATTTATTTTGATATAATACCCTTAAAAATAGAATTGCACCAGTACTACACTCAAAGTCAGAAATTTCCTATCCTGAAAGGCTTGGAAGAAAGGCACGATTTCGAGATCTGGTATCTGATTTTTAATACACAAAACACCTAAAGCAAGCAATTTAAGTGAACAATAAAAAAAAGAATAATAATAATAATAAAAATCAGCTTTAAAACGGTTAATTTGAAAGAAACAGAAGAGAATTAATAATAAAGAAAATTTATAACATAGAGAACTATTGATAAAAAGATTATTAATAATCTCATATTAATTGGAATAAAATATGTAATTTAATATTACTGTTTCTATTTTTATAGTAGGAACTTTTTAAACTACTTATAAGACAAGATCTAGGCTTTTAGTTTCAGCATTTAGACACATATGAATGTGCCAGAAAAAAAAAAAGAAAAAAAAAAAAAAAATGGAATGATTTATCCGGAAAGATATATATCAGGTTAATCGAAATCGTTTGTTACATTATTTCATCCTATTTCACTTTATCCTTTCCAAACATTTGATTGCTGTAACTGATTTTATTCTACTAAACAATACTAAGCTGTACTGAAACCCAAAACAGTGAGAAGCCCGATAACATCCAAAAAAAAAAAAAAAAAAAAGACATATCTGTACACATTACATAGAACATAAAATTCACCGGTTGAATGAAGATGGGTGGGGATAGTTTCTGTTTTGTTAACAACAGAATATATTGTCCAGAAACATAAAAATGATCTCCGTAGAAGAGAAAGATTTATCTAAACTATAACATTATACAAAAATTATTGTAAGAACAGAAAACGATAAAAATAAATCAATAAATAATAGCAACTGATATCTGTGCCTTTGTTAGACATTTCTATTATGAATGATTCACGTATCCATACTTGCCAACATCCGTATTAATATTCCGTAGTATTGTTACCCCGCCCATTTTTACACATCAGTAATTTTTTAGGGTATTTTTCTTCTTATTTAATCGCAATTACTTTCAGAGAATATTATTCTAAAAATTTACTGGTGTGAAAAAAAGGGCGGGACTAACAATACTACGGAGTATTAATTAGGATGTTGGCAAGTATTCATATCCCTTTCCGTAAACCATAAGTTTAGAAGATATATCTTGAAGTTCCTTTTGCTTAAAAATTTCAAGGAAAAACAAAATTTAAAAAATGCAAATAAATGAAGAATATTTATTCCACATAAATAACTTTTATATATAATATTTTTAATATATTACTAGTATATAATGGCATCAAGGCATTATTAACTTGCCAGAAAAGATTATAAAGAAAAAGTTACGAGCATATATGTTACGTATCGGGCTAATCGAAATCGTCTGTAACATTATTTCACCCCATTTCACTTGATCCACTGTCTGATTGCTTCAACTGGCTTCATTCCTTTGTGCAATCCAGTCCTACTCTAGCACCCAAACAGTGAGAAGTCCGATAATATCTAGAAAGCTTTATTAGCACAGATTATATGGAACATAAAATTCAACGGCTGAATGAAGCAGGAAGGGAATGTTTCCACTTTGTCAACAACAGAATATATGGTCCAAAAGCATAAAACAGATCTAAAAGAAATTTGATCCCCATTGAGGAGGGAGACTTATAAGAACTGCATCGTTTCGAGATATATTGTAAGGACAAGAGATAAGTGATAAAAAGAAAAAAAGAAATTCAGATAAGAGTGACTTATTTCTGATCCATAGGTAGTGCTTTTGATTTTTGAAGGGTAGAATCATCAATATATTTGTTCTATAATATTTTAGGTTTTAGAATCATAAATTCAAATTTCTTTGGCTTAAATATTTTGAGAGAAATAAAAGTATAAATTTTCAAAGATTGGAAATGAGATGCATATATGTAAAAAAAAAAAAAAAAAAAAAAAAGGCAGATTTTTTTAAACGTATCCCTTTAAAAATTAGAAAAAAAAATACTTGAGAAAAGTCTGAGAAAAGTAAAATTATTCATGAACAACTATACTCTTAACTCTAATTAAACTATTTTTCTTATGGAATACTGACACATTGAAAATATGAAACATATCCGGCATGCATTATATATTTTAGTTTATATAACAAACTTGTATTTAACTTTAACATACAAACGGTAAACTTTAAATCTTTGAAAGGCAATTTCCCTAACAGCACACTTATCCATAGTACATCCTGAGGATGTCCCTTGGATGTACTTTCATCCATAGGATATCCTGTAGATGTCTTGTGGATGAGATGCGCTGTTAAGGTTAAATTTGCACGTTTAAAATCTAAAGCCTCAAGAACTCACAGAACAATGTTCGAAGAGAAGAAATAAATAAAGTTTTTCTTCAAGGCATAAAATTAAAATTTCATAAAAAATTTTCTCGGTGAGTTTTTGCAGTTTGAAATTTCAACTAGGTAGAATGTAATATATCACACTGCCCTTTAGAAGGATTTGTCGTATTTCTTTTACAAATATTTAGTTTTATATTATTTATTTTTTTGTTTATTTACAAATATTTAGTGTTATATTATTTATTTAATTATTTATTTTAATATTTTTAAAGTAGAATTATGATTATTGTTGAAAATTATCAGTGGAAGAGTTTTGTCAGAAGACGAAACAATTTAAACCCTGTTTATGGCGCACCATGAATGTCCAGCTTAAAACGACACCTTCACAGATTATACCCTTGAACAAACTACAAATTTGTTATGACGATATCCAAAAACTCCAAGGTTTTCCGAGAAAAAACGTGTACAAAGAGAATTCTGTTTATTAGTATATTCATGCAATTAATTTTTTTCTATTAAATTACTTCTCGTAAAAGCAGGGATGGAACACGGGCGCAGAATTCATACCACTATCAATGTAAGAAAATTTTCTACTACTTAAATCAACGATATTATAGGTACAGAAATTTCTTAAAGAGATTCCGGTGTGAATTCTGCGCCCGTGTTCCATCCCTGTAAAAGTACCTTTACGACGATATTCCAAAAAATATATCATTCTATTACAAATTCGAAAGTTTTAGCTTTGGTGCTACCGCTTATGACTTGTCCTCCTACCGCTCCGTGCAAATTGTCTTAAAACTTCTTCTTCTTCGTTTTTTTTTTTTTTTTTTTTTTTTTTTTTTTAAAGCTAGATTAGGCATTTTTCTCGAATTTATTTCGTATGTATTCTTGCGGAGTTAAAATATCCAATATGTTTTTTGAGATAAATAGAGTTGGAAGTTTTAACGGACTCAGGGGAAATACATACATATATATATGAAATAAACATTGAAAATTATCAATGAAAAAAACCTGAATTTTTTGTAAAAACTTGCAACTAAGTAATTATAAATCAAGAGGAAATATAATGCAAAAATAAATTAATAAACTGATAACAAATGAAAAGCAATCACAAAAAACATGGGGTGCTTCTTCAGGGGAGCCCCCCCCCTCTCATGTAGGGAATGGAAAATGAGAAGTTTCTGAGGGAACGTGTGATTTAAGCCAAAATATACGTTTCCAGTCCTCGGCTTCGCAAAGAGGAAAGCAATAATATAAGTATATTAATTCATTTTTAATTTTGAATTCAATGGTTGTAATACCATCAATTTTTTTCTATATGACTCTAAACACTTTTTAGCAAAATATCAACTCTCTAGAATAATGTTGACACGTGCCGAATGGACGGGAAATTCCTAAAAATGCGGCCAGAGTGAAATTGAAAAACATTAGAGGGTATGTGTGTCGGATATAAAAAAAAAAAAAAAAAAAAAAAAACCTTTTATTTAAGGGACACACTAATATATATATACCTGATTTGCCCTTTTAAACACCACTTCAACTGAGTAATTTTTTTTTATTTTCTTTAATCAATGGAAAATGTTATAGAAGTTTACAAAAGTTACTGGTAGTCTAAAACCGTAAATGGCCTCTAGGTTTATGTAGGTAGGTTTGTATATTTAAATCAATCGACTGAATTTACTTTTTCGAGTTTAAATCAATCGAAAGATAAATATTCTAAATATGAAATTTTTGTTTGCTTAAAAACTGGACAGAATTCTATAACATTATAATTCATCTGATTTTCAACTGTAATGAAATATCATGTTGAAAATAGCTGATGAATCATTATAAGCAAAAAAAAAAAAAAAAAAAATTAAAGAACATGGACTTGTCAGATTTACAATGATTAATTAAATATTTAAAATGCTGACGTATACTGAAATAAAATAAGGAATTAATTCAAAAAGCTTCATTTAAGAAATGTGATTTTTTTTCCCACTTACTTTTGAGCATGTAAAACTTAGTATCATCACAATAAGCAAAGCATTAAATAGTCGCTAATTCGAAGAAAATTCAACATTTGGAGATGAAAATGTTACAATTTATTTGGAAGTTGGATTATTTTTCCAAAAAATTACTTCGCTTGAATTTTTCGAAATTAAACCCAGGTGATATTTATTGAAATTTTAATTTTCCGACTGAGTGAAAATAATGCCTGGACCGGGAGTTGAACCCCGGATCTTTGACTTACAAGGTCAAGGCTCTACCAATTGAGCTATCCAGGCCGACACCCCGGTCAGCATTACTCACTCAGACAACCTTAAGGCAGAAACATCTCAAAAAAAAAAAAAAAAAAAAAACAGGTGATATTGTCTAGAAAAGAATCTGTTATTCTACGAGGGTGGGTATCGATGTCGACTTCATAGAATTAACCAGGGCTGCGATAGCCTGGTTGGTAGAGCGACAAGCTCCTAATTGGCAGATTACGAGTTTGATACTGGTATTCACGAAATATTGTCGTGCGTATTAATGGTGGTTAGTGCATGTAAAATCCGTCGTGAGTGTAATGTCTTCCCTGTGTCTAAATTCAGGGGTCGTACTCTCCGCCCTTTTTTCAGGACACTCTCCTGAATAAAAAATTTTCAAATATTGCTACCACTATTTCTATAAAACAATTTCTACCCTCTATTATCATCGCACATTTCAATAAACACACCAGAAGTGTTTCTGCATGAAATTAGTGGTGGCAAAAAAAGGGGGAAATTTCTTACTTCTAAGAGTGTCTTGAAGTAAGGGCGGAGAGAACGACCCCTGTAAATTAATACCTGTGGGCTTTACCAAAGTGATGATGTCATCTGCTCCACAAAAATTCACAAATGTGATGACACGCCTCCAGACCAGCTCTGGGTGTCAGCGCAGATCGTCGCCAATTTTTCTACTCCGTAGCAATAGTTAGACGTTAAAATAAATAAACATATTTCAGTTTTAAAAATTGAACATTAAATAAATGCAGAGTTGCCAGATTTTATACTTTATTGCGGTGAATCACCTCCTTCTCTCATACCCCTTTTTTTTTTTTTTTTTTAAAGATTTTCTTATTTTCTTATTTTATCGTGGTTATTTACTGGAAAAAAAAATTATAAATAAATTAGCGTGAAATGAAGGTGGGACTAAATATTCTGCGAAATAAATTATAAAAATCAGTTAATCTGGTAAATGTCACAAAAATAAGAATGGTAATAATATTATGAGTTTACGAATTCTTACTCATCAATTAATACATTCAAAAACATAATGTCAACCATCTTAGTTTAAGCCACGCCGCACAGCGAGGAAACATGAAACAAACTCTGAAACGACACGCGACACACGCATTCTCTAAGGAGAATTTAATCTGCTAGAAACAAATTAGATCATTCACATATTGCTTGTCGCGTCAATTTTATATCATGTTTCCTCAATGTGTAGCATGCCTAATAAAAAGAGAAAATTTCTAAAGAATTATTTGTCGCATTTTTTTTTTTTTTTTTTTTTTTTTTTTTTTTTTTTTTTTAACTCAGCTCACAGGCCGACGAAGATACATATAATATTTGTTAATGGAAAGGAAATAACTAAAAGTAACGTTAGAGTTTTTCTTCTTATGCAAATTATGAATTCTGCACATAACAGCAGGAAAATCGCATCTACGCCTAGTGGTGTAAAGATTTCTGCGTTATACATTGCCATATTGGTTTTACTAGTGAATAAGGGTTACTCCTTTCCCGCTATTTATCCCTGTTTCTCCCACTACACTATTTATATAGCAATTTCCCCTTAATTGATTCGGAACCTTGCATTATAAGGTTACAATATAAGTATAGTGGTGGAAAAAACAGGAAAATAAAATGAGCCTGTAGGTATGGTTATGGTGCAAAAGGAATTTTATTTCTGAACCTACTTAATACTTTATACCATACTTGCCAACCACCTCATTAATAACCGTAAAATTGTTAACGCCCCCTAAAAAAACGCCCTTTTTCTCATACCACATTTTTAGAGTTAGTCTCATCAAATGTTGTTACGATTAAATAAGATTAAAATTACTCTAAAAAATTATTGGTGTGAAAAAAAATTGTACGGTTCAGAATGAGATGGTTGGCAAGTATGCTTTATACCGATGCCATTTAAAATGAAACATCTGTGAAGTTTTGAAGGCAACCTTTACTCAAATTGAAATTTTGATTGATGTTGAATTTTACCAATACACAGTATGCAAATGTCAATTAATGTTCATAATTTCTAATTTGAAGGCAAAAATGCTTCGTTTTGAATATTTTTCCATCCTTTTAGTACATTACCTACTGACACATTAGATCGATAATTGATAAACCAATGCACATTGTGCATTAACCACAAATGGGCGTAATGAAGTTAGAAATTAATGATACTGACATTGAATGACCCTATAAACCCAGTTAAATTTGTTTTCCTTTGACGGCTAAGAATTGGAGACGGGGATATTTACACTGTGTCATTTATATAAATGTATTATCGTTTACATTTACACAAGTTTAACAAGTTTGTTATTTTTCATCATTTAAATTTGTAAATTATCTACTTTATTCGTAAAATCTAGTGTTATTTTCTAGCAAACATTATGGAATGGGTTGATTGGGATGTTCTGCAGTATTTTCCAGAAATTTTCTATATATATTAAAGATTATCTTCTTTTAGCCATATTTTCGCGCTCTTAATAATAAAACTTTGCAGCATTTTATTTAAATTTATATACAAATACGAAAAACTTTTTACGATTTCAATTTCTGAGCCAGACTGTTTTCTTTGTAATAGCATATATATACAAAATAACGCTCTGGTTTTCATTTTTAATGAAAAAATAATTATTTTCATAATATATTATTAAAAAAAAAATTAAAGTATAAATTACATAGTTGACTATATAGTTTTATTATAATTAGTTGCACATTCATATCTAACAATTGTTGTTGATGACTGTATAAAAAATTATGTTTTGCCGTATCATACCTACCAAGTCTCCCGTTTTTTAATGGAAACATAATACCGGAAATTTTCTGTTAGAATTTTTATTTTATGCATTTGTAATAAAACTATATGACATTTTTTCATTTAAATATAGTCGTGAAAAAACAGATTTAAAGTTACAAAATGCTGGCAGCTATACTGTAAGTCCTTGCCAATTGTAAACGATTCTTCATATGTATGATCTTCTTTTGTCTAAAGGTGAAATTTTAAACCATTTTTCCCTTGTATAAAACATATATTGCAACTATGCCCTTCTGTATGTTATTCAGGGTGCCGAATGTAATTTTTTTCCCCTGATTCTTCCACCAGTATATTTATATAATACGTTTTTACTCAATTAATCGTGCAACTTACTACAAAAAATTCCAAAAGAAAAGTACTTGTTGAAGAATCAGGGAAAATATTTCGGCTGCCGACACTCTGTATTTGTCTATCCATAGTAAAATAGTATGGACAAAGGGTGTTGACAGTTGAAATTTTTTCCTTGATTCTTTCACCAGTATATTTATATAAACATTTTTTACTTAATTAATCGCTGAAATTTATTACTGAAAATACCGATAGAAAAATACTGGTGGAAGAATCAGGGGAAAAATTTCAAATATAGATACCCTGATAGATTATTAACGTTAGTACTTTGCTTAATATCACATAGTATATTAAACAACCTTACTATTTTCTTTGTGAAATGTCACTACCCCAATCAGATAATGCTTCATCATATATATTATTGCAAGTCAAATACTACTAAAGCACTGTCAGTAATTCACGAAACAGAGGATTTCTTATCTTGGTAATTTAAAATTTTTCTTTCATCTGACACTGTAAATTCTGTCGATTACTTTCGTATACCGAACTTTTTATTAAAATATTACGGGGATGTTACATTCTTATTCTTAAAATTTTAAATTTAATGATATTGTATTTTATAAGAATGTATTGTTTTTAATATTCATAAGCATTTTATACTTTTGCAATGGAATTATTAATGTATAAATTTTCATTGTTACAGAATCTTGTTCAGCCCATGGTACAATCCTGCCATCTTTTGTCGAACCTATTCCTAACATAACAGTTGCTGTAGGAAGAGAAGCTATTTTACAATGTACCATAGAAGATTTAGATTCATATAAGGTTTGAATTTATATCCTTTTTAGATTAAACGAAATGCATTTTTCTTTTTCTTTAGATAGTTTTTATTCTTATATATACATATAAAATGTGTCATATACAACAACTGTAATATTGTAAAATAGTAGATTCGTTTTACATCTTTTATATTGTTGCTTATATATTGTACTAGCAGGCAACGCCCGCTTCGCTGGTCCCTATTTTTAAATAAATCACTATAATGAATTCTAAAAATTGTATTAATTTTTATCACGTGAAAAAAAAGAGAAACGAAATCTGATTAGGAAAAATGTCGCACCGGGTTCTCACTGCCTTCGGAAAAAATTCCCAATCTAACTCTTATTTCTATTATTTTTCCCCTTCGCCCCCCCCCCCCTCCCGTCTATCTCAATAATTTTACAAATTCGAAAATATCCGCAATCGATTTGTAAGTATCAAAAACCTCTAAGAACCAGTTTTGAACGATCTATCTCTATTTTTATTTTTTTGCCCCACCACTCCCCCCTTCCCGCCCCTCCCAATAATTTTAAAATTTCGAAAATATCCGCAATCGATTTGTAGGTATCGAAAACCTCTATGTACTTATTTTGAATGATCTAACACTATTTTATTTTCTTTGCCCCTCCGCCCCCTCCCTTCCCGGCCCTACTAAATACTTTACACTTTCGAAAATATCCCCATTCGACTTGCCGGCCTCTAAAACCTATCTGTACCAATTTTGAACGGCCTAACTGTATTTCTGTTAGTTTTTGCCCCGTACCCCCCCCTTCCCGCCCCCTAATAATTTTACATATTCGAAAATATCCGCAATCGATTTGTAAGTATCGAAAACCTCTATATACCAATTTTGAACGATCTAACTCCATTTTTCTTTTTTTTTGCCCCCCCCCCTCTCCCTTCCCCCTTCACGCCCCTCCTAATAACTTAACACTTTCGAAAATATCCCCATTCGACTTGTAGGCCTTTAAAACCTATCTGTACCAATTTTGAACGGCCTAACTGTATTACTATCTGTTTTTGCCCATAGCCCCCCCCCCTTACCACCCCACCATCCTTCCCGCCCCTCCTAATAATTTTTAAAATTCGAAAGTATCTGCAATCGATTTGTAAGTATCGATAACCTCTATATACCAATTTTGAACGATAACACTATTTTTATTTTTTTGCCCCCCCCTCTCCCCTCCCCCCTTCACGCCCCTCCTAATAACTTAACACTTTTTAAAATATCCCCATTCGACTTGCAGGCCTTTAAAACCTGTCTGTACCAATTTTGAACGGCCTAACTGTATTTCCATTTGTTTTTGCCCCTTGTTGCCCCACCTGGGGGCTGAATTTCTAAAATTCCAGAAATTGGTTTTTAGATATTTTTATTAGCTATATTTTCGAGCAAAAATTTCACGTGTATCAATTTTTTTGTTTGAGATATATAGGATTATGCAAAATCACGTTTTGCCCCCCCCCCCGTCCCCCTTGGGCACCGAATTTTGAAAATTCCAGAAATTGGTTTTTAGACATTTGTGTTAGCTATATTTTAAAGCAAAAATTTTACGGATATCTGTTTTTTTTGTTTGAGATTATGTAGGATTATGCAAAATCACGTTTTACGCATGTGAAATCACGTTTTAACCCCCCCCCCCGCCCCCTTGGGGACCGAATTTTGAAAATTCCAGAAATTTTTTTTAGACATTTGTGTTAGCTATATTTTAGAGCAAAAATTTCACGTGTATCTATTTTTTTGTTTGAGATATATAGGATTATGCAAAATCACGTTTTACGCATGTGAAATCAAGTTTCCCCCCCCCGTCCCCCTCGGGGACCGAATTTTGAAAATTCCAGAAATTGGTTTTTAGACATTTGTGTTAGCTATATTTTAAAGCAAAAATTTTACGGATATCTGTTTTTTTGTTTGAGATATATAGGATTATGCGAAATCACGTTTTACGCGTGTGAAATCACGTTTTGCCCCCCCCGCCCCCCTTGGGGACCGAATTTTGAGAATTCCAGAAATTGATTTTTAGACATTTGTGTTAGCTATATTTTAAAGCAAAAATTTTACGGATATCTGTTTTTTTGTTTGAGATATGAAGGATTTTGTGAAATCACGTTTTGCCCCCCCCTCCCCCCCTTGGGGGCGAATTTTGTAAAATCGCTTCTTAGTGGATGCCTACGTCATAGAACAAACATTGTCACGAAATTTCATGCTTCTAGGTCCAGGGGTTTGGTCTGGGCGTTGATAGATCACCCCCTCAGGAAGTCTTCTTTTATATATATAGATTAAATTTAACAACTACTAATAGACTGGCTGCAATATTTAATACAGTATATCAGACGCTTAGGAAATTCAGGTATTGAAATTACATATATATATATGTATGTATGTATATATTGTTTATCTAGTTAAATAATATTTATAATTTCTTAAAAGAAAAAAAAAATCTTGCTTATTTATTAACTGACAAGTTATTACTTTCTGACAGTGATGCTAGATCTGGCAGATTTTTATTCAGTAATCACAAGAATTTTCACTAGTGACATTTGATATGCATAACAGACGATTAATCTTCGAAATGATTAGACAAATGTTACGATTAAAAATTAGCGGTCATTATTGAATAAAAAATCAGCTAAATCTGGCAATACTGCTTTCTCAATATAATCATAGATGACAACTTTTTTATTAATTCCCGAGCATTTTTAGCCACGCCTTTTATTTGTACCACTTTATTTATAAAATATCTTTCTCCCAGGTATAACTACGTTAACATAATAAAAAATTACTCTCAAGAAAAAAGTAGTATGAAATAAAGTCGGGACTAAAAATGCTCCGAATTAAATTAAACTGTTGGCCTCTTCCAATAAGTAATAAAAATACTGATTAACTTCACAAGCTTAATGACAGAGATGCCTTCATTTTATTTTATTCCGGAGTATTTTTAACCCCGCCTTTATTTCATATCACTTTCTTCTTGAGAGTATTTTTTTTATTTTTTTATCGTAGTTACCGGGGCTGAAAATGTTCCGTAATAAATTAAAATGTTGGCATCTCTGTTTTAACCCTTTCTGCTTCAGTGTTCCCGCTGATGGAACACCTAATTTTAATTCTCACGTGCAGAAACTCATCCCGGAAAAATTTATGCTTATAACATATTAAAAAAAAGCCCTGATTTTGAATCTTAAAATTTAAAATTTCTTTAATTTTATTTTGCTTTGTGAATTCCGGTGGCAGTGAAATTTAAAAGATACGAATTGCCCCGAACGGCAAAGGGATAAAGCTTATCAAGTTAATCAGTACTTTTGTTACTTATTGAATGACCATGATTAACACCTTTAAAAAGAGTGAGCAAACTGTACGTGAGACACAGGAGGTTTTAAAATATTTTCAAAGCATTTGGGCATTTTAATAACGCTAATAGCTATATTTAATTAAACAGTATAGAAAGGCAAATTGAAATGTTATGACAATTATACTGTTGCATATTGTGCAACACATACTTGCCAACATCCTAATTAATATTCCGTAGTCTTGTTAGTCCTGCCCTTTTTTTCACACCAGTAAATTTTAGAATAATATTCTCCAAATCCAGTTACGATTAAATAAGAAGAAAAATTCTCTAAAAATATACTGGTGTGTAAAAGAAGGCGGGGCTAACAATACCACGGAATATTAACTAGTATGTTGGCAAGTATGGCAACACAGCGCTTGAACGACATTTAAAAGAACCATATTCAATTACAGACCTGACAGAGCACTGCTGCATTATGGCAATTCCATAAGTTCAAAACATGGTTCAGTTAATTTTTATTAACTATTTTAACTATATAAATTAATCCTGCCTTTCCGAATTAAAACAATGTTTTATTTTGTCAATGACATAAGAATTTAATTATTCATTGTCAACTATGAATACTGGAATTTAAAATGACTTTTATTCACACGTAAAATGCATCGTTATTCTCAGCAAAAATATATGAATAAATAAATAAGTAAAAAAATATGAATAAATAAATAAATAAATAAAAATAAAAGAATAACATTTCCAATATTCAGTGTCAGAAATATTTCACCACATTAGCAATGTTGATTGAAACTTTTCACGTTGTGACAAATAATCACATTTTATTCCCTTATTGGTCACTTTTCGTTCTAGGGAAAAAAATAAATATTTATATCAGATTTTATCTGAAAAAATGCAACATTTGATATAAGTTACAAAATCCTTAATATTCGATAACTTCTAGAAATATTTCAGCTAAAAATATAATAATTTATTTTTAAGGGAGAGAATATGTTAAACGAAAAGGATAAATTAGACATGATAACAATCCTAAATAGAAAACTTTCTGAAATCTTCATCCATAATTGACAATGTTAGCACTTTTTTAGCTAATAGAAAATTTTAATAGAAATTTTTATTTAACCCGTTAGTAGTCGCTATACACAGCGCAACCTATTACAGTTTGCGTACTTTTTATTTAACTCTGACCAATAATTTTAAGAAGTGGTGTGATCGACGTTATTATTTGCATTTTATGTATATCAAATGCTACTTCTAAAAATTTTTGGTGGCTATTGAATAAAAAAAATATTGCATTATTGATGGAGGGGCGGCAAATCGACCAACTAGCGACTACTAACGGGTTAATCACTGCAAACTGTTGCAGAACTATATAAAAAGTTGTTATCAATTTTTGTCGATAACTAAAACGGGATAAAGTTGGAAACTATGTCTGCATTGTTATTTCCAACCCCTAAGCGATGTATATTTGCAATTTCCTACGTCAAGAAAATGTAACTGTCTATGTTTTATAGAAGTATAAATATGGCAATATTCGTGCGTTCTGAAACGCATGTCACATATTTATCTTTTATGCAGTGAAGCATCGATAATCCGAAAACCTATAATCCGGTAGCACCTGTAATGCGGCACTGATAAACTTTTATTTTCCTCTGCCCGTAAATCGTAGCACTCAATGGAAACTTGCAGACAACTATGGAACAGCATACTTGTCAACTTTTATGGATCGTCCGTAAAATTTGCGGATTTTTATTTCATTTTGCTGATTTACGGTTTCATTGAAATTTTCTGCGGATTAATCAAAATGACGACAAAATTTCGAAAAAGAACAGCGAATATTTTGTCTCGAAAACAAAAATCTATTTTATTTCAAACTTGTTTTTTTTTTTTAATTACTTACGTTTTTGATAGGGTTACGTTTAAGATATATTTCTTTGGATGTTATGACTGATCGACGATTTTGATACATTTTCGAAAAAAAAAAAAAAAAAAAAAAAAAAAAAAAAAAAAAATCCGGAAATAACGGTTATCCGGCAACATCTATGACCCGCCGATGCCGGATTATATATGCTTCACTGTAGTAAAAGCTACACATCTAAATGTTTATTCCGGTTACAAAATTGCCACCTGAAACTAAATATTTCTGAAAGAATTAATGCTCAATCATGCATTGCATAGAATATCTACTTATGTACTCAAACCAAATCTTTCTTTCTAATGCATCTAAAAATGCTTTTTATTAAAAAAAAAAGAAAAAAAAAAGAAAAGAAAGAAAGAAGGAAACTTCTATTTAATTCGGTCCTAAACATACTTGTCAACATACTAATTAATATTCCGTAGTACTGTTAACCCCGCCTTTTTTTAACACCAGTATCTATTCAGAATATTTTTCTTTTTATTTAATCGCAGTTGCATTTGGAGAATTTTACTCTAAAAATTCACTGGTGTGAAAAAAGGGCGGGGCTAACAATACTACAGAATATTAATTAGGTTGTTGGCAAGCATGATCCTAAATATCATGTTGATTATTAAAAATATTACGAAGAATATAAAATTGAAAACTTACGTAGACTATCTACTAATTACTAAATAACTGAATAAGTAGATCACAAAAAAAAAAAAAAAAAAAAAGGAAAAGGGGGAAAAAAAGAAGAAAATGAATAAATAAATAAATAAATGGATCAAGTGGTTTAAGGGAACATTTCACCTTTGACAGCCCCGCTGAAGTGCGTTTCATATAAAAGTTTATACTTCCATTTAATATTTTTAAATTGAACTATATTAGAACTGTTCAGAATTTTTTTTTTTTTTTTCAGGCAACATTTCCTATGATATTTGATATATTTTTTAGGGATTTGAAATCTTTAAATTGTGTTTTCTTAGTTTGCATTTTTTCATGAATTTGTTGGTCTCCACTTGAAAATGAAATGGTAGAGCAACTTGGTTAACAAACTCATCCAAGATATTTATGAGATAAGTTCACTGTCCAAATTTGGTTCGATCTGAAGAATTATTTCAGAAGTTATCGTGATGTTAAATTTTCAAGTGGTAGCCCGATTTCGAGTGTCCCCGCTTAATTTAAAATATCCATTATTAGACACCAGAATTCTTTTAAAATAATTTTTAATGAGAATTTTCTGTTTATTATAGGAGGAAAGTATTTGTTAAAAAATAATGGTGTAAGTATAAATTATGTGTGCTTCCCCCTTAATCAGTTCTGCACTTCGTTAAAAATGGTGGATAAAGTTCATTAATAAACTTGATTGAGACCCTTATATAGTCTATGTATGCATCAAAATTCAAGCAAATCGGGCCTTAAATACGCTTTTTACAATGTGGATTTGAAAATTTCAAGTGGCCGCCACTTGAAAACAAAAAGGCAGAGTAACTTGGTTATCAAACTCATCCAAGATATTTATAAATTAAGTTCGCTGTCCAAAGTTGGTTCGATTTGGAGTATTATTTCGGGAATTATCGTGACGACAAAATTTTCATTATATATACAGACAGATAAACGAAGTGATTGCAATCCCGAAATATCACTACGGTGAACAACATAAGCGACAAAGTACATGTGTATAATCTAATTGAAGGTTGTTGTAATTAAAATTACACATTTATTTATAAACGGAAATTAAACAAAAATGTGTATAATTAAAATTACACATTGATTTATAAAAGGAAATAAAACAAACATGTGTGCAATCTAAATATATGTAAAAATACTTTATGTTTATATAATACAATTTAAAAAGTGATTTGTATGTAAATATGGGCAGGTAAAAATGTTTCTTTTTTAACATGAGCGATAAATTGCTAGACGTAAAAGCGGGAAGCCATAATTGTAAAATTGAAAGAGGGAGAATTGTAATGTGTTCTTGATAGAAATCTACGAGACGGTCCGGCGACGCAGTAAAGAAAGCGTTTGACATTAAACGACAAAAGCTCACGAAAATGGTTTATTGCAGCTATGAAAGAGGAAAAAAGAGATGGAGCAGATTTTCGAGAACCGAGGTTTCTAAGAATAGCAGAGGGGATAGAGAGAAGAGAAGTATAGAAGTATATTGGTAAAAGAAAAACGACCACTAAAAAAAAGGAAAAAGCCCCGAATTTTGCAGAAGGCGGAGTCAAAAGGGGCTTGTAAGTGAGAAATAAAAAATATCGTCAGATGATGGAAAATTTTTGAAGGAGAATTATAAGCCCTGAATCAGAGGTTGGACCCTCGCCGATGCTAGACCGGGGAAGCGGCCGGTACGCACAAGATTCCAGAAGCAGAAATCATCGGAGGAATGGAGCCTTCGGAGGTGAATTATGCTGGAAATGAAATGCTCCCCTGAGTTAAAGGTTGTACCCTCGCCGCAGTGATGATGCCCTGAGAATTTTGGTGAAAGTTCTTTTAATAAATAGCCAAAGATGCCTGATGCCCAAATTCTGGATTACCTTAATGTTGAACGCTCGTCGTCGGATGAGTCTATGCTTTAAATTATATATAAAAAAAAGAAAATATCTAAAGTTTTTAGATTTCATTATTTTTCTTCCTCCTAAAAGAAAAAAAAAACTGTCTGAGTCCCGCTTAAAGTGCTCACACAAGGATATCTCCTTAATTTAATTTTGATAAAGAATTTTTTATGTTTAGAACAAAAGATGAATAAGAGGTTATTTGTTATAAATTCTTATTGTTTTTCTCATTGGTTTCTAGATAAATTATTCCAAGAAGACAGCTTAATAAAATAGGAGATAATTTTAGTACTCAAAATTTTATTTTATGACCCATTAAAAATTTAATGAACTTGGGTATTATTTAGATTATTATTTTTTTTAGAAATAAATCAGTATGGTACAGATTGGAGAGTATCTCTAAAATAACAATTTCTCTCCAACAAAGGTTGTTTCAATCGAATCCTTCTTTAAATTATTTAAAATTCGGCCATTTCATATTATTAATATTATATCTATTAGCTATTTTTAAATTTAAGAGCGAATTCTGGATTACTTGATTATTCTTGTATATGTTTAGATTATACTTTTTAAAACACCAATCTTTCACATATTATATTCCATTTTTAAGCTTATTGTTTATCTTTTCTAAATGTGAAATTCTTTATATAACCTCAGATGTTTTGCTTTGAGATATTTTCAGGGCTCTTAATTGAATATATCACATTTTTCTACTTTTTAGAGAAAAATGTGGTATTAAATTAAGAGATCGCTAATTTTTTATGGATTACTTTATTTACTCGCTATATTGATTAGTTAAACAAAAAAGAAAAATAAACTTTGTGGTGCTAGTTATATATTATCTGTTTTAAAAGTTAACTGAAACAAAATATACTTCCCTTTTCATTTTATAGTTATTGTTTTTTACGCTGACTTCTGTAATATTTTATAATTATTTAAAGAAAATAATTCTATTCATTAACAAAGGAAAATTCTTGTTTTAAATAATTTCCAATTTTACAAATACGCGTAATTTAAAACTTAAGATTATTTTCCACTCAAAAATCTTCAAAATCTTTCAAAATATATTCAACATCCATCATTCTTACTTTTAAAAAAAGTAAACCGTTATGCGCATTAACGCTTTTCGCAGCAGATAACAATCCTTCATTATAGAAATCCAATAACTGCTATTCCTTACTGAATAATTGCATCAAAATACTAAAAATGAAAAGTCTCTAGTTCTGTAATTTACTGCAACCTCCTGCTCAAGAAAAACTTTTGTTTGTTTCTAGATATATAGCTTAGAGCATAGCTACGACCCCATTCGAAAACATGTCAGAAAATACCGCCTTGAAACATCGACTTGTTACCTATTATTATCGAAAATTTATTGTTATCTGTTTCATTTCTAATCCCCCATTATCCCAAGAGCCCTTCTCCGGTTTCTAGTATTCGATAAATTACGTCACTGGGTCTGGTCGAACTCTTTTCCTATTATTTTAACTGTCAGTACCTTTCATTGCATAAAAGACTTCTTTTTGCTGTAATTTTTATTGTCCTTTTTGTTATTTTACTTCAGTAAAAAGAAATAAACTGCTTCCATTTTATTTATGACTTTTCGTTGTTATTTTATTAAAGAAAACTATTGCTTGGTTTTAAAAGGTTAGCAAGCTCAACAGTAAATTAAGATCTAATTTTGTATTTTGTCTTTTACGATAATAAATTCTCACAAAAAATAGTACGTTTATATAGTTAACGATGTATATTTCTGATTTTTTTTATTTTGAGTAGCTGTCAAATAATGAAACTTGAAGTATATACGTTTATAAATAATAAATAACAGACTTTATATGAACATCAAAAAGCGAAAAAGTGGAAACAACTTTTTTTTTTTTTTTTGAGGAGGAGGGGATGGGGGGTTGAAATAACACCAAGTTCCGACGATAAGTGAACAAAGTAAGCACGAGTGCAACAAACAATTCGGTAACATATGAACCGAGGCCGACGATCGATGAGTTTTAAAATGAATAGCACCTATAACTGGAATGCCAGACATTAACCCGACCTGACTAAATAGAACTGAGCTTAAATAGAATGTAAAAAAGGGGAGGGGACGTTACAAAGAGTGGTTGTGGTTGGGGTAGAATCTCGCACATTCTTCCCACATTCTCCCCACATTGGAAATTGGTTTTAAAAAAAGATCCTATAGTGCCCTGTTGCAGAAATCCATGTTGTATAAACCATGCTTAACAATTTAAAAAATAATTTGATGTGAGATTAAAGATAGTAAAAAAAAAAAAAAAAAAAAAATCACAGAAAATTATAAAAAGATCTTAATGAATTTCAAGATTGTGAATAAAAGAAAAAAAATAATAATAAATAGGAATTCAGCATAAAAATTAACAAGCAAAGTATTATCTTCCTCCCCATCAGTGTTCCAAAACTAAAAAATAAAAAAAAGTAGTAGAAGAAGAAGAAGATGTAGTGGGATTATTCATAACATAACATGATGATATACATTTATTTACATTTTCATTGGAAAATAATCGTTACTAAAAAAAGTAATTAAAAATGACAGAAGTTTTTTTTTTTTTTTTTTTTTTTTTGTGTGTGTGTGTGTGTGTGTGTGTGTGTGTGTGCGTGTGTTTGCGTAAAACACCCTCAAACAACATTTTATGTTTATAAAATAAGGACAACAAAATATGTATGAAGGGGGAAAAAAGTGAGGACACATACCCATACTTGCCAACATCCTAATTAATATTCCGTTAATCCCACACTTTTTTCACACCAGTAAATTTTTAGAGTAATATTCTCCAAATGCAATTACGATTAAATAAGAAAAAAAAACACTCTAAAGAGATACTGGTGTGGAAAAGAAGGCGGGGTTAACAATACTAAGGAATATTAGTTAGTATGTTGGCAAGTATGCATACCCCAGATTTATGAATAAATTATAGTGAGAAAAATGAAAAGAAAGAAAGAAAAACACCCCTTTGATAATTTAGCCGTAAACCAACGTATAAATTTGTGACTGGTGCCGATCGATTTGTAATAAATCTAATTCATAATGCTATGCTTTAACCCTTTGCCGGTGCTATTTAATTTCACTCCTCTGATCAGAGTTGCAAAAGTTAGGGATCTTCTTTATTCAATATTCACCGTTAAATTTTAAATGTAACGGTTGCCTAATAACTTCTAAAGTCCATTTTAAATGTAAAAAATCACTCCTTGAATAAAAGCGTCCCTAAATTTGACAGCATTGTTTAAAGTGCTTTAGGACGTTAGGGCCGGCAAAGAGTTAATTTTGCCTATGGGATCGTCTACACTTTTAAAGTTTCACGAACTTCAATTTTTGAAAGAAGTGACACCCATTTTTCACATTAAAAAAAAAAAAAAATCTAATTAGCCTGAATAAAGTTATATTTTATACAATTCTTTTAAATTTTTATGGAGATATAAGGTGCCAAATTTTATAGATTCTACTGTTAAATAAATGGGAGAGGCTTTAATTTATATCTTCTTGAAAAACCAATAAATTAAAATTTCCTTTCTGAATGCTTTAAATTCAAATGACCGAAACATACTACATGCATGTTGTTGTTAAAAAAAAGAAAACATATTTATAGTTATTTATAATGAAAATTATTAGTAAATTCACGATTCAAAAAATATTAATTAATATTTACATTAAATTTTACATAAAAAACAAGCATTAACAAAACATGAGATTTCAAATTTGCAGGTCTTCCCTATCATTATCTTTCCAGTTATAGTAATATTTTTTTCCATGTTCACATTAGAGTACCGTTGCTTGTTATCTTCTGAACCCAAGAAAACAAAAATCCAAAAAACTACTGAAAATGTTTCAGCTACTTTTTATTTATTCATTTATTTGTTTTTAAATATTTTTAAATCCAATGTGACATTCTTATCTTTATTTCAGTATTGTTCGATATTCTTTATGCAAATTAACCTATTTTTATGATATTAGTGCATTGCAGGCGAGAGATTGTGGTCACAATTAAAAAGGAAAACAAGTAGCGCTTTCAGACATTCGTCTAAAACAATACTTCACCTTTAAAAAAAGTGTTTTTGTATTAGGGATTAACTCTTCATGTGTCGCTGACATATATAAATGCCATTGGCTTTCACCGCACCTTTCGCTCAAGACAAAATTTAAATGCCTTAGTGACGAATATGTAATTTTTTCCATTGAATCAAATATCTATTATTTAATATCTGAAATTTCTTTATTGTACAGTCAGAAAAAAAAAAAAAAAAAAAAAAAAAAGCCACCCCCCACCTAATTCTGCCGTAAATTATCGTAGAAAAATGTGGCTGGTACCGATCGATCTGTAATAACGTTAAATTTATAACGTTACAGTTAGATTTTGCTTAAGGGGTCATCTACATATTAAAACAGGCATCAACTTCATTTTTTTTTTTCAAAAACGGTGGGTGATAGAGCGAAATGGGTTTCATATTTGGATTCAGGAGGTTATTTTACATAAGAATATGCTGAAATGATGTCAAAGGCAATTTTCCTGTCGAGTAGTGTAATAAATCACTTTCTACTAAGATATGCTACGTTCAGTCCGCTTATAGAAAATTTTTGCTTTCAAAGTATTAAATTTAGAAGAGTTTTATTAGTATATGCTATGAGGAATGGAAATCTATATTAACCCTTTAACGCGCGTTGTCCTCGCTGCGAGGACGCAAATTTTAAAATCCAACTGCAAAAATTCATCCCGGAAATTTTTTAGCAAAAATTTACGTTTATAACGTATGAGAAAAGGCCGTTTTTTTTTTTTACTTAAAATTTAAAATTTCTTTTAGTTTAATTTAGTTCATGAATTCCGGTGGCGGTATAATTTAAATGAGCTAAATTGTCTTGCGCCGCAAAGGGTTAAAACTATAACTACGGCGTTTTACCTCTAATTTTACAAATGGGCGGGTAATACAAAATACAATAATAATACAAAAGTTTGGGTCTGTTCGAACCCTGTACAAAGTAATTTTTCAAATGGCTGGAAAAATTATTCTGAATCTTAATTCAGAGAATCGAATTCCATAGCCGCCTATATTTTAATTTATTGTGATGCACTTTTAGCTCCGTCTTTATTCAATGCTTTTTATTTATTTATTTATTGCCGAAACGTCAGTGGAGGCCCTCTGTTGAGACTCAAAACGGTTTTGGGCTGTGTCTGTCTGTCGCGCGATAGCGGCCGCAAAAATAGCGCAATTGACTTGAAATTTGGTACACATGTTCACGAGCCCCACGAAATCAGCTGTATAGTTTTTGGTATGTATTCCATTTGTAATTCGTATACAGGGACACGCCAAAGTTTTTTTTTATCATTATGGCCTCTGGGAGAAATTTGTTTGTATCGCGCTAGCGGTCACAAAAATCACCCTATTGACTTGCAATTTGGTACACATGTTCATGAGCCCAACGGAATCAGCTGTATAGTTTTAGGTGTGTATTGCATTTGTAGTTCGTGTACAGGGACACGCCAAAGATTTTCTATCATTACGGCCTATGGGGAAAATACCGCGATAGCCACCGCAAAAATCAAGCTATTGACTTCCAATTTTTGCCGAAACGTCAATGGAGGCCCTCTGTTGAGACTCAAAAGGATTTTGGGTTCCGTCTGTCGGTCTGTCTGTCTGTCTGTCGTGCGATAGGAGCCGCAAAAATCACGCTATTGACTTGAAATTTTGTACACATGTCCATGATCCCCACGAAATTAGCTGTATAGTTTTGGGTGTGCATTCCATTTGTAATTCGTGTACAGGGACACGCCAAAGTTTTTTTTATCATTACGGCCTATGGGAAGAATTTGTATGCACCGCGATAGCGGCCCCCAAAATAACGCTATTGACTTGCAATTTGGTACACATATTCATGAGCCCAACGGAATTAGCTGTATAGTGTTAGGTGTGAATTCCATTTGTCGTTCGTGTACAGGGACACGCCAAAGTTTTTCTTATCTTTACGGCCTATGGGAAGAATTTGTATGTACCGCAATAGCGGCCGCAAAAATCCTTCGATTGACTTGAAAATTGGTGCAAACGTTCCAGCTTTGCATATAAGTAGCTGTATAATTTCTTTTGCTATATTTTTTATAAACTGTGTACAGAGACACGCCAAAATTCTTAACATAACGGCGTATGGGGTGAATTTCGTTTAAACGCATTTTAATATCATCACTTTGCAATGAAGAATATGAAACTAGCATACGTGAGTAAGATGCTTAAACTTATATTGTTTGAAGAAAATATGTGCTCTTAAGCATTCTAATTAATGTATAGGACCTTACAAAAATGTTCTGACAATGTCACGTAGTCATCCAAACGATGTTAAATTTGGAACAATTATTAATTTTAAAGGCAAAATAAGCTGAATAGTTTTTACTGGTGTATACAATGTTTATGGTTCGTTTACAAAGACACATGAAAGAATTTCGTAACATTAGAGAATATGGACACATTTTTAATTTAAGCGCGCACATTAATGCGTTTATGCTGAATTGAACTTAATAAAGTTAACATACATTATAAAGATGCTTAAAATCATGTTTACTCTTAAAAAAGGTTATGTATAGACTAAATAATTTATGGAACCACACAAAATAATTTCGAGTATGTACTGTAATCATCCAAATGATGTCAAATTAGTTTGAAAAATTAATGAGTTATAATTAATTAGGTTTATTCTTATTATTGGCGATTATAATGACTGTGGCTATTTTTCTGGGATACATAAAGGAATTTCGTACTATTACGGTCTATAGTCGGTATTTCTTAAAAGTGTATTTTAACATGGTTACACCCCATTAAATATAATGAAATTTTATTAGAATTTTAAAAGCATGTTTTCCTGTTGAAAATTGTAGGCATAGAATTGATAATTAGTTTAAAGGTACGCAAAATATTTCCGATATGCAATGTAATTTTTTTTGTATGAAATTTGATAGTTATGAAATGTGGTATTTATGAATTTAGGGAAATAATACAAGACCGTCGTTTATTAAGAATACATATTGTTGCGTACTTAGGGGTTCGTAAGTTGTCCGAGAATAAAAGGCGAAACTTGCAAAAATTCAGTGATTTATTCTAAGAAAGTTCCAGAAAAATACCGGTCTATAAACCAAGTATCAGCTTCAATTCAACCAGTAAACATAGCTTAAACAACAGCAAAACAACAGTACAAACTGTTTATCAATAACACATAAAGCAAGTCTCATTCAAAGCGGCTCAAAGCAAAGCAAGCATTTGACGAAACTCACACAGATCTGAGATTGGCCGCCTTGGCTAAAAAAAAATGCTCCTTTTATACTTTTCTATCGAACACAGACTGGAAAATTCTCGTATCTCATCAGCCAATGAGATTAGAGCTTTCATATTTGGTATATCCCTAATAAGGATTTTCTCGCCAATGTCGCCAAAAAATCGCCAAGGAGGGAAACAGTCGCCAAATTTGGCGCCAAATCCATATCTTCCCTTATTGGAGCTTTTTAATGCGATTTTAAAGAAAAATTAGGCTATTTTAACGATAAAACGACTAGAAATGCACAAAATTCTAATTTTATCGACTTTCTAAGCCTCTGTGAAAGAATTTCTACAAAAATAAATGCAATTATTTATAATTCCGTAACAAGTTGTATGATATACAAATAGGTATAGAAAGAGAGATACAGCAGGGGGTTGAGGGGGGCGGTAGCCCCCCTCAGGAATGTATCTGATTATGGTAATAAGTCGATCGAATCAATATGTACTATTATACAATAAGGAATAAATAAAAATGACCTATTGAATAATGTCTGATGAAAATAGGACGTTGAGGCTCCTGATCTGCAGATCCACTAGTTTATTTATTTTTCTTTTTTTTTTTTTTTTTTTAGAGTAATTATTCTGATTTTACATGGGTCGTATTTTCCGCCCCTTTTTCAGGACGCTCTCAGAGATAAGAAATTTTCGCCTCTTTTGCCACCACTGATTTCATACAAATATGCTTCTGGTATATTTGTAGCAATGGGCATTGATTATATAGGGTAGAGATTAATTTTAATAAAAATAGTGGAAGCAATTAATTTTAAATTTCCACCTTTATGAGAGTACGTAATTATGCAGATTAATCCATTAAAATTAAAAACATTTAAGTATTTAATAAAATGCTAATTTTGAAAAAAAAAATCTATCTATATCTGTATATATATATAAATTACGTGTCACGATGTTTGTCCGGGGTAAACTCCTAAACTAAGGAACCGATTTTAATAGAATTTTGCACACTGTGTGCAGTTTGGTCCAACTTGAGAGATAGGATAGTTTTTATCTCAATTTACTGTCACAATATTGTTTTATTGCAATTATTTGTTAATTATAGACCTTTATTAAAGTTGCTCCAAAATATCTGTGAGTTCCATTAATTTAATTGTTGCCAAAAAAAAAAAAAAAAAAAACGAGTTCATTTTCTTTTGACATAAAAATAAATACATTTAATCAAACGTGAACGTTAAAAAATTATAAAAAGTTAAATTATGCATCTCACGAAAATTGACGTCATAATCAATGTAAAGATTTTATTCGCATTGATAAAGTATGTAGTTATACACAAGCGAAGTGTGACGTCACTGACAGTCTGTGAAATCAAGAAAAAGATTTCTTATGTTAATGGCCCATTGTATTTTTTGTAAAAAAATATTAAAAACGAGGAAAATTATTTCCGGATTTTAATCCCCATATTTTTGTATAGATATGTATTATTTATCATGTGCATACGTTAGAATGAGTTATTTTGCTGTTAAATTGACAAAATTTTAAATTTAAATTTCAAAGCTCTGTCGTCCTTGGAGTTTTTCGTATTTGGCGATCAAAAACGTAACACGAAAATATACAAGCTAAATGTATATTTTCGTAATATGTATTGTGTGAAATATTGTTTCATATTATTCATTACTCTCTTAATATAAGTTGTTAAAATAACCATGATTTTTGAAAGGAATTAAATGTGTGCGCCAGATAATTTGGCGATATTATTTTTTTCCCGCCAAGGATGATAGATATGAAATTTATTCCGCTGCAACATGTTAATATCTTATATCAGATACATTATGTATATGCTACAATTTATTTCACGTGACACGTGTGTTAAAAATGTATTTACGACATAACCTTGCTTTTTCAATTTTTGTTGCATTATTCTAATCTGTATCACTTCGTTTTCTTTAAGAAATTTGTGATCTATACATAACGTTCTAAATAAAAAGTAACTATTTCAATATTTTAAAACTTATTTAAAAGTCTGTTTTATTTAACATTAAATTTTAAAACTTAATTTAAATCTTATTTAAAAGTCTGGAAGAGTTTAAGTCTGTTTATTTGTTTTGTAACGCTAATCTATATAATCGATGTTCGAAACTTTAATTAATTATTTCTCTTATTTTTCTTTACTTTTTCTTTAATAACTTACCAATTTAACGTTCCTGATTAAATTTGTGATTTATATATGTATTTTGCATTAAATTTTGACTCATATTTATTGCTGAAAATGCGATCTTAAAATCTTGCAATTTTCTTATCTTAATCCTCAATGCTTTCCTTCTTGATTAACTTGAATTTACTATTAAAATTTTAACATACTCAGAATCTTCTCACCACTTCGTTAAAATATATTAATCTTTTCAGTAATATATTAATCAGTATATCCCCACAACGATATTTGGCAATTTTTTGTTGGCGATTATGGCTAAATCATAAATCTATAAATGATAAATGATAATCTAAATCATAAATCAAAAACATAAAATAATAAATCCAAAATAAACAACATATAGGCTGCCATATTATATCACAAACAGTCCAGAGCGACATCGTTATCTTTCAAAACAGCGCCAAAGAAAAATCGCCAAATTCAGCTGTGGGGATATACTGATACTGAAGTTATAATTATCCGAATATAATTACTGAAGTTATATTATAAGTTATAGTTGTGGGTAACAACTATAGTATTTCCCCACAACTGGATTTGGCGATTATGGCTAAATCATAAATCTAAAAATCATAAATGATAAAATCGTAAGCTAAATCATAAATCTAAAATAAAAGCATGCAGGTTACCGTATTTTATTGCAAAGAATCCAGAACTACTTCGTTATCGTTCACAAAGGCGCAAAAAAAAAAAAAAAAAAAAAAAAAAAAAAAAAAAAAATTGCCAAATCCAGTTGTGGGGAAGTACTATATACCGTATCAAATTATCAACGTATTACTTAGCCGCAGCAACGCGTGGCCGGGTCTGCTAGTATATATATATATATAAGTAATTTAATTCATAATTTAGAAATTAAATATATATATATATATATATATATATAAAGTAAATTATTTGTATAAATAAATTATATATTCTTGTAACACTGCACATTTTCAATACTTTTCTCATAACACAAAAGTCATTACAAAGTAAAGGAAAATTATTATTAGTTTCTTTTTTGATTGGTTTCTCATCCTTTCGGATATAGTTATCGGTCCGTCTAACATGATAATTACGTACGATCTTCTTTATGCATATGATTAGCTTAATAATTCAGGAAATTGTAATTAGAAAACTGATTAGTATGTACCAAGTACTAGGGTTATGATCGATATGCATCATTAGTAGCGCCAAACTTTCGAAAAAATATTTTAAAAAAGAAAAGAAGCTAAGATTTATTTTTAATTTCTGACAACAAACGTACTGCAGTCTTCCATTGATTATCTATACTGCGTAAGTGAAGAGGATTATAATTTTCCGATAGCTAAAATTTTCAAATCTTTGAAAATATTGAATTCTTTTTCCATTTGTTCAGTATGATGTAATTTTAGAAATTAAAAATGAAAGAAGTTGTTTTCTTTAAAAAAGTTATTATTAAAGAAAAAAAAAAAGTAATACACGAAAATATTTATTATATTTTTAAAAGTAGAATGTTGTTATTTAAAAAAATCATTAATAAATAGAAAATTATTTTTATCGCTAAAATATTCTTACTTCAAAGGATTATAATATGATATATAAAATAATTTTCTAAGAAAAAAGAAAATTTATTGTATATATATATATTCTAATTTTCTCCAAAAATTAAATATTTAAAATTTGAATGCTGAAAAAAAGAGCGTAATAGGAAATAAAAATTTATCTTCTTTGAAAGGCGAACTTCACAATTTTGTGTGCACTATATGTTATTTATTTTTATTACTATTTAAATTTAAATTTAATTTAAATAGTTCATAAATAAATAAAAGCTCTATTGAAAAAAAAAAATGTTCAAAGATAATAAAAATGAAAATCTCTGCGTTCTTAATATAGTATATGGCATTCACGAATTAATACAACTAAATATTCATGTATTGTAAACGGTGAAAAAGTCAAATAAGTCTTGATTTATTATTATTTCATACCTACCAACATTTTAATAAATATTCCGTAAAATTTTTCGTTCCGCCTTTTTTTCCACACCAGTCTTTTTTCAGAATATTTTTTTTCTTATTTTATCAAATTTATATTCGGAGAAAATTACTTTAAATATTATGTGGTGTGGGAAAAGAGGCAGTGCTGACAGTTTTTTTCAGAATATTAACACTTTCGGAAGCACATGTTTTTGCCTCTTTGGTAGTATGTTGTGCCTGTGGTCGTGTTTCTTTGCAGCTACTTTCATAGTTGCCAACATTTTAATTTATTCTAGAGCAATTTTACCCCCGACTTCATTTCGTACCACTTTATTTATAGGATAAATTTCTCCAATAAATTACTATGGTAAAAGTAAGAAAATTTTTCTCTTAAATAAAAAGTGGTATTATATAAAGACGGGGCTAAAAAAACTTCGGAATAAATTAAAATGTTGGCAACTCTGTACATTATTTCAGAATTTTTTTCTGTATGTATACTTAGGCTCACCAGCGGCCGTGTGGTTTTGTGCTCAAAGCTGGTAGGCATGTGGTGCTGGGTTCGATCCCAGGCCACGCTCGTTGGCCTGTATGATCGCAGTTTTCCTTGGTTTTCTTCGAAACTTCTCTAAATACGGGCTAGGACCCCTTAAATAGGCCCTTTACGGAGGACACACCCCCCTGAGGACTTGGACCCTACAGCAGTCAACCGGCCTTACTCCCAAATCCAATCCTGTATCTATACTTATATTATCATATGAATATACATAAAAATTATATCTTTTCTACTGAAAGTATGTGTTTTTATGCATAGTATTTTGAATGTACGAATATGAAGAACATTCTTAAGAAATACAGCAACATACAAATTTAAACATAAAAAAAAAAAAAAAAAAAAAAAAAAAAAACAGCCCGCTGGAGGCGTTACAGATTTCCAAATGACGTAAATCTACGTCAGCAGTCGCGAAAGTGTTAATTGAGATGTTGGCACATATGCTATATTCTACGCGAATGTTTTATTTTTAAAGTATGTCTCGTGGCAATATCTTTTTATTATAATTTATGGAAAGTTGCCTTATTTATACAGAATAAAGTTTATTAAATAAAAATTAGTATTGTCTAATCATCACGATGTTTCCTTCTATCTCATTCTAGATAATAGCGCCACGTAGTTCTTAACATACAGGAAAATTTTATTACAACTTCTCACAATAAATGATTTGCAGTTTGGTAAAGTTTTAATCATTATTTCCTGAAATGTACTCACTAGAAAAAATGCGGATTGTGTGTTATAGAAGAAATTCCTGTTGTTCAATGTAAAATATTAAACTCGCACCGTTCTTCATGATCTCACGTACCAAATAAGATGATATAAAAGCTGATATTATAAGCTCAAGAAGTGAAATATTTTTTCCCTGTGAACAGAAAATTGTAGAGATGGGCATTCCCGTTCTTTTTTAAGAACGAGAATGAACAGTTCTTTGAAATCTCGGAACGGTTCTGCAGAACTGTTCTGAACGGGTCTAATGGAGAAAACCAACCGGAAATTCAGAATGAACGGTTTCCGGTACCCTCCCTGAACTGTTCGCTGCGTTCTGCCGATAAAATGGGTATTGGCATTTGTCTTTCACTAGAAGAGATCGTTCTTTTCGAAATGAGCTGTTTGTATTCCTTAATTCAGCACTTCTGCTATGAGAAAACACAGATGATTTTAAAGAATATGTGAAACATCGAGATTTTTTTTTCTTTCTAATTGCACTTGTAAAACACGTGGTTCAAATTTAACTGGGAATATGTAGATTTTATTTTATTTCGTTTTATAGAAGGCTAAAACACATTATAAACATTTGATATCTAGAATTCAAGCACAGAGTAAGGAAATTGATTTTTCAGTATATATTGTTATTTAAATTGGCAATTAATTTTATAAATTTCTTTATTAATGTTAAATTTTCTAAAATCTATTTTTAATTTCTGAATATTATAAACTTGACTGTAAACATAGTATAAACATAGCACAATTTTTAAGTATGGAAATGATCCATCAAGAAAAGACAGTAGTGTATGCCCTTAAATTCAATCGGTCGTCTATCTATTTATCTATACATATGGGCATAAACAAAAATGACCGTTCGAAAATCTCTCTCTTTTTTATTATAATTTAATTAAATAAACCGTTAAAACATATTTTTTGTTCTATTTATTTATTTTTTATTTTAGCAAGCTAAATACCTATATTCATATTTATACGACAGAGTGTATCAGGAATGTTTACTTTCAGTTATATTCATATATGAATGTGTTGGATTCGTAAAAAAATTTCGACTTCCGACGTATTTACACGTTTTAAAATGTCTTAAACACGATTTGACCACAAAAATAAATACATAAATAAATAAAATAAAATAAAATCTCCGTTCATCTGCGTGAGTGACAAAAAAGTTTATGGCAGCTCTAGATCAAGAACTAATACACATAACTTATAAAATTACTAGCAGACCCGGCCACGCGTTGCTGCGGCTAAGTAATACGTTGATAATTTGATACGGTATATAGTACTTCCCCACAACTGGATTTGGCAATTTTTTTTTTTTTTTTCTGCGCCTTTGTGAACGATAACGAAGTAGTTCTGGATTCTTTGCAATAAAATACGGTAGCCTGCATGCTTTTATTTTAGATTTATGATTTAGCTTACGATTTTATCATTTATGATTTTTAGATTTATGATTTAGCCATAATCGCCAAATCCAGTTGTGGGGAAATACTATAGTTGTTACCCACAACTATAACTTATAATATAACTTCAGTAATTATATTCGGATAATTATAACTTCAGTATCAGTATATCCCCACAGCTGAATTTGGCGATTTTTCTTTTGCACTGTTTTGAAAGATAACGATGTCGCTCTGGACTGTTTGTGATATAATATGGCAGCCTATATGTTGTTTATTTTGGATTTATTATTTTATGTTTTTGATTTATGATTTAGATTATCATTTATCATTTATAGATTTATGATTTAGCCATAATCGCCAACAAAAAATTGCCAAATATCGTTGTGGGGATATACTGATTAATATATTACTGAAAAGATTAATATATTTTAACGAAGTGGTGAGAAGATTCTGAGTATGTTAAAATTTTAATAGTAAATTCAAGTTAATCAAGAAGGAAAGCATTGAGGATTAAGATAAGAAAATTGCAAGATTTTAAGATCGCATTTTCAGCAATAAATATGAGTCAAAATTTAATGCAAAATACATATATAAATCACAAATTTAATCAGGAACGTTAAATTGGTAAGTTATTAAAGAAAAAGTAAAGAAAAATAAAAGAAATAATTAATTAAAGTTTCGAACATCGATTATATAGATTAGCGTTACAAAACAAATAAACAGACTTAAACTCTTCCAGACTTTTAAATAAGATTTAAATTAAGTTTTAAAATTTAATGTTAAATAAAACAGACTTTTAAATAAGTTTTAAAATATTGAAATAGTTACTTTTTATTTAGAACGTTATGTATAGATCACAAATTTCTTAAAGAAAACGAAGTGATACAGATTAGAATAATGCAACAAAAATTGAAAAAGCAAGGTTATGTCGTAAATACATTTTTAACACACGTGTCACGTGAAATAAATTGTAGCATATACATAATGTATCTGATATAAGATATTAACATGTTGCAGCGGAATAAATTTCATATCTATCATCCTTGGCGGGAAAAAAATAATATCGCCAAATTATCTGGCGCACACATTTAATTCCTTTCAAAAATCATGGTTATTTTAACAACTTATATTAAGAGAGTAATGAATAATATGAAACAATATTTCACACAATACATATTACGAAAATATACATCTAGCTTGTATATTTTCGTGTTACGTTTTTGATCGCCAAATACGAAAAACTCCAAGGACGACAGAGCTTTGAAATTTAAATTTAAAATTTTGTCAATTTAACAGCAAAATAACTCATTCTAACGTATGCACATGATAAATAATACATATCTATACAAAAATATGGGGATTAAAATCCGGAAATAATTTTCCTCGTTTTTAATATTTTTTTACAAAAAATACAATGGGCCATTAACATAAGAAATCTTTTTCTTGATTTCACAGACTGTCAGTGACGTCACACTTCGCTTGTGTATAACTACATACTTTATCAATGCGAATAAAATCTTTACATTGATTATGACGTCCATTTTCGTGAGATGCATAATTTAACTTTTTATAATTTTTTAACGTTCACGTTTGATTAAATGTATTTATTTTTATGTCAAAAGAAAATGAACTCGTATTTTTTTTTTTTTTTTTTTTTTTTTTTTTTTGGCAACAATTAAATTAATGGAACTCACAGATATTTTGGAGCAACTTTAATAAAGGTCTATAATTAACAAATAATTGCAATAAAACAATATTGTGACAGTAAATTGAGATAAAAACTATCCTATCTCTCAAGTTGGACCAAACTGCACACAGTGTGCAAAATTCCATTAAAATCGGTTCCTTAGTTTAGGAGTTTACCCCGGACAAACATCGTGACACGGAATTTATATATATATACAGATATTTAGTTGCATCTTGACATAAATTAGTGACAATCAAACTCTCTTTTATATCACCCAACAAGCAACGTTGATATGATGCGATTGCCTCCATTTCCGGGAAAAATTTGTGAGCTTCTATATAGTATAAGATTTCACAAAACTTAATACTTGAAAGCCCTCTTATGAAAACTATGTATGTCAAAAAAGGTATATATCGGCTGGCAGGTGAATCATTTAAACTGTAATTTCCTCCGTGTACGGAAAGGTTATATCTCAGCATCTAAAGCGTATAAGCATCAAATTTGATATGTGAGCTGTCTATTATTACTGTCAGAAAAAAGAGATTGCTTAAAAGCGGTTTTTTTTTTTTTTTTTTACTTGGTAACACGAAAAAATATACAAAAATAAAAAATAAATATTAAAATAAAATTGAGCGAAAACGTGCAAGAGAAATGGAAAAATTAATTTTTCCCATTTCTTAACATTGAAAATTAATTATATTGTCAAAATAATTGGCAACAAGTTAAAAAATATATTAAAACTATGGTTAAAAGTAAACTGCAAACAAAATTTAAAGAAATGAATCTAGTAACCGTTGCTAGGGAACGCAACCCAGTTACCGTATGTTTTTATATAGGTCAACAGGCATTAAAGAAAAAGAAAAAACGTGTCCCTAAATTAAGTTTTAATTTATAAAGAAATATTTATTTATTTATATTCCAAAATTTAAAATCGGCATGATTTTTTTTACACTGCCGAAATTTAAAATGATAATGACCTTCGTCACATCAAACGAAAACGGTGCATTAAATTTATTTTCAACATATAAAAACTAAAACGATAGGTTAAACTTTTTCATCAAATAAAATTGAAATATATTCCGATGCAATAAGATATGTACTCATTAAATAAGCATGAAATGAAATGCGTTTCAGAGTATTAAATCTATCTTCATCAGATAAGCAATACATAAAATCGATTATAAAATTACAACGATATTTCGATAAATAAAATTATTACAATAGACTTAATCTATTATAATCCGATCGAGCTGAGACGCATTTTCATTATTATTATTACTTTTTTCTTCCCTCTCTCTCTCCAGATAAAATTAAAGGGATGCATCTTGTATTTATCGTATAAACTGATTCAATGTATCATCACCGAATGAAATTGAAATACGTTTCAATATAATAAATCTGTCATCATCAGATAAAACAAAATTGAAACGCGTTTCGTTACTTAAAAACTGCCTTCATCAGATTAAAATAAAATGAAGAGTGTGCGATACATTAAATATAGCTTCTTCATTTAAAGTTAAACGAACAACGCGTTTTGAAATATTTTCATCAAATCAAATTATATTGTAAACAATGAATTGAATCTATTTTCACTAGATTAAACATGTTTGTTCGAATAACTTTTTGTTTATGACAATAATAATATTAATGTAATTTGTATAATAATTGATAAATTAAACTTCTTTAAATGTAGAAAATTCAAAAACCTCAAAATTAAATTTAGAAAAAAAAAAAAATATTTATTTCGGTCCACTGCCCGACGCAAGAACGTGAAATAAATATATAAAATTCACTAAATTCAAATCAAAATAGTATTTCAATTTTTATGCAAAAAAAAAAAAAAAAAAAAAATAACAAAATAATATTCCCCTCCACATCTATGCAGTTAAAAATTTATTTTCCACAAAAAGGCTGGATTAAATATCAATTTATCGTGGAATATTGATATTTCTTTAATAACAGGATAACGATATTTTAAATCTTATTTTATTGATAGATCCCTTTTCTCACGTTATGTTTTTTTTTTACACGAAATTTCAGAACAATTTCCTAAAACAAATAAATAATCCCTCGCATAATATACAGAAGTAAATCAGTACTTATTGAAAGCCATCTGCTTTGATTATCGCGCGAATAAGTGCAAAAATTTTCCGACGCAACGCTTAGCGCGTTTTCGTTCTATCCCTAAAAGAAGGAAATACTATCCTCCTTTTCTGAACTGTTCACCTACTCGCAAGAACTCCACTGTTCCGAGGTTCCCACTGTTCTCCATTTGCTCGGGATCATTTGAGCTGTTCATCTGCTCATTCTGTTCAGTTCAGTTCTCTTGTTCCGCAGACTCGACTGATTTCTGCCTCATTTTTAAATGAACAGATTTTCTATCGCCGTCTCGCCAATCAAGCGATATTCTATTTTTCCTAGAACTCCATAGTTAATACTAATAAAGGCTGATTGCCTGGCAACCTTTCTTCCCCGATTAAAACCAGCATCCATGTGAAGCAATCATACACAAGAGAGAGATAAATATTCAGTGTTGCATTGGCGAAAGTGAACAGTTCTTTTTGGCGAAAGTGAACAGGAAATGGCAAAGTGAACGGTTCTTCTTGGCGAAAGTGAACAGTTCTTTCGGTTTTTCGTCCAGAACTGTTCAGATGAACCGTTCTTCATTCTTTTACCCATCCCTAGAAAATTGCAGCATAGCAACGTCATATGTTCACTGATATATATCTAAAATAAATCAGCAATGTTTTTCATAATGGCACTAAGATATATCAAGTTTTGTGCAGTTAAATACTATTGAAGCTCAGAAGCTGCCACGTAAATATATGAAAACACAATATGTCAGCACCACCTGTTAGGTTACACGCACCAGAAGTTTATAAAAAACAATTTATCGTAAGGTGTACCTAAACATAACATATTTTTTTATGATATTCATAGCTGCCAATATTTTAATTTATTCCTGAGTACTTTTAGCTCCGCCTTTATTTCGCACCACTTTATTTATAGAAAAATTTTCTTCAATACATAACTTCGATAAAATAAGAAAATATTGCTTTTAAAAAATAAGTGGTTCGAAATAGAGGCGGGGCTAAAGTTACTCCGGAATAAATTAAAATATTGGCAGCTATGGATATTATGTTCACTAGTTCTTGATCTAGAGGTGACACATTCTTTTACTCACACACACAAACTTTTCTACAAATAGTCAAATAGTATATAAGACAATTTAAATGTATAATTATGTTACAAAATGGAAATAAAAAATCTTCATGAATACATTTTCCCCCCCTTGAACACAGAAAAACGTTACAATAAAGCATAATCAGAAATTTTACGTAGGAAAAAATAAACTTTTGTTAACTATTTACTATTGTTTTATAAATCTTATTTTATAATTTTGAATTTAAATTAAAAATCATTTTTCTACTATACGTCTTATTCTGTTCTATTCTGGAAGTCAGTGACTAAATTGTGACAACAAATTGTTATTAGAAGGTCTGCCAGAAAGAAAATATACTTCAATAATGCCATAAACAATTTACATTGGTGTATTATATACAGAAAAGATAACTGTGCGTATCCAAGTTTCTAGAGATAGTTAATAAATATTGCTAACCTAATTTATATATATATATACATATAAAGATATAAAGATATATCTTTTATGAGATCATAAAATCTTTATGAAAAAAATTTAGAGATAAATGATTTAATTATTTCTTTCTTTTAAATAATAAATATATATTCCCCTCAAAGGCGTTGTCAAATAAATTTGTTTTATTTATCACACAAATATGTGTTTCTACAATCCTCGAAATAATATGACAAGTATTAAATGAATTCACACAACAAAGGTTTGTTATGTGAATGTTTCTTTCTTTTCCCATCCACATTCATGCCATATTCTGCATATTATTTAATTCATTTATTTGTCTTTTTCTTTTGTTAAACGCTAATATTTTATGGTTATTGCTCATATTTCTCGCACTGTTGAACAGACATCGAGTTAACGAGTATATAGCTGCTGGAATTATCGGAAGTCTTACAGATGATTAACCCTGAAGTGAAGCGACGCGCGTACCAAAGAAAGAATGTTGTGGAGAAAGGGACAGAAAAAAAAAATTATAACAGATTTGATGCGTATATGAACATTGGAGATGACTTTTTATGTCTAACTTGAGACATAATTACAGTAATTATTGGATAAAAATTACATAAGGTTCAAAGTTTAAGAGTGGAAGTTTTGCATGAAATGGGCATAATCCAGAACATTTGTTTTATTATTGCATTAACCTTTTTCAGATAGTGTGAATAATTTTTCCGTTTCATGTTAATGATTTGTTAAAGACTGGAGTTATTTATGGTAAAATCTACAAACGTTGTAAGACATTTTTCGTTTTGTTTTGAGAACAGGCAAATAACAAACGATTCAGCAAACGTATAATTTTTAAATGTGTTTATTTTTTTAAATTAATGGTATATGTTAGAATGATACATATAAGAATTTCAAATAGCATTCGTTTTATATTAATTTTTTTTTTTTTTGAAAAATGAAGTTATTTGAATTTGAACTGAAGTTAAACTGAAGACACGCAGTTGAGTAACGTTATTTTCGAATGGTTCTGAGACCATGCATATAACATGCAATGATTCAGTAAGAAATACCTTTCTAAATTGTGTATATTATCTTAATTAACTGAAGAAATATCACGTTTATTTGAGTTTTAAAACAAAAAGAAAAAAAAAAAAAGTGAACAATTTTTTTCGTTTTTCATTAATGATTTGTGAGAAAAACTGAAGTTAATTATAATAAAATATAGACATGTCGTTATATATATATATATTTGCCTGATGGTTAGAACATACAAATAGCAAACGATTCAGTAAAAAGTATAATTTATAAATGTGTGTAATTTATAATATTAATAGAAAAAGTATCAAGTATAGGGGAATTTCGGGTAGTATTGGACGCTTAAGCTTCTCCTGTATTATAAAAAATTTTGACAGCTCAATTGGACCAGATTACATTTTATACAAAACTTTATGGTTTTATAAAAATTTCGTATAAAACCCGTTTTTTTTTGTGATAAAAATTTCAATCGTTTCTTTTTTTTTTTTTACACTTTTTATAGACATTACTTTTTTATCCATTTTATTTATGGAGATCTGTATCGGACATGTAGAAAATGTGCAAGAAGATAATTACTTTTGGACATACAAACAAATTTTTATGATTAGACAGAGTTACTTTTGAAAAATTTATAAAAGTACGAAGGGCTAAAGCTACACTTCTCCATTAATTCAGTTAATTTTTCAAAAAATCTACCCACTTGCTTCTTACTGAAGCCTGCTGCCCTCTGCAAGCTAGTAGATTCAGCACTCCATATTCGCAGGTCATTATGCCTTTTCATAAAATCATAATGGAAGTCTTTCGCGGCTTTTAGTTTTGTTTTATTGAAACGGTGTTTTATTTTCAATTTTTCTGCATAGTGATGGACGAGTTTCAAAAACTATTCCCTATTTAGAGGTATGACATGGCTACCCAAGCTCTTAATATGATTGTATGATACCATTTCGAGTTCATCATTGAATGTTCTTGGAAAAATTTTAACATTTCCCAAACATGGTTTTATTTATACCTCTTTACCTTCTGCATAACTTTTTACTTTATCTCGTAGTGTGCCTTTGGGAACAGAATATTTTCTCCTCGCATCTTTAATTATCATTTCCTCCATTCTAACTTTTTCTTCAGCTTCTTTCATATTATTTTCCTCCCATTTCTGACGTAGTTTACCCATATTGTCCAGCAAAACAAAAGAATTCCTTGAGAATACAATTCTTATCAACCTTAAACTGTGTCCGATACAACCCAAAACATATCTGTCCAATACAACCCGAACGTCATGGAATGAAACATCGGTTACCACGTACGTATTAGTAAGCTTAAGGAGAGTTACGGACTACAACATAAAGGAAACCTAACGTTGTTTACACCAATACCCGTCCTCCCCCTATTAGCATAAAATATTGCGAACAAATTTTCTTTTTCATGATAATGGTATGTTAAAGGCTGAAGTTATTTATGGTAAAACCTATTCTCTTAAGATGAAAGAATGGAAATAATTCAACTTGAGTGAGAGAGAGAGAGAGAATTTTCACTCATTTATCTAGAAGGAACGAGCCCTCTCATCTTGAGTTAAATTTAACAAATTGAATGAGTTAACATAATGCACTCAAACTTGAGTTGTTTATTGTACTTGAATAATTTATTTGTTTTATTAATGATATTAATACAAAGGATTTTAATAAACAGCATCACTTTACAATGGCGTTGTCTGTTGCATTTGCGTGCTACTGAAGATATGCATTGCAGCAAGGGCGATATTGATACTTACAAGTGGTTGAATGAGCAGAAAGAACTCAAGTATCGATAAATATCGGTAATTCAAGTTCGCTTAGATAAAAAGCTACTAATTAGCTAAAAAAAAAATGCATTTTTAACTCAAGTCGATTTTAAGAAAATAACTCCTACTTGGCATGATGAATTAACTCATTTATTTTGAGAGAGTAGACGCAATTGTAAAGTTTTTCGCATGTGTTTGAGAGTATAAAAATAACAAATGATTCAATCAGCTTTATAACTTCTAAGAATGTTTTTTTTTTCTATTATTAACCCCCCATCCCCCCCCCCAAAAAAAAAAATGGGGTGGTATCAAATATATGAGATATTCCAATTGCGTAAATAAATTTTCTTTTTCATACTAATGATTTATTAAAGAATGGAGTTACTTATAGTAAAATTTAAACACATCCTAATAAACTTTTTTTTTTTTTTTTTTTTTTTTTTTTTGCGTGGTTTAAGAGCAAGCAAATAAGAAATCATTGAATAAGATTTACAAAAATCATTGATTAAGACATATAATTTCAAATTGATTTTTGAAAAATAAGTAAGATTTATAGATTCAAATAATCTATAAAGAAACATTGAGTAAGATTTATACATTCAAATAATCTCTAAAAAATCATTGAGTTAGATTTATAAGTTCAAAATGATTTTTTTTTTTTAAATAAATATCCCTGAGGGAAAATCGCTCGTTATGAAAGTCCAAACGTAACTGCATAGCTGCCAACCGTTCCGATTTTGGATAACAATAAATTTTATAGAAAATTTTGTCTTAATTGATCACAAAAGCATCTACAAATTTGTTACAAAAGTTTATTAAAAATTTCTTGAAAAATATACTGGTATTCAAAAAACGGAACGTTTTGCAGGTATGTCAGGGATGGAACACGGGCGCAGAATTCATACCGGAATCCGTTGAAGAAATTTCTGTACCTATAATATCGCTGATTTAAGAAGTAGAAAATTTTCTTACATTGATAGTGGTATGAATTCTGCGCCCGTGTTCCATCCCTGGTATGTAACTGTTTCATTCGGGAGTGAATATTTTCCTTCTAGATTCCTGGCGTAATTTTGCGATTGTCCAAAATATTTCACCGTTGGATCCTTTTTGCACGCTGTAACTTTGTTCCTAATTAAGATAGGGTTTCACGATTTTTACAGCACTAGAAACCCTTTTTCGCTAAATTTGGTCGCCAATTTGCCAAATTCATCGTCAAGGTGGAACATACAAGAAGTCGATAGACTTCTCTTGTTTCAATTAAAATTATTTTAAATTTAAATCTATTTTTCTGCAGCAACATTTAAGATTCAGTTAAAGGTATTAATCCTTTGCAGCAATATTACTACACGTCTTTATGTACTAATTTATATAAAAACAACTAGAAAAACCAATTAAATAAAAATCGTTTACTTCTTCTTCCTTTTTTTTTTTTTTTTTTTTTTGTGTGTGTGTATGTGTGTGTACCCGAAAATACATTTAATAATTCTCAATGAGGAATACAGGGGTGAAATGTTGAAAAGAACTGTCTAAATTAATGGATTTCAGCATAATGTGTACAATAATATTTTGTGTAAGCAAAGATAGTTTTTTCTGTGCAACAAAAAAATGTATTTCAGATAATAAATCAATCGCTATTGTTAGTAACAAGATAATAACAAGCATAAAAGAAACGTAAACATCAGGATTTCCCCCTGAAGTATAAAGATGGCGTGATATATGATCTTCTGAAATAATAGTAAAATGCGAAAACAATAATAAAAGATCTATTGTAAAAATTACTATATAAAATAAATGCTTTCATAAAATTATATATGTATATAAATATTAGAAGGAGGATTAAAATGAAAAAAATAATAAGGATGAGTTTATTTCCTTTGATAAATTTATATATATATATATATATCTTATATCTATATATCTATATATATCTATTTATTATATCTATATATAAATTTACCTAGCAACCTGGCTACAAACAAAAATAAAAGCATACTTTTATATTCATCATTAAATAGTTTGATTAAAAAAAAAAAAAAAAAAAAATGTATTATGTGTTCAATCAAAATAAGTTTTGCTTTTTATTACATTATTTAAAAACTTCAAAGTTTTCCTATTATTGGTACGAAAATTCTACTTTAGAGCAATTAATAATATGAAGTAAAATACAGAAATTTTAATATTGGGTTGTTCGGAAAGTCATTTCGTTTTTCTCAGCAGAGGACTTAATTGTATTTTTTTCACCCCTTCTTCACATTTAAGTTGCATTGCCATTAGATATTGTGACAGCTGATATAGCAAGGCTTGCTTGCGAAAAAGGTCGTTTTATTCTGCTCAATAGTTTTTTATTGGTGCCCTATCAAATAAAGAAAATCAGAAGCGACATTTTCGGCATATTTTGTTTTTACTTTCAAAAATGCGAAAATACTATTCAAACAAGGAAAAAAAGTATACGATGTGTGCACAGAAAATTTATTTAAAGAACGTTATTGTCAAAACTGGTTTACCAAATTTTGTTCTGGCAATTTTGAGTTGAAGGTGCATAACGTTCTAGAAAACCAGTTTGTGCTAATGAAGACAAAATAAAGTACTGATTTATGAAAAACTGCCAAATAACAACTCGTGAGATCGCTAAGAAACCGATCAAAGTGGAGAATATATAATTCATTAAAATATTTATACAATATAAGAAAATAGTCTTTCATTTTCGAAGGAAAAAACGAAATTACTTTCCGAACAACCTAATATAAACCAATTCTATGAGGATCAATTTAAAAGTATTTATTGAAATCGGACAAATTTTCAATGTACAGGAATATACAAAGAAATCAATCCTTGATTGTACTACTTTTTACTATGCATAAAATCCTGTTTCACATAGAATCTGGTATGAAAAATATTTATGTTTCATTAATAAAGAAACAGAAAATAAATAAATACATAATTAAATAATTAAATAAAATAAAGTGAAATGAAATGAAATAGAAATGACTGATTAGTGTTATGGTTGAGACTAGCTCGAAGCTAGTTCAAATTTTGTTATGAATGTATTTTATGTGCGAATACTGCGAATTGAGTACAAAAACTGTACACGATATTTTCCTTGTTTCATCGTATTATCTTGATGAAATTTGATTTGTATATAAATATATTATACCAGTAATTTTTATCAAGAATTTTTTCTATGTTTACATTAGCTTGTACTGCCTATTTCTTTCACAATATTTTATTTAATTTGATTTTTATTCAGCATAACAGCTTCATTTAAACATACTGATTCGCTGAAAACTGAATTATTTACGTAAAACATATTTTTATAAATATTTCAAATATATATTAGTTTGGACTACTAAAAGTAAAAAACATATAAAGAAAACAACTGCTGTGATAGTTTTAAATTTACAGTGTTCTCATGTAAAAACGCTCTAGTTTCTGAAAAAAAAAAGTTTCGAGCTAGAAAAAATTCGAAAAAACAGATAAATTGTGTAATACATGTTCACACATAGCTCTAAATTAATAAAATATAATAGATATTATTATTATTTATTTTGAATTTAGTTGGCATAGGTTCGCAGACAACAAATATATAAATGAAACAGGGCTGGAACGCGGGTGCAGAACTTATACCGGTATTTGTTTAAGAAATTTCTCTGCCTATAATATCGTTGATTTAAGAAGTAGAAATTTTGTTACATTGATAGTGGTATGAGTTCTGCTCACCCGTGTTTCATCCCTGATGAAAGGATTGAAAAATCAAGATTTGGTGATCTACATCACGAAGTTAGATCATATATACGTAATATACGATAGACATATACATATAATAATTACATCTTTATATCATATATACGAAATTATATCATCTGTACATTAATATCATATATACATGAAAATTTTAGAAGTTTTTATAAAACTGCGTCTAAATTTTAATTATAAAAGCCTTCTAAAATGGTATAATAATTCTAATTTCTATTTTATTAGCAGTCTAAAAATAGGGTGCTGTGATAAGGCACTGGCAAGTTAATAATTGAATTAGAAATAATAAACCAATAACAATTGAAAGTTAATAAAGTTGTTGTTTGTAATCATACTTAAAAAGAAAAAAAAAAAAAAAAAAAAGATAAAGATAAAAAGAAAGAAAGAGAGAAAGAAAAAAAAAGAAAAGAAAAGAATTACAGAAAAGAAAAGAAGAAAGGAAGAAGAAAATCACTTGATCATGGAAAATTAGGAAAATTATTTTTTAATTTGATACCGTTCAAGTTGAACTAAATTTAAGTTGTAAAGAAAACCTAGAATGAAAAATGAGTAATTTTATTTGCACACTGCATGTTACATCGTTTTATCGAGCACATCAGTGATTATTATTTTGAAAAAATATTGTCTATGTATTTCTATATATGTGTATACTTACCATTCTCATTTTATATATCTGTTAGATTCTTAATAAGGCTGTATTATTGAACTTTCTTTGTGTTTTGATATATCGCTATAAAATGCATGAGAGTGATTTCATGACGATTAAACAAACTTTAATTTATACAGGGCTGCCGCAAAAGACTTTTCATATTCATTTCGTGCCTCTGTTTCCAAAGAATAAAACTTGTAACATATTTTCGCAAATCTACATTATTCCTGCATAAATTTATTATAAATGCTATATTATTGAAATAGTGGTGCAATAATAATAATTAGAAGAGTAACATGTGGCAGCCCTGCTTAAACGCAGAGAAATAATAAATTACATAATATTTATATATTATTACTTAGTGATAATTATGCGGTGCGCTTTTTTTTTTTTTTTTTTTTTTTTTTTTTTTTTTTTTAATTTCAACACGAAATGCGTGTTTTCTTATGCTATCGGAAATTTTTAATAGAAATTATAAATAAATAATTTAGCAGTTTTCTGTGTTTAACCCTTTTCGGCGCAAGGTAATTCGGATCATTCAAATTACACTGCCTAAGGAACTCACGATCAAAATTAAAATAAAAGAATTTGGCGACGTTTTCTACTATGTTATAAAAGTAAAATTTTGCTAAAAATTTCCGGGATGAGTTTTTGCAGTTCAAAATTAAAATTAGGTGATGCTGTCGTGGCATCACCGCCCCTGAAAGGGTTAAATAAGATGAAACTTTTTGCTTAAGGAAAGTAGTGTTAAAAAAACCGTACATGTTGGTACCTATTAACGTATAAATTATATGAAAAAAAGAAGGACTATTGATATTATTTTTAATATTTTATTGACATATCTTTATCTACCTATTTATTTATTAGGTGGCTTGGATTAAAGTTGATACAGAAACGTTATTAAGCTATCACACGCATGTCGTTGGAGATACTCACAGACTAAAAGTGACTAACAGCAATAACGACCGGACATGGTCATTACACATCAAGAGCGTAGAAGTACAAGATAGAGGTTTTTATATGTGCCAAATAAATACAGAGCCAATGATTAGTCAAGAAGGATATCTTGATGTTACCGGTTTGTACAAGAATCCCCATTATTATTATTATTATTTACAATATTAACATATGAATATTATTCAAAAATATCTTTAAATATAAAGTTTAAGTTTTTTTTCCCCTATCTGAATGTATATTCAAATGTTATTTACCTGTTGCAAGTGGTTTCTAAAATACTGTGTAAATTACTTATTTATATCTTAGCAGAGACTCCAACATCCTAATTAATATTCCGTAGTGTTGTTAGACACGCCCTTTTTTACACACCAGTCAATTTTTGGAGTAATAGTCTCCAAATCCAATTACGATTAAATAAGAAGAAAAATACTCTAAAAAGATACTGGTGAGAAAAAGGCGGCGAGGCTAACAATACTACGGAATATTAATTAGTATGTTGGAGTCTCTTTCTTAGTAATTTACCAAATTTAATACAAACCAATTACATAAAAAATGTGTTTAAAGAAATTCTTAAATGAATTCTCATCCGAAGAAACCTAATATTTTTCCTGTCAAATCTAATTAATTGTTCTGAAAAATGATATTTTCTTTGGAAACTCTCTCTTTAAAAAAATAAATACATTAAAGAAAATAATATTATTCGGTCGTCCATAGTGGCCAACTTAGTCCCTATAAGCTACTGGATAAATTTAATAGTGATATTTATTTTATTTAATCAGTGAACTGTAACGGTTTTCCATACTTGCCAACTTAACACGGAAGATTGTTAGTCCCGCCCTTTTACGCCTATTTTTTCATACCAGTCTTTTTTTAGAGTATTTTTCTTCTTATTTAATCATAAATGTATTTCAAGAGAATTACTCTAAAAATTAAGTGATATACAAAAAGGGGCGGGAACTAACAATTTTCCGGGTTAGGTTGGCAAGTGTGGTTTTCATTAATTAAAAAAAAAAAAAATAAATAAAAAATAAAAAAAATTAAAATTAAAAATTAAAAATTAAATTTAAACTTTTCGATAGCCAAAAGGTGCTAAGTTTGCAACTATACGACCGTTTCAAAGAAATACTCTTTTTTGGGGACTCTTCTTTGAAAAGTTGATAGATGCAAGCATAGTAAACTGAAAAACTACAGGCACTAAATTCAGATCTATCAAAAATAAATATATTAGTAATTTGTTATTTCAGAGGTCGTACTCTCCTCCCGTCTTTCAGCACATTCTCAAGAATGAGAAAATCTCCCTTTTATTGCTACCACTATTTTTATACGATAATCTCTAACCATTTCAATCCCGAAACATTACTATAAAAATACTATAAAGTTTTTGCATAATGAATGGAGGTGAAAAAGGTGGATATTTCTAATCTCTAAGGCTTTTTGCACACCAGTATCTTTTTAGAGTATTCTTCTTATTTAATGGTAATTGCATTTTGAGAATACTACTCTAAATATTTAAAGGTGTGAAAAAAAGGGCGGGACTAACAGCACTACGGAATATTATTTAGGATGTTAGCAAGCATGTTTTACAAATCTATTTTATTAATTAATTTACAAATCTCTTCTATTTGACAAAATTTTACTAATACAAAATTCCTATTTCAGGATTTTATTTATTTACTTATTAGTGCTTAGATTGTCAGAAGATTGTATATAAATTAAACAGTTAAAAATAAAACTGGACGTTTTATAATATATATTGTTAGAATTAATGCTATGAGCTTTTTTAAATTAATAACAATAATAATTTTTACTATCTCAGTTTGGTTTCGTAAGACGTGTGGATTGTTTAAAAAATACTTCTTGCTGGATTCAATGAAGGTTTGTGTTGGTGATTTATCTCATTCTTTTTTCATTTGGTTTTGTCGCAAGATAGAAAGTTGAACTGTATTTCTGGCTTGAATTAGCCATACAGTTTTCAGAAATCTTGCGTATTATTGCTCATAGAAATGCAAGTTTCCTGACGTACGAACATTTCTATTTTTCAACATTTATTATTAAAATTCTCATATAAAGAATTCCTTTTCTGTTTTGATATTTTTTAACCCTTTTCTCATTTCCGATTACCTTGTTCATAACGTTGATAGTTTAAGTATGATTACTTTAGTCGAATATACAAACATTTATCTCATCGATAGGCTTAATGTTATGGTTAAAGTTCACTTATCCATAAGTAAATTAAAATGATTTAATTATTAAAGTTATCGTAATTAATATATATATACATATATATATATATATATATATATACTTGAGAAAACATTTAAAATGAACTACAATCTCTTTTAATTTTGTAATGTTGATATTTTCATTTATCTTTTGATTGTTCAGTATTGTAATGGTGTTAAATTATTCAATTTATATATATATATACAGAAAAAGTGTTTTGTTTATTCTACAATAGCCTCCTAAACTAGATGTCTGTCGCGTGGCTCGAAAACTTGGCGGTAGACAGCGCCATCTGGACAGATAGCGTGAATTTTTTATTCAAGAGACACCAAACATTTTAAAAGTTGGATTTAATATAGATAAAAAAGCGAATAGAATCGAAGAAACGTCGATTATATATACCATATATCACTTCTTAAATTTATTGTTGACAGTTGAATAAAATAGTCAATCTGTACCAGGTGACGCTGTCTATCATTTGAAATGTTGCCCAAATTACGAGCCACGCGACAGGCATCTAGTTTGCGAGACTATTCTACATCATAAAAACAAATTTGGCTGATTCAACAAAATTCAAGTTATTTCAACAAGTCTTTTTGTTGAAACAACAAAACAGTTTGCTAAATAAACTGATTTATATATATATATATATATATAGGCTCCCCTCTCTTTCAACAAAACAAAAATGTTTCAACAAAACATTTTTTCTGTCTCTGATGTCTGATATTTTCTGTGTCTAGCATCTAATACTTATAGGAATTTTGTGCTGTTTCATCATTTTAGTAGTACCATTTTAGAACTAAACACTGCAAAAATGTAGAAACTTAGCAACAAATTTCTGAATTTATTAATTGCTGATACAGTAGTACCATTATCTGATGAGACGTTGAACCTTATTTTAAGCAGTACATATTTTTATATAGAGACATAGATAGATAGATAGATATTATACCTGCCAAAATTCTAATTAATATACCTTAAAATTGTTAGCACCCGCCTTTTTTCACACCAGCCATTTTTTTAGTGTATTTTCTGCTTATATATTTGTAATTCCATTTGGAAAAAAAATACTCTAAAGTTATAAAGAAAAAGGAAAGGGTTCTAACAATTTTATGGGATTTTAAGGAGAATGTTGGCACGTATGAGTTAGATAGATAAAATAAACAGATTTACGCATTAAAGTGATAACTGAAACAATTTTGTTTTCCTAAACTCTTAATTAGTTGATACTAATTTAATTTGCGGTACTGTTATAGCAATTTATAAATTGGTATTGGAAGTTAATTTAAAATACATATTTAAAATTTTTGTATTTCTTAAAATTTATTTTTGCTTATCTTGCGTACTTGCCAACAACCTAATAATATTCCGTAGTGTTGTTAGTCCTGCCCTTTTTCTCACACCAGTAAATTTGTAGAGTAATATATTCCAAATGCAATCACGATTCAATAAGATGAAAAATACTCTAAAAAAAAAAAAGAATGGTGTAAAAAAGTAGGCGGGGTTAACGATACTACGGAATATTAATTAGGATGTTGGCAAGTATGATTTTGGAATATTTATTTTATTACTTGGTATTTTTATTAACTTTTAGTTTCCTGTTTTGTATAGTGCCACCTTCCATCATTGAAGACAGTACAAGCACTGATCTAACTGTCGATGAAAGATCCAGAGTGAGTTTAAGATGTAAAGCTGATGGATATCCTACACCTCGTGTCACTTGGAGAAGGGAAGATGGAAAAGAAATCAATCTCGGTCCTATGGGTGTTCACAAAAGTGGAGGTTTCACGTTTGCTTAGTTGCTTATTACTTCATTTACTTTTAGTACTAATGCGTATTACAAGAATATTGCGCAGTGTTATAAAATATCTCTATTACCATATTCAGTGCCCGCAGCAGTCCTATATTTTTACGTGAATTTTATTATTTTGCCACCACTTTAATTAATCAGTATACTTTAACATACTGCTTTAGCTTTAAAATCTTGACAAAAATTGTATAAAAAAAATAGTGGTATTAAAATAATAAAACAAATGTGAAAATATAGGACCGCTGCGGGCACTGCATATTAGACCTGCTAACTATGCTAGTTTATCCGTAATGGTATTAAGCCCCGCATTTTTTTCACACCAGAAGAGATGTAGAGCAATAGTGTCCTTATTTAATCATGAGAACATATTGCTGAATATTACTCTACAACTATTCTGGTGTGAAAAAAAGGCGGGGCCTATTACCATTACGAATAAACTAGTATAGTTAGCAGGTCTACTATTTATATCTCAGGTTCCGCCTAAGACTGTTTAAAAAATGTATTGTATTATACTTTCATAATGATATTTTGATTCATATATTCTTCTGTTATTCTCTAAAGGTAATTGTTACATAAATAATTTAGCCTTTACATCCAACAAACATTACATTTTATCATTTCTGGTAACATTTATAATTTACTCTGGAGTACTGTTACCTCCGTCCTTTTTTCACACCAGAATATTTTAAAAGCATTTTACTTCTTATTTTATCGTAATTATATACTAGAGAAAATTGCTCTAAAGTCATATGGGTGTGAAGAAAGGGTTGGACTAACAGAATAAATTATAAATATTAGCAGGTATGTATTAAAGTATATCAGAGGATTAAACTCAGACCGCGAACATTTTAATTTATCCCGTAGTATTGTTAGTGCCTGCCATTCTTTTCACACCACTTTTCTTCGAGAATATTTTTCCTGGTATTCAATAGTAATTAAATATTAGAATTTTTTTTTTTTTTTTTTTTTTTTTTTTTATTAAATGGTGTGAAAAAAGAACATATATTGACAGTCCTCCAGAATAAATTAAAATTTTAGTATGTCTGGTAAAATGATTATTTCCATTTTAAAATAAGTTAAATAAACCAAGACAAATATACGTAATTGACAACTTGTACTTTTTTTGTAACAGGAAATATTTAATAGCCATTTTTAATAAGTTTTTTTATCAGTTTCCTGTGATTAAACACGATTTTTCTTTTCTTTTTTTTTTTTTTTTTTCAAAGAAATACTGGAGTTAAAATCAGTACAAGTTGGCACACATGAACATATAAACATTATCAACCTTTATATAATTTCTGAATTTTTAGTATAATTTTGATAACTCAAATTTATTTTTTAATACATCGAATTACCCATTTTAGATAACACATATGTAGTGGAGATTTGTTAACACCGTGGCTTTCAGTTCCAAGTTGCTGGTTTAAATTACTGATTTGAGTATAAATGTTGTACGGAGTTCACTTGAAACCGTTGGCTCAATGAGGTTTAATTTGCAAAAAGTTAGAACTTCCAGTTATGCTTATTTATGCGTAACAGCGTTAGGCCCTGCCTTTTTTTTTCACACCAGTAAATTTTAAGAGTAATATTTAGCAATATGTACTTAAGTAGAGTAATAGTCTTATTACTTAATCGGGAGTACATATTGATGAATATTACTCTACAAATTTACCGGTGTGAAGAAAAGGCGGAGCCTATCATTATTACGCCTAAATTAACATAATTGACGGGTGTATAAATGTGACCCGTAGAACGACAAAGCGGCATCGACCCATTGTATAATGCATACCCACCCCTATAATGAGTATAAATTTATTAATATACTTAGGATAAATTATTGTCCTTAAATTGATCAGTAAACGAATTTTTCTTGTTCGAATGAATCAACCATGTTTCCAAAATCCAATTAAAGGTCCTTCATATTTTGTTATTTAAACGTGAATAAGAAATAGCAGGGCTGCTACGACCAAGCTATTTTTCTCTAATTCGTCCACTATATTTATATAGCAATTTTCCCTTTAATTGTTCGTGTAAACATAATGTGGAAGATTACTATATAAATATGGTGGTGGAAGATTCATGGTAAAAGTACAAATCGTAGCGATCTTGGTCAGGAAACTATTAGCGAGAAAAATATTAGAAAAAAATAATCATGAATTTATTTAAATTAACAAAATAAAATATATTTAGAAAACATGTAAACTTTAACAGATTTTAAGAAAAATGTCATCTATGTATCTACAGAGACTTTCAGATCAATTTTTCATTTTTTTTCTTCTTTCTTTCTTCATTTTTTCAATATGTCAGAGATTTTATTTATTTTTTCGTACATGAGTAGGGCAGCGTGGGGCTAGTTGCCACAGATGTAAGAAGCAACACGCCATTTACGAAATAGTTTGTAACATTTGTGATTAAATATTTTTATAAACACAATTCTTATGACGCGCTTTATAATGTAAGCACAATCAATTCTCCACAAAAATGGTTAGTGAGAGGTTCTGTACATGTGCTTCGTTTTAACTAGTTAGTGGAAAAAAATTATTTACTAAATTTTCATTAAAGGTACGTTAATTTATACTTTAACGAAATGTTTATAGCTATTTATTTAGTCTGTCTGTTGAGTTATAAAATGCATGTTTAATTTTTTTGCATAAATCATTATATATTTTTATAAATAAACAAAATGTTCAAAATCATACCATGGGGAAAGTTGTAACACGTTAGAGGAGTGGCTTGTGGAGATACCTGCAGTCAGAGCTCGAAGTCTCCGCCCATTTTCAGGAAACTTTCGGAAATGAAAAATTTTTAACTTCTTTGCCAATATTATATTTATACAGAAATATTTTCTGTGTTTTTATATTATAGTACCGTGATTATTTAACCACGATTTAGAATCAGGGTTTAATCACGAATTAGAGAATATTGCATAAAAATAGCGGTAGATAAAAAGCAGAAACTTCTCATCAATGTGAGTGTCCTGAAAAAAGGGCGGAGAATCCGAGCTCTGCTAAACGCTCTCCGTGGCGTTAGAATGGGTATAATGCTTAATTTGCAAAATGTGTGCACACGTTAAATGCATGCGAGATAATGAAATATCATTTGCTTGAATTAATTTAAATTTTGATTAAGACTGACTTCTATGTTGATTTTATCTTTATATTTCTCTTTATTTCACTATAATCAATTTAATATAATTAATTATTGTTACTTTACCAAGAAAGTTATAATTTAATATTAGTTGTTAATTGTATTTTTTATTAAATTATTAAATGATTGATAACAAAAAACATTTTGAAATATTGCCGTTTTTATTGTTAGGGTTCCCTTTGTATCCGTTATAATTTGCCCCAAATCCGGGGCAAATTGTAACATTGTCAAATAATTTTGAAAAAATATTTTTTGCGCTAAAATTAGCAAAATAAACGAAAGTTTTTTTTTTTTTTTTTTTTTTTTATGAATCTGATAGATGAATATGCATGCTATGGAAAACAGCAATTATAAACAGGAAAATGTAAATACATTTCAAAATATACTTAATTGTCCAAAAACTGTTACAAACTGCCCCACGCTCCCCTACATTCAGATTAATTGAACCTACGAAATCAAAGTGATGGATTATTATTTAGCTCGATAATTATTTAGCATATATATATATATATATATATATATATATTTGCCAACTATCTCATTTATACTCGGAAGTTTTTTATTACCACCTTTTTCTTCACACCAGTCTTTTCTTAGAGTGATTCTATACTTATTTAATCGTAACTACATTTGGAAGTAATTACCCGAAACGTAAAGTAGTGTGAAAATAGGGGCGTGTACTAAAAATCTTCCATTTCATAATTAGGATTTTGGCAGGTATGTATATATATAGATACATATTATTCGTGCTCTTCAGGTCATGTCATTTTATTTTTTACAATGCATGAAAAGGTATTCATAATATATGTGTTGTATACATATATGTATATACACAGACACACAAAAGATGGCGCGGAGTCTGTTGACATTTTTCAGATTATCATATATCATACTTGCGAACATACTAATTAATATTCCGTAGTATTATTAGCTCTGCCTTCTTTTTCTTCACACCGGAATCTTTTTAGAGTATATTTCCTCTTGTTCAATCGTAATTGCATTTGGAGAATATTACTCTAAAAATTTATTGGTGTGCGAAAAAGGGCGGGACTAACAAGACTACGGAATATTAATTAGGATGTTGGCAAGTATGCATATGATATATTACATACGGAAGCAAGGGAAAAATAAGTAGAAGTGTCTATAAATACGACCAAGTAAGCCATTTAATAATAATGGATTACAGGGATATTTTTTGAAAAAAAAAAAAAAAAAAAAAGTCAGATAGATGGCCTCCATTTACATCACTGCATTGCTGCAAACCCTCGTCCGATCTCAGTGTACTGCACCCTTTTCTGTGGGGGTTCTTGAAAGATTGTGCATTTCAGAAGATTATCATCAGTATTCAAGAACCTCAAGCAAGACATTCATGACGAAGTTGCAGTCATTGATGAGGGCTATTACACAGACACGTGTACGGCAGATTTAAGAAGCGTTTGTAGTAATGTATTAATGCAAACGGAGACAATCTGCCTGATGTAGTATTCAAAAATATAATCGTATAATCTGTGGTAAGTAAATGACATATTGGATCATATTTATAGATACTTTTACTTATATTTCCCTGTTGTCGTATTGAATATAAGACAAGTTGAAAAATGTCTGTTGTCTTCGCATCGCCCTCTATATATATGTGTGTGTTTATTTTTAATACAAAATTTTAATAATTACAAAATAATATTTTAATACAAATTTTTAATAATATTAATAATTCGCTATTTCTATATTGTGTGTTATGTAAAAACTGTTAAAATTTCCTGAATTTCTAGTTAGCATCAAAAAGATAATATTTGACATACTGTGCCCAAATGATTATATATATATATATATATATATATATATATATATATATATATATATATATAAAAGAATCGCTTTGACATTTTTATTTTATTTTATTATATTTTTAATGTAGTATTTTTCCATTTTTTACAAACAGATACATAAAACATTTCGTAACACATGACATAAGTTACAAGTTTAAACAATAATTATTTTTTCAATTATTTCAAATATGATTTTTTTTAATGAAATTTTTACCAGTTAAAAGTACTGGAGCTCTTAAATCATTTGGTAGTTAATAAGCAAAGTTTACTAGAGATTTGATGTTAGAAAGAAAATTTTCTCAGGACTGCCAAGGAGAAGGCCAATCCAGGGTTCAAAAGTTTTAATATATAGGTGAAAATCTGTGATTAGACAGATAACGCATATGTAAAAGAAATGGCGTAACTGTCAACTTTTATAAGTTATACCGGCATGTTACTAACCACACTTTTTGCACGCCGATTTCAGCACACCGTATAATATATGAAGAGAATAACTCTATAAAGAATACGGTTTTATTAAAAAAAAAAAAAAAAAAAAAAGGAAGAGTACATAAAACATTTAAAAATAAATATTTAAAAGTTGGTAGCTACCAAAAAGTGTGCTGGGTCGTACTTTTAACAAGAAATTTTACCTTTTTGTTCCGGTTAGATTTATGTTTAACTGCGTGGAATCAAAAGGTACTAACGCGAAGTTAATGTCCATTATTTATCTCTTGAAATGAACATCCAGGGTAAAATAATCTTAAAGTTTACGCAGATAGCCATGTTTAATACAGAGCCTAGCAATTCAAAAATCATGGAGTGGCTTAAACAGTTTTATTTAAAAATGGTTTAAAGAAAAAATTAAATGAAATTAATGAAAAAATAAATATATATATTTTTTTTCCTCATTATGAATATATTTTACAAAAAATTCACATATAAATTAAGATTTTTTATAACAATACTATTTTCCTTTAGCATTGAAGGAAAATTTTGAAATAGCTGATAGGAATAAGGCTAATATCCTCCTCTTTTCGACACCTGACAAGCTAACATTTTCAATTATTTTATAGCACTGTAAATACCCACCCTTTTTTCTGACAAATTTATTTCTAGTGAAATTTTCGCCAACATATAGTTACGATTAAAATAGAAGAAAAATCCCTTTCAGAAAAGTGGTGTAAAAAGAGGACGTTACAAACAATGCTCCGGAATAAATTAAAGTGTTGGCATACATTTAAATATTTTTAACCCCTTAACGCGCTCTGTCCTCGCTGCGAGGACGCAAAATTTAAGATCCAGCTGCAAAAATTCATCCTGGAAATTTTTTAGCAAAAATTCATGTTTATAACATATCAGAAAAGGCCTGTCTTTTAAAACTTAAAATTTCTTTTAGTTTAGTTTAGTTCATGAATTCCGGTTTAAATATTTCGAATTTTCTTGCGCCGTAAAGGGTTAAATAGTGAATATGACAAAGTAGAAACAAATGTTCATACGGTACTTTATGTAGACGCAATAATACATTCTTTTGTACAAGTATTTTAAAACAAATGCACATTACAGCATGATCAAAATACAATCATTCAAAATATTCTTTGCAAAAATGAGAAATGCAAAACTTACGGGACTGACTACTCAAACAACAACTCAAAAATGGAAAATTTTTACACAGTGAATTTTGTAGATTTTTCTAAAAAGGTTTCTCGGAAATAAAATGTCAAGATTGCATGCAGAATACAATTATATTACATACAGTAATTATATGCATTATTAGCATTATATTTTCCACTTTCTGCTAATTAGTTTTGAATTATGCATTCAAATGTGTTTAAAGAAGGAAAAAGAGGAAAATAAATTTCTCCATGCTAATCCATGTAAACTTTAGGTTTTATTTTTTCTCTCTCAGTACCCCTTTGCTCATTTAAAAAAATATTTACGACATTTAGTTTCTGTTTAGTATCCAATGATTCAACCAGAATTCAGCGTAATCTAACAGGAAAAAAATTTGAGATTTAATTGTATATTCAGAAACTCCAAAATTTAAGTTAACATATGTGAGATACATCGCAACTTTACAGCGCTATTTCTTCTTTTAATATGTAATGACTCCATTGTTCCATTCTATCTCCTTTATGTAAAAAATAACGTAAGGAATATCTATATCGAAGGTAGCAGTATTCGCTAACAATGATTACACTTTAAGATTTTTGAAGCAGTATTTACACTTTATAATGGAATTGTTTTCTTCCCCAGTTTCTCAGAAGTAGCACGTGTTACTTTTTCAAATATTCGTTATATGTTTGCTATAACAAAATATCCAAAGATTTTTCACACGCCCTGATTCCCGGATGTTAGGACAGTCACTTCCTTTGTAAGAATTGTCTGAGTGTTTCAGTCACAGATGCATTGCTGCCACTATTTTAATTTATTCCGGAGTACTTTTAGCCCCGCCTTTATTTCGCACCACTTTATATATAGAAAAATGTTCGCTAATATATAACTTCGATCAAATAAGAAAAAATACTTTAAAAAAATAAGTGGTACGAAATAAATGCGGGGCTTAAAGTACTCCGGAATAAATTAAAATATTGGCAGCTATGTAGATTTCAACATTTTAATTTATTTCGGAGTATTTTAAGCCCCGCCTTTATTTCATACCACTTACATTTTTAGAGTAATTTATTCTTATTTTATCGAACTTATGTATTGGAGAAAAGTTTTCTATAACTAAAGTGGGGCGAACTAAAGACGGAGATAATAATGCTCCGGAATAAATTCTAATGTTCGCATCTATGATTACCGTATCTTTTATACTTTTTAAGAGCTTCGAAATAATTTATAATATTAACGGAAAAAATGATGTATTTCGTATTTCCAGAATCTTTGGAAAAGGCATACTTGCCAACATACTAATTAATATTCCGTACTATTATTAGCCCCGACTTTTATTTCACACCAGTATCTTTTTAGAGTAGTTTTATTCTTATTTAATCGAAATTGCATTTGCAGAATATTACTCTAAAAATTAACTGGTGTAAAAAAAAAAAAGGGCGGGACTAACAACACTACCAAATATTAATTAGGAGGTGGGCAAGTATGAAAAAAGTGGGGCTGTTTAAACCCCAGAGAAAAACTTTAATAAGGGATATACATAATTGTATTTTCTTTTTTGTAAAACATTATAAAGTGTTATGAATACGGGAAAAAAAAATAATAATAAATAAATAAATAAATATATAGAAAAACAAATAAAATTTAAATAAATAAATAAAATATAATAATAAATTTCTATAAAATTTTACTTATATGCTACTTTATATAATTTATAATATATATTATAATATATAATATATTTTGCTAAATAATCAATATTATTAAATAATGTGTTTAATTTTCCAGTTTTAAGAATAGAGGGAGAATTTTTAAACTTGACTCAAGTCACCCGTGAAGATATGGGAGCCTATCTTTGCATAGCATCAAATGGAGTACCGCCATCCGTCAGTAAAAGAATACTACTGCAAGTAAATTGTAAGTAATCAAAAGACATTTTCTTGCAATTCTGTTCATATAATAAAAAATTTTGTGGTTGTAAATCATTCAAAAAAAATTAAAATTTCTCGATGTTTAATAATCAAAGTTTAACAACAAATGTTTTATAATTACTTTTGAAAATGTTTATACAGTGCTATTTATTTATTTGTTTGTTTTTTAATGATTAGAGAAACTTCATACTGTAACATGTCAGGCAAAAAAAAAAAAAAAAAAAAGAAAGAAAGAAAGAAAGCCACAATGAAGCTGTGGTCTGTTCAGTCTGTTAAAATTTTACTAAATTTCCTTTTTTAAGTATATTTTAATGCGTTTAATTTTGATACTCTAGCAGTGGTGCCAGATAGGAATTTGAAAATTTCCCCAAAATCGATTTTATTTTCCCCCAAAATGACTTTTTTTTCAAAATTTTTTCCCAAACACACACACACACACACACACACACACACACACAAAAAAAAAAAAAAAGAGAATAAATTACTTTTCTATCAACAAAGCATGTGTAAAACTAATGTAATGTGGCAACCACAAGTCTTTCTTCTGTATAATTTTACACAAAAGTCATACAATACAAACTATTAAATAAATTATTTTTTGCAGATGATTTCGCAGATGATTTTTATCTGACAGAATAATGTATTACTAAGTGCTGAAAGAAATTGAAATGTTTGCCAATATCAGTTTTTTTTTTTCGTTAAAAAATAAATAAATAAATAAATCTATAACTTTGTTTTAAATTATCACCGATCAATGATTCAACCATTCGTTTCAAAAATGATGACGAGATCTTTTGAAAGATAACTATATTGAAAATTTTCACGCCACGGAGAATACTATGCTTTTCCCATGAGGGAGGCGATGCTCCCATATGCATAAACTTTTTCTCTAGTCTACTGCTCCAATTATCAGTAATTTATATCAATTTTACAATCACACATTAAAAATAACTTATTATGTACATTTATATGAAATTTTGTCTTACACTGTCATGTTAAAAATTTAGAAAAAATGGCATCACAGCGTCACCTGTCGAGCGATTGGTCCCCAAATCTAAGCAGCACCAGTTTATGTCAGTGTCCTACTAAATACCAAGTTTGGTTAAATTTCGTTCGTTAGTTGGTGAGATACAGCGTCCACAAATTTTGTGATTGTCATGATAGTAACTACAACTTTTATCATGCGTATTTTAACTGTAACCGTTTGTCATGTTTTAAACATTTAGTTTTAGAATTGTGTTTGTTATAGAATGTAGCATTAAAGTTCATAAGCTACTTAAAATGCTTCTCGCATACTTATTTAACATAATATTACACTGATACACACACATATGAAGACAGACATTTTTTAAAAAGAGTCAAATCGGGCTTGGGCCATCCTAAAACGTTAAAATCCATGGTAAACTGAAGTTCGAAAATAAAAAACATCATTGTTTTCGTGTTTTGAGCTTTTCTTAAACTTTCAAATGTCTAGCTATCATATAATTCAACGATCACATCGTTGAATCATATAAACCAGCGTTTCTCAACCTTTCAGTATTCGCGGCCAAGTTTTTAATAATTTACCTGTGGGGTGCGCCCCACAGGTTGAGAATCGCTGATATAAACGATAACGAAGGCAGCAGGGACTCGAAATAATTAGCTAAAAGTATTAAAAAAAATGCATTGCCATTTTGTTCTGAGCTATTCTAAAAGTTTCAAATGCCTAGCTAGTCGGGAAGTTATATGGCTGTTCAATCATATAAACGCTACCGAAGGCAGTGGAGATCCGAAATAATTGGCTAAAGTATTAAAAAATGCATTGTCATCGAGTTCTGAGCTATTCTAAAAGTTTCAAATGTCTAGCTAATCGAGAAGTTAGTTAAATAAATTTTCTGTTGAATCATATAAATGCTACCGAAGGCAGCAGACACCCAAAACAATTGGTTAAAAGAATTTTAAAAAATGCACTGTCATCGTGTTCTGAGCTATTCTAAAAGTTTCAAATGTCTAGCTACTTAGGAAGTTAGTTAAAATTCGATTGCAAGATTTGTACTGAAAAACAAACAAACAAGAAAGCGAGTTAATAAAAATATGGTAAAAAAATAGCGGCATAGTAGCAGCACCCTCAGGGCTATCTATGCCAGAATTGAATTTTCAAGAATTCATATCCTCAGGTTCTTATATGTTTATCTCATAATATTTCCTGTGGTTCGGTAAAATGTTTCGCAAGATACAGCTTTCAGTATGTTTTGCTAACGTACATTAAACACACAGACAGAGTTATCGCGTTCAGGATGTATCAAAACATGTAAATTAATCACAAACGGAAAGTCAAAAATTTTCACAAATCCAATACCTTTTCTCCATATATATAGAAAGAAAAAACTACTATGCTGTGGCCATCAGAAAGCTATCTTCTGTAACATTCTTACTGTATTTATACAATAGAAGATTAATAAAGCACAATATGAATAATATAGAAATTGATAGCTGTAGCTTTCCTATAAATGAAAGAAAGTTTAAAATACCAGTGCTCACAGTGGGTTGATATACACCAAAATTTATCCAACGTACTTTTTATAACAACTAACTAATATATCAAGTTGAATGCATTTATACACTATCGAAGTTAAGATATGCCATTTTCGTAAGCGGAGAAAATATCTGCATAGCATCGCCTTCTTTCATGCAATATGCGCTTAAACAGAATCAGTAAAAAGTATCATGATATTCATCTTATATATCTAGTACAATGCTCTAATTTACTAAAATGAAAGTGAGATTTTCCTGAAAATTATGGTTATCTTAGTATAGCAGCATCATCTACAGACACTATATGTCACATATATAATCAGCACTGCCGCTTTATATCATGATCCAATTAAATATATATTAATTCTTCATTTGGTGTGCATTTATTTGTAAAGTTAAAAGAGTACAAAATTTTACTAATACACAAACCCTCACACAAACAGATACGCAGGCAGACAGACAAATTCTACTTATGGTCAAATAGTGTACAAAACATCTGAAAACCTAAAAATTCATCAAAAAACGGAAGTTTTTTTTTTTTTTTTTCTTTTCAAACCGGTACTTTTTTAGAAGCTTTATGATTTTCTCCCCAAATTTCCCCTCAAAAATTTTTTTTCCCCAAACATTTTCCCCAAAATTTCCATACGGGCAAAAGTTTTCCTCAAAATCGCAAAAAAATTCTCCAATCTGGCAACACTATACTCCTGTCAAAATAAATTATTAATTCTTTTGTAATTGATACATTGAAATGATGTGAGTGTAAAAAAAAAAAAAAAAAAAAATCGAAATGATAAACTGATAAATCTAAAGTGTTAAATGTTTGTGTTTCCGTCGCTTTGAAAAATTAAATGTCTCATATATTAATTATTTATTGATTATTCTTTCTTAAAATTTGAGTTAAAAAAAGGAGGGGGGGGGGAATTAATAATTTAAAATTTATTTTTGGATCGTCTCATTAATCTAATTAAATAAAATTAATAAATTATGTTTATCTGATTTATTACTGAAGTTAAGCATTGAAACATATAAACAGAAAAATTAAAAGAAAATGTTATATGACAATCTGTACATACTTATTAGGATATTCTATTGTGAATTGGAAATATTAAAATAATTGAGTAAAATGCCATTAGAACTATAAATAATACTATATTTGTATTTTATTTGTAATAAAAAAATAAGGAAAAAATAGTTAATAAACAGTTATTGTTCTATTAATATTATGTTCCCATTTTCATGTTATAGCGGCCGAGTGCGCTCAAAGCTGGTAGATGTAAGGTGCTGGGTTCAATTCCAGGTCGCGCTCGTCGGCCTAGCTGTTTGAAATTTTCCGTGGTTTTCTCCAAAACTTGCGTATATACGGGCTAGGATACCTGAGAAAGACCTCCACAGAAGGCACTCCTCCTCAGGCCTAGGACCTTATAGCAGTTAATCGACCTTATTCCCAAACACCAACACCAACACCCTTCTTCATGTAATTAAAATTATGCAATATTTGAGAATTGAGAAAGAAATGCGTATCCTGGATTAAAAAATTTTGTTGAGCTTATATGTTATATGCTCCAGTGAAAAGTGGAAAAATCGTAATTTGAAAATATAAAAAACTTGATGATAGCAGAACTAATTTAATTTATTTAAAATTACATTGAGATACTTATATTGATAAAATCGAAAGTAATTTATTTTAAATTAATCCATTTTTAAATCGACTTTATTAAACACAATTTAATTGGACCGATCACTTAGACAATAGGTTCTAAATTAGGTATTATTCTCCACGAACTACAAGAGAGGTACTTTTTATGTATGTTACTAAAAGGCAGCAGATTCCAGTATTTCTTTTTTCTTTCCAGAATAAAGGAAATTGTTAAATCTCATAAATGAATCTATTCCATCGTTAAAACTCCCTTTTGAAATTTAAAACGGCGCGTCTTCAAATGATATAATATTTACTTATCACTGTTTACCCCTGTTTACATTCTTTTGATCAAAGTTTGTAAACGGAATGAATTTTATGAACTTATTATAAACATATTTCTATACTCTTATGTATATAAAATAACCATGAGGAGTTCACGTAAAGTTAATTGTATTCTCTCATTGGATTTATTTCTAAATAAATATTTACGACACTTATCTACTTTAATCCTTTCTAAATTACATTATTTAATTAATCCTCTGTCAGCAAACAGTTTATTCAGTTTCGTAAATTTAGCAGAAAAATAGATATCTTTGTATTTCCCAACAATTCTATTAAGTTTACGCATTTCTAAAGAGAAACAATACCCTTAGGAATATTAGAATCTGAGAAAACCAGATAACAAAGGTTAATTATTCACTTCAAGAGATTAGGCAAGAATATTTCATTCAATTTCCAGCGACAGAACAATTGCTCACTGTTCATTCTCCATATCACACAAGGTAAATTTAACATAATAGTGTGAATGTATGGAAGGGGATAAACATATGTAACAGATAACCAATTGTTTACATACGTTATTCAGTATTTATCTGGTTGAAATAATCACCATCAAATGCATCATACATAATCATTGATGATTAGGGATACAAATCTCAATAAAATTAACCAGATGATATAATTCATCTCTTTTATCAGTTAGAAGGAATAGTTCTTTAAATACGTTTATTTAGTTACAGAGAATATAATATATATGATTCAAATTGCATTTCAGTGTGTTTAATTATGAATCGTTATTTCGGTAAATAATATAATCGGAAATACAATATAATATTGAAAATCATCTTTCCAACGAAGACTTTTCACCTTCCTTTACACCGCTAATTCCGTTACTCCATTTAATATTTAATAATAATAATAATGATAGTTTTAAAAATAATAATAGTAAATTGTTAAACTACATCATTGTCTACAAACTAACGTAAATACACAATTCATTTATTTAAAATTAATCATGTTTCTATTTGGCGTTCTGAAACTCAAATAATTAAATATAATTTGCATTTCATTATCGTCTATACATCACGTTATTTGGCTACGGTTTGGATTTGGCAAAAATAGTCTACCGATTGATAATTACCCTAATTTCTGGTAGATAACCCGCAGGTTATATAATTTAGTTTTGCACTAGAAATTTCATTTCAATTGATAAATAAATTTATATTCGTACGAGCTCTCCCTTCAAAAAAGTATAGATTTCTCTATTAAATAAAATTTCTGGTGGAGAGATAACACATCTTACCTTCGGGTTATCTACCAGAAATTACGGTATGTACCACATTTTCTTACTGTAAACATGAACGCGTTAATATTAAGAAATATATATACGAAAAAGGAAATTTGTTTATTATTAATCTAACAAAAAAAAAAAAAAAAAAAAAAAAAAGGAAGAAAGAAAGGAAACATATACCCTCATTTTTCACGCACAAAATAAAAATACATTTAAATAAATAATAAGAATAAGAATAAGAACGATAATGATACAAATATTAATTTAGAGCATGGGGTTTACACGGGATGCAGCATTATATTTCAGGGCTGCCGCTGGTGATTATTTTATATATTTTTTTCGTGCCCCCATTTATAAATAATCGAATTTTCAATACATTTAAATGGTTAAAGTTCAGATTTCTGAGCATAAATTTGATTCGTACAGTCCTTATTTTTCGTTAGCAGTAAAATTTTAAATCAATTTTTGTTATAAAATAAACTTATTACCTTAAATAAAATTTTATTATAAAAATATTCTGGTGGAAGTGTCCTTACAAAAGGGTGAGACCGTAAGAACCTTGTTGCAAATTGTGTTATTTTGATAATGTGGTACGAAAAAAAAGAACATTAAAACATTAAAAAGAAAGAAAAAAAAAAAAAAGATAGAAAGAAAATGGGCTTCCAATGGCAAACTAGTATATTTTATACATCACTTTTTTTTTTTTTTTTTTTTTTTTTTTTTTTTTTTTTAATAAAAATGGTTTTTTTAAATTAATAGTGGAATAAATATAGAAAAAGAATGCTATTTGAAAATGAGATTATAATAATATAGGGTGCAGCAACCTTTGAATTTTGCTTAGCAAAGTAAAATAAATAAAAAAGAATGATTCAAATTTTTAGTTAGCAGAACACTGGCATAAAATAAACCTTATCAGTTTTTAATCGTAATCCTTATCGTAAGTGAATGATGTTATACCTGAATATCAATTTATTTTTCAATATTTGCTCCATAAAATTTGAATTTCAAAAATCGGGAAAACTAGTTTTTTTTCTATTCAGTTTCTAGAAGACATTTTTAGAACTTTTGTAATTTTGCGTTTCTTGAAACGGCATTACTACTGTTCATTAAACCTTATTCTGCTTCCTGGTGGGGAAGAAAGAAGAGCCGAATGTCTAAAAATCCCTTCTTAGCGCGCACTTACACTATTTGTTTTATAATCTGAAAGCGTATTGTACCTGTGGCCCCAGTGTATATTGATGTGCATTGATTAGTTAGTCAGTAAGTCTGTGAATAAGAGCACTTACTATAATGTATATGTATAGGTTACAGCGCGTACAAAGTTGTGTGGATTTGCTAGGGTTCTGCGCAGAGTTGCCAGATTGCCTTCCTTTTTTATTCAACAGTCACAAACAATTTTGAGAAGCTATGTTTAATGTACATAATCGACGATTTATCTTTTGTTTCAGGACTCTCAATCCATCAGCTTCCATTCACAGGTACTTCCAGAGCTGCCAACCTAATCCGGCAATTTGTTAGTACCGCCTTTTTTCCTATACCACTCAATTTGCAGAGTAATTCTCTTCAAATATTGTTACGGTGAATCAAGAAAACAAATACTCTAAAAATTAAGTGGTGTAGAAAAAGGGGCTGCACTAACAATTTGCCCGATTAGGTTGGCAGCTCTGTATCTCCATACCATAAGATCCGATCAAACATCACTTCTCAAAATTATTGGTGACTATTAAATAAAAAAGTCGCGCAATCTGGCAAGACTGGTTCTGCGGTGTCGCATTAATGCGAGTGGGTGGGAGGAGCAACTAGAAGATTTAAATAAATTTCTAATTTCGACCTGCCATATATTCATTTACATATATATACATGCGTGCCAACATACTAAACAATATTCCGTACTATTGTTAGCCCGCCTTCTTTTTCAAACCAGTATCTTTTTAGAGTATTTTCTCCATATTTAATCGTAATTGCATCTGAAGAGTATTACTCTAAAAATTTACTGGTGTGAAAAAAAGGGCGGGACTAGCAACACTATGGAATATTAATTAAGATGTTGGCAAGTGTGATATATATACATATACATATAATACAATAATTGTACATACACATATATATATACACATATATATACGTCACATACACATATATATCAGAAATACATAGACCTATATACATATATCTATATTTACACGTAATAAAGCAATCATTCATTAGATCCTAATGCATAACAATTACGAACTTCATAAGTTTGACAGAATATGGAAAAATTTGATTATCTTTTAATATTATATTTGTTCGCATTCGAAACTATCACTGTTTCAAATAATAATTCTTCTTAACTCACTTTTAACCATAAACGCTTTGAATAAGAATAAATAACATAACAAATTGCTGTTCGAGAGCGATTTCTGTCGTTTATAATTTATGAGCTGTTAACAATTTGTTAAAAAGTAAATGTGTTGTGAACGTCATTTATGTAAAATATGTCCCGAGGCTGAATGAATTACCGGAGGAGATTAGAATGAAAATAAGTGCTTATTTTCAGTTTTGAAGTCTTGTTTTGTCACATGCAATTAGAAATACTTTCGTAAATATCTTTGTAAATTAAGATAATGCATATTTCAATCGTAAGTTTAACATCCGAGAATTTATTGTAGAAATATATTAATGTTTGCTATTTCTGTAAGTACAAGAATTTTTCTTTTAGTTGATTTAAAAGTTTCTTATAATAAATATTCCACATGCATAAATTTTCTCTTTTCGTTTATAGTTTTTTTTTACATATTTGTAATTGGAAATGCTACGTTGTATAATTTTTTAATTTTTTATTTTTTTCATTTCCGAGAGCTTCATTTATTGTTACTTTTTTTTTTCCTTAAATTTTTGTGATATCATTAATTACGATTTGTTATACAACTGATTTGTTTCTTTCTAAGCATTTGTTTTTATTACATATGTCACTAAAATTCTTAATGGATTTTTCCTTTTCTTTCCTTCTTTTTTTTTTATTTATTTATTTATGTGAACGTTATTTCTCGAAAACATTAGCGTAATTTCTGTAACATATATCCTGAGACTGAATCTGAATGAATTACCAGGGTAGACATGGAAAAACATACCTGCCAACATTCTAATTATAATTTCGTATCATTGTTGTTAACCGCCCCTTTATTTTTAGAAGAATTTTATCCAAACGTAATTACGATTAAATAAAAAGAAAGAAAAAAAGACTGGGGAGAAAAAGAAGAGGGGGTGGGGTGTATTAACAATACTGTGGAATATTAATTATAATGTTGGCAGTTATCAATAAAAATAAGTACTATTTTAATTTTCTAAGTCTTGTTTTGTCGCATGTAATTAGAAATACTTTCGTAAATATCTTTGTAAATTCAGATAATGCATATTCATTTCCGAGAGCGTCGTTTATTGTTACTTTTTTTTTTTTCTTAAATTCTTGTGATATCATCAGTTACGATTCGTTGTACAACTGATTCGTTTATTTCTAAGCATTTGTTTTTATTACATATTACACTAAAACCCTTAATATATATATAATTCATGTGAACGTTATTGGAAATAATTTGTTGTAAATATTTTTTCTTTTTTTCATTTCCGAGAGCGTTATTTATTGTTACTATTTTTTTTTTCTTAAATTCTTGTGATATCATCAGTTACGATTCGTTTATTTCTAAGCATTTGTTTTTATTACATATTGCACTAAAATTCTTAATATATATATTTTTTTTAATTCATGTGAACGTTATTTATCGAAAATACTAGCGTAATTGCTGTAAAACATATCCAATTTTCTCCAAATGTAATTACGATTAACCCTTTGCGCTCGGCATATTTTCCGTAAGACACGAACTTTTGGCGTTCCTTTAAAACGTCACACGTATAGTTTCCAACTTACTACATTTTGGCTACCGAAAAATTGTAATAATTTGTTTTATTTTACTTCATCATTAAATAAAATAAATCTTTTTTTAAAAATTTTCCGGTACCCGAAAGGTAGCCTATAGCAGGGGTCATACTCTCCGCCTTTTTTGCCACCACTAATTTTATGCATAAATACTTCTGGCATATATGCTGTAATGTGCCGTAATTAAACAGAGTAGATAATATTTTATAAAATAGTGGTAGCAATAAATTAAAAAAAAATTTCATTCATGAGAGTTTCTGAAAAAAGGGCGGAGAGTACGACCCCTACCTATAGTTACACGGTTTAGAAAAATAACATTTCATTTGCAAAAGAACATCTTAAGGCGTGGCTCGATTTTTTAATGTCCCCTCAGAAGGGACATACGAGCGATAGGGGTTAAATAATAAGAAAAAAAAAAAAAAAAAAAAAAAAACATGGGAGAAAAAGAAGGCGAGTGGGGGTGTATTAACAATACTGTGGAATATAAATTATGATAATGGCCGATATGAATAAAAATAAGTACTTATTTTCAGTTTTGAATTCTTGTTTTGTTCATGCAATTAGAAATACTTTCGTAAACGTCTTTGTAAATTAAAATACTGCATATTTCAATCGTAAGTTTAACATCCGAGAATTTATTGTAGTATGTTAGTGTTTGCTGTGTGAGAATTTAATGGAATTTTTTTTTTAGTTGATTTAAAAGTTTTTAAAAATAAATATTCGACATGTATAAATTTTCTCTTTGCATTTGTAGTATGATTTTTTTTTTTTAACTTCTCTGCAATGTTATTGGTTACATATCGTTGTGTGACAGATTTTTTTTTTTTTTTTTTTTTTCCATTTCTGAGAGCACCATTTATTATCTATTTTTTCTTCTTTCATTTCTGTTATATAATTAGTTTTAATTTGTTATATAATTGATTTTTTTTTCTCTCTCTCTCTAGATAACTGTGAATGCCATGTATCAGAATTTTCATTTCTGTTATATTAGGTCTACCGAAAAGTTTTGTCCTTCTGAATTAATAAAGTCACTAGAAATATTTTTTTAGCAATAATTATATGGTACAATCGGAGGAAAAAAAAAAAAAAAAACGCAACACTCGACTTTACTTTGCTCCTAATCGATATACAAAAATGCAGTGGGTATCTTTCAACAGGGAATTGTGAGCACTTTTGGAAAATGAAGTGAAATTTTGATTTGGGGGTCGTCTATCTATTAAAAGGTGCACCAACTTTGATTTTTTAAATGATAATTCTTTATTTTTATTTTATATTTGAATTCCTGGAGACACGGCAGTGCGAAAAAGTATATTGGTTGTATATTTTGCTTATTATTATTACTTTTTTAAAAATATATAGAGAGAGTTATAAGCGTTCAAATTTTGGAGATTCTAATGTTAAATTCCTATCTCAAACACTTATTAATATCTTCATAAAAAATAACTTGATAGATATAACTTTTTTTTTACGAGATACAGTGAAGAAACCCAAACATAATCCATAATAACTTTTGATTCTGAAAAATATTTTTAATAATGAAAAATATTAATAAATTCATATTAAATAAAATTATGAATTATAACTAATATTAATTTTTACATAAAATGAATCCTAATGCAGAAAAATATAGGTGTGCAAATTTTGCAGCTCTTTCCAGTCATTAGTTTTCGAGATCTAATTAAATCTGTCTTCCTCAATGGCTTAGGGTGTCGCCTCTTATGAAGTTTTGCATGCGATAACGAAGAAAATATTTAAAAATAACAGAGAAAATTAAAATATTTTTAATTTTTATTTACGAGTCAAACTGTATCCTCAACAGCATGAAGCGCAAAGATATGAAACAAAAAAGATAATTTTTAGATATTAGTGATAGAAAAAAAAAAAATCCCCCTTTTCTACAGAAATCCAGCCCCGCCTATCATCGTTCATCTAAAACAAAACAATAGGGATAAAAAAAAAAAAAAAAAAAAAAAAAGAAGAAGAAGAAGAAGAAAAATTGACTTTGCATATTTGTGATCCTCAATTTCCGTTGGCCAAAATATATACAAGTGGCATTTAACTCATCAATTACTGGTGAATTTTTTTTTAATCCTTTAAACAAACAGTAGAACTGAAAATCAACTAAATAGGCGGGGCTTTCTGCTTAAAACTGAAAAATAGGTGGAACGTAAAAGTTGTCAATAATATAAACGAATGAGATTGGAATGCAAGGCAGGCTTGTTAAATCGCTTCTTAACTACCGTGATAGTTAAAGGATTAATAATTTAGTTCATGTGTTGCTTCTTCTTCTTCTTCTTCTTTCTTTTTTGAGGGGGAGGGGGGAGTGGTGTATTATTATTTTAAGGATGTTTCAATCTAAAAAATTATAGAACTTACAAAACAAATCGTACTATTTCAAAGAGTAGCACTGACTCGAAATTGGTAACTACGATTAATACTGTTTAATATTTTCTTCATGATACCTTACAGTAATTTATCTGAAAATATTTAGTTTATGCGTTGTTGCAAATATATATAACAATAATATTTTTTTAGACAAGTATTTTTTTTTTTTTTTCATACTATTATTATTATTATTATTATTATTATTATTTTTCATTTCCGAAAGCGTAACTTATTATTATTATTATCATTATTTTAAGTTCGGTTATATAATTAGTTACAATTTGTTATATAAGTGATTAATTTTTTTTCCTAAATATCTGCAAATGTCATGTATTATATACATTTTTTTCTATTATATAATTCGTTGGAATTTCTAATATAACTGATTTTTTAATTTCTCTTAACGTGAATTTTGTAATATATACATAGTTGCCATATTTTAAGCACTCTTTCGATCAGAAATTTTAATAGTTTTTTTTTTTTTTTAATCCGATCAGTGAAAACTGTTACATAAACATGTAAAAATTTCCGCCATCCAAAAAGGGTAAATGTAGGCAAGTATGATATAAATCCTAAGCTGAATGAATCACAAGGTCATACTTGACATCCTAACCCGGAAGACTGTTCATTCCGGCACCTTTGTGTACACCATTAATTTTTGGAGTAATTCTCTTCAAATATATTTAATATTAGATAAGAAAAAAAATACTCTAAAAAAAGACTGGTTTGAAAAAAAATAGGCGGAAAGGGGCGGGACTAATGATCTTCAGGGTTAGGTTGGCAAGTATGCAAGAGGAGATTAGAATAAAAATAAATGTTTATATTTTGAGTTATAAAAACTTGTTTTGTCACATATAATTTATTATTATTATTATTTTATTAACACTTTCGCGACCGCTAGATTCACGTCAGACTTGTAGTCGATTACAGAATCCTTAAAAGATTACAATTACGATTATTTTTAATCTTCAAATGCCGATTACGAATACGTTTAGATTACGATTACAGTTTTGATGACGTTTTGATTAGACTCTAGAATACGATTACATTCAGATTACGATTACAGTTTTGATTATACTGTAGAATACGAATACATTCAGATTACGATTACAGTTTTGATTACGTTTTGATTATACTCTAGAATACGATTACATTCAGATTACGATTACAGTTTTGATTACGTTTTGATTAGACTCTAGAATACGATTACATTCAGATTACGATTACATGAAAAATCGATTACAATTACACTTCAATTATACAGATTTCTCAATCTCGATGTGATGAATATCGCTTGTATATAATCTTTCTTAGATATTTCTTCACATATATCCTTAAATATATCTTGTATATATCCTCTCCTTATATTCTCTATATATTCTTTATTTTGATTGCTTTCAGATTAAGCTTTTAATATCACAGCAAGCAGATTAAAATTATCATATCAAGTAATTTATCATTTAAAGCGAGAGAAATTTTATATTTATACAAAATTCTATATTTTGACCATCAAAGAAATGTAATCATTAAAATATTGAAAGAAGTTTTAAGTATGAGTCAGAAATCAAAAAATACTATCTCAAATATCTGTCACAAATTTCACTTCTTTATAATAACTTAGTAGACCAAAATTTATTTTCAAATCGACCGCTAGTTCCGAAGCATGAAATTCGTTTTATATTACTTTTGCATTTTCAGTAGAAAAGAAAGATTATATATATATATATATTATTTAGTAAAACATAAAAAGGAAAGAAGTAGAAGCTATGTAAATTTGGAGAACCCCTTAAATTATATCATATGTAAGTATGTACACTCATTGAATTACATTGGTAGCAATGTGTAAAGGTATAAGTAAGAAGTCTAAATGAAAATGCAATCAATTTAATTAAAAAAGAAGTTTCAAACATTCGCATTTGATTTAAATAAAACTGTCAGTTAAAAATGCATTTTTTAATTTTATTTATTTATTTATTTATTTATTTATTTTTGTACAAAGGAGAAATATCATATTGATATAAATTTAAAAATTGCAAATTAGATGTACAATTCTGTTGCCTATAATAAATAATGAGTTTAGTTATCTTTATACCTTCATAGATTATGATGACACCTGTATTAATTAAATGAGTTTATTAAATGGTCTAGATAATATATTTATGTTTCTCAAATGAATATTAATAAACAAATATTTCTCGTCTGTAAAATTTAGCACTACTACCCCCCCCCTCCCAATAAATAAATAAAATCAATTCATAATCCAAAAAATTTTATTTTTTCTTACTTCTGAACATTGAACTTCATACATATACAAATAGAATGTAGGAGAGATTTAAAATTCTTTTAAATATTTTTATTTTATTTAATCAAAATTAAATTTTTTAGTAGTTTTCCGCTTTTAGTAGAGTGCGGGAACTCGTATAGAATTTTCCAGCGACACTGAATAACTTCTTTACAGGTGCTGAAGATGTACAGATAGAGAGATATTTTGAACTAATTTTTGCAATTTTTGGATATCTTTTGTCATTTTCCTTCTAAAAATTTAGAGGACAAATATCTTCTCCTTTCAATAGCTCTTTTAAATACTCCGTTTTTTCCGATTTTGCTATATAATTCTTGGCAAGTTTACTTAATCTTTTCTCGTCCAAAAACGCAAACAGTTTGGTCTTTTTTTTTTTTTTTTTTTTTTTCTTTCTTTTTTTTTTTTTTTCTTTTAGGTTCAGTTGCGGATTTTTCTTCTGGTTCTGTTATTTCTTCGACAAGAAAGTGATTCTTCATTTCTTTAATTATTATTTCACACGCTTGCTCATTCGTCAAGTCCAAGCAACTATTCTTGAATCGTGGATCCAAAATTGTTGATATAATAAATGGTGTACTTTCCACATATTTTTTCATCCTTTTTTCTTAGGAAAATTTCAAAGCTTGGTTGAGAAATCTTTCTTATAGATTTTAAATTATTTTACAACAATAAAATACAATAAATACAAATATATTAAAAATATTTTATTAGGCCCAAAAAATAACGGTAATCATTACAGAAATATGTTTGAAAAGAGAAATACACCTATTTCGCAATATTTCGGCAATCAGAATGTTTTACTTAAATTTACTAGAGCATACGCAAATAGATAAATGAACGGAGAGACAGAAGAGGAAAAGACAATCAAAAATTAAATTTAAAATATTTCAAGAAATTAAATTAAAATTTCGTAAGTTCAAAAAATTATGAAATCATTAAGCATGTCTAAACTTAAAAGTTGTTTTTTAGTGGACAAATTAAGTTTTAAGACGGGTGAGTAACAATCATATTTCAGAGATTTCTTTTACTTTTTAATGGCAAAGCATCTTACCAAGTGGATTGTTAACATGTTTATTTTGTGATTAAGCAAAACTCTTTATTCTCGTAAAAAATATTTTCGATTTGTTTGTTAAATTTTATTTTTATTATTTATTTTTTTAATTTCAATAAAGCGTTCTACTAAATATTTTTTGTAAATAAAACCCCTTTAAAAGGTTTATAAAAAAAAAAAAAAAATATTACACCAATAAGTTCATATAAATTTGTAGATATAGAAAATGAAACAATCATTTTAAACAATAATCACTCTATAACGTTGCTAGGAAGTATTAAAAATGATAAAGGCAAACGAAAATGCAATTCCAGCAATTTTCAATTATAACCGTTATGGAAAGTGAAAATTTTTGTGTTGCTCTCTAAATCTTATTGCTAATGACATTATATTCTGCAGGAAGCATTTTCTTGCGCATATGTATTGTTAATGTCGACTGCATTATGGTTTGTGCGAAATAAAAGTTAAAATATGATCTATAGAAATACCTTTGATAGGTCGCAATGCTTTGAAATTCTTTCAAATTTCCCTGTAGACAAACCAGTGGTAATATTTACCATATTTTTAAAAGGGAACAAATCCATGGTGAACATGAAGAACATAACATATATTAGTTTCAAAAAATTTCATAAATATTTAAGGGAATTAGTGCGCGCGCGATCAGACGAACCGAAGTCTTAAGCATAATGATAAAGAATTTTTCGTTGTGTCCCTGTAAAAACCCACAAATGCTAGATTCACCAAAATGCTTATATTTAGTGCAACAGTGATTTATAATATTCATATAAATTTTCAGCTCAATTGAATAAAGCGTTTAGATGCTATCGCACTTTTAAAAATTTGGTCCCATAGGCCATAATGATAAAGAATTTTTCTTTGTATCCCTGTAAAAAAACTGTAAGTGCTAAATTAACCAAAATCTATACAATTGGTGCAACTGTGACCTATAAAATGTGTACAAATTTTTTGATCAGATTAAAAAGGCGTTTAGACGCTATCACACTTTTAAAAATTTGGCCCCATAGGCATAATGATAAAGAATTTTTCTTTGTGCCCCTGCAAAAACACTGTAAGTGCTAAATTCACCAAAATCTATACAGTTCGTGCAACTGTTACCCATAACATGTATACAAATTGTTTCCTCAGAGTAATAAAGCGTTTAGACGCTGTCGCACTTTTAAAATTTTGGTCCCATAGGCCATAATGATAAAGAATTTTTCCTCGTGTCCCTGTAAAAAAACTATGAGTGCTAGATTCACCAAAATCTATAGGGTTCGTATTATGGTGACTTACAATATACATACCAACTTTTAGCTTATTCGAACAAAGCGTTTAGACACTAGCGTGTTCACTCACAGACATACATACACACATACATACATCATCGTATAAATAGTGGAAACAGACTCAGGGGGCCTCGAAACGTATAGAAACATCAAAATCTCAAATTCGGATTTTTGACATGATTACAATACTTTCCTCACTACAGTGTTCGGAAAGTAAAAAATAAAAATAATTAACGCACTATTTTTTTGGTCTATAGCATTTGTATATTACAATATGTTACAGGAAAACAAGATTTTCCGAAATGAAAGGTGGCCCCGAAATGATGCTGAGCTTCCCTTAGCTTCAAAGCTTAATCGGGCCCTGAAAACATGACCTATGAAATCTTCCAGGGTGAGTAGGTAGGTTCAAAAATTAGCTTGTGAAGCTAGAAAATTTTGAAAAAAGGGATAACAAAAAATATAAATAGAGTAAAAATGGCAGCAAAGAAAAGAAAAATATAGTGCACTCTTATTTTAGAGATAGATTACGTTTACATTGCTTCACGATACAGATTATTCTCTAGAAAAATATAATGAGATTACGATTAGATTACGATCAGATTACGATTAGATTACGATTATAATTTAAATATTTTTTTGATTACGATTAGATTACGATTACAATTTAAATATTTTTTTTGATTACGATTAGATTACGATTACAATTTAAATATTTTTTTTGATTACGATTAGATTACGATTACAATTTAAATATTTTTTTTGATTACGATTAGATTACGATTATAATTTAAATATTTTATTTTGATTACGATTAATCAGCGATTACGTTGCTTTTGTAATCGATTACAATCGATTACGATTACGCGATTAAGATTACTACAAGTCTGATTCACGTCATTTAAAAATCTGTGACTCCGCCAGTAGGCGTTTCTTTTGCAATTTGTATGTCATTTATTACTTAAAAATATACACAATATTCCTATTTATACAACCAATGCACTATGAATATAAATACTTTGATTAGAAAGAGTATAATTCTAATGTATATCCATTTGTAATATAAATCTCAATACAGAAAATTTTGTTTTGAAATAATGTAACTTGGGAAAATAACGCCCACAAGTGGACCTTACTGTCGAAAAGGCGAAAACATGCGTTCGCGAAAATGTTAAGATAATACAGATTTTTATCGCAAGCTATGCATTCGAGAATTTTTCTTTTTGTATATAACAGACATGCTAACATTTTAATTTATTACGGAACACTTTTAGCCCCGCCTTTATTTCATAGCACTTTTTCTTGTGCGTAAATTTTTATTATTTTATCGTTGTTTCATCTGGGAGAAAAATATTTTGTAAATAAAGTGGTGCAAATTTAAGGCAGGGATAAAAATGCTCCGAAATAAATTAAAATGTTGGCAATTATGGTACATAATAAGGTTTGCTGCCTGTAAAAGTACTATTATTATTATTTTTAATTTTCTTATAATAAGTATTCTACATGCACAATTTTGTAGTACAAATGACCTTTTATTTATTTTATTTAATTTACTTACTGTTCATATTAGTAATATAATTTGATACATCTCGTTATATAATTGTTTTTTTTTCTCCCATTTTTGGAAGCGCTATATGTTTATTTATTTATTTCATTTCTATTACACAATTACTTACAATGTGTTATTTAATTGATTGCTTTTTATTTTTATTTTTTATCTTTGTGAATACATCATGTATTATAATTTAATTTACAAATCGATTATAAAATTCTTTTCAATTTTAAAATAATTAATTGTACTTTTTTTTTTTTTTTCTTTGTGCGTGTGTATGTAGGTGTGTGTGTTTGTCAACGATATTTTTGGAAAGTATATCTCGAGGCTGAATGCAATATTGGAGAAGATTAAAATAAAACTAAGCTCTAATTCTCAGTCTTTCTTTATCAGATGTAATTATAAATACATTTGTAAATTTATATAAGGCATATTTCAATCGTAATTTTGACACCCGACAGTTTGCTCTAGGAATATATAAGTAATTGCTATTTGTGAATGTACGGTAATTTTTCTTTTTTTTTTTTTTTTTGCTTTTAAAAATTTCTTCGCATGCACAAATTTCCACCTTGAATTTATAGAATAATTGATATTTTATTTCTTGTTCACATTTGTAATATAATTGGTTTCTATATCTAAAAAAATATTAATAACAAAATAACACCCTTTAAAATGTAAATAAAAATTTTATTTTCACAATTATAAAAAGTACCACTCCGGAAATTTGGATACAATTAATTTCATAATAATGTTTTCTTTTGAAATTAGATACTTGTTTATTAATATTTCAGTTACAAAAGTATTAAAAAGTTTAGGAATTAGAAGAATTTAATTACATATAAAGTTCCATCTTCGTATAAAAGAACTCCAGATATCTTTTCGTGAAGTTTCATTTTTAGAGAAATTTCATCTTTCTTTGAGATAAATTAAACATCAAATGAATCAAACTATTCATTAACGAAAATCCATTTACAATGTAACAGAACAAAGTTAATGTAAAGTACTTTCTACTTAGTGATCAAATTTGACAATTTCAAACAACTCTTGCAATTGAGGTTTTGCGAAAAATAAACAAATGAAGAGTTCTTTCTATCGATTTTTCCTCTATCTCTAGTTTTCACAGTGCCTAATGTCAAGATCAATTAATCATATGCATTTACCGCGGAAACAGCATTTTATTAGTAGATAGAATTATAGTTCTTGAACATAGGGAAAACTTTCTTTTGACAGGCACCAACGAACTTTCCTACCTTTGTCGTTAAGCTTAATTGCTATTCTGTAATTATGATTACTGAAGTGATTTTTGCTGCGTGCAGGATATTAGTGACTCACATCAAATAATTAAACAGATTTCTAAAAGTATAGTCTGTAATGTTCAACTACAAAGCTTAATAAAAGTAAAATATATCATGTACGGTTAACCTACAGTTTTATTCAATATATATACACATAAAGTGCTAATATTAAAAATAAAGATCTAACCTATATATATATACATACACACACATTGTGTTACGGGCACGCGGATATCTAATATTTTAACCTTTAACGGGCCAGTGCCCTTTCTATGGCGGCATTTAAAAAAAAAAAAAAAAAAAAAAAAAAACGCTTTAAGGTTTTCCCCTAAAAGTAAAATGTAATTCTATTACAAATTTTCTCTTAAAAAAGAGGCCCACGCGATACTGCGCCCAAAGCGGTTCTGCGCTCAAAGCTGGTAGATGGGAAGGCCGTGTTTGACCCTAGGTCATGCCCATCGACCTAGCTGTTCAGAGTTTTTTATGGATTTCTCCGAAACTCACGTAAAAACGGGCTAGAACCACTTAGAAAGACTCCCCATGGAGTGCATTCCACCTATAGGCCTAGGGCCCCCAGCACAGTCAATCGACCTTAAACCGTACAACCAAACAACTTCTTACAAAAGAAGAAAAAAGGGTAGGTACTAATAGTGCTCTGGACTAAATTAAAATATTGTCACGAGACTCGCCATTAGCCGTTTCTATAAAACAGTACTTTACTTTTAAAAAAGAGTTTGTGAATTGTGTTTCATGCTTAATGTTCAGCTGGCATATAAACACGTCAGTGTCATTTGATGGAGGCAGTTTGTAAGGGTAAAAGTGAGAAATCGTACATAAGTAAAATCATTTTTTAAAAATGTATCTATTTGGAGAAAAGGACGAGGTTTATTGTTCAAAATAAAAAAGTACCCCATCGATAATGCATTAAACTAAAGATTTTTTATTTATTTATTTATTTTTTTATTTATGTATTATTATTATTATTTAAACACGAATTGATGAAAAATCTTTTATTTCCGATAAAGAAATTAAGTTTATTTGTTATGAAAATTTAAAATATTAATTACCTTATTTTCCGACCTATAAATGATATTTTCACCACAGTTTTAAATAACAGATAAAGCTGGAACTGGATTGAAGCATTGATCGATTTCTTAGTACATAGGTGCAAAGTCTTCTGTTTTCATACTTGCCAACCAAACCCGGAAGATTGTTCATTCGGGCCCCTTTTTGTACACCAATTAATTTTTAGAGTAATTATCTTCAAATATATTTACGATTAATTAAGAAGATTAGCTCGCTAAAAAAAGACTGGTGTGAAAAAAAAGCGGAAAGGAGCGGGACTACGGGTTAGGTTGACAAGTATTCGTTTTTCAAGGGAGACTTCAAACCGGAAAATTTTCATAGCTGATTTCGGTAATATTAATCGCCGTAAATATAAAATGTCGTTCTCAGTGCCGCTATTAAAAGTTAAGAAGGTTGGCAGCTACATACTTGCCAACATCCTGATTAATATTCCGTAGTGTTGTTACTCTCTCCCTTTTTTTCCACATTGGTAAAATTTTTCAAATCCAATTAAATAAGAAGAAAAATACTCTAAAAAGATACTGGTGTGAAACAGAAGGCGGATCTAACAATACTGCGGAATATTAATAAGTATATTGGCAAATATGCAGCAATGCTTGTGCAAGGCACTTTACAAAGCTATTTTTAAAAGAGCTTTGGTTTCTCACAACTATAGCATTGCTTGTGTATAAAATTTTCTGGTATGAGTCTCTTTAACACATTGGCCGCTACGTGACTTCTTAAGGCAATCCTCTTCAAGACATGAGCGCTGCTTAGAAACGTTGGTATTGCGGCATAGCAATGCGTCTTTTGCTTTTTTATATTTACTGTGTTTCAATAAAATTCCTTAATGATATAATCCTGTAATACCGAAAAAAATTAAATAAATTTAAAATAAATTAACAGTAATTACTTAAAACAAGGAAATTTTTTTAGTTTTATACCATATTTTACTCTGTCAGCCAGCATCGGTGGCTGACGCGGCCTAAACGGAAAGTTCAGTGTCAGCCACCAATAGCTGCGTTCAACGTGTTAACGTGAACCGCGCTTTATACGCCGGAAAATACGTTACTTTGTTCATTCAGAGTTGCCAATATTTAATTTTTTTCCAGAGTAATTTTAACCCCGACTTTATTTTACACCACTTTATTTACAGAGAATTTTTCTCCTATATATAACTACCATAAAGTAATAAAAAAAAAATTACTCTTAAAATAAAAAATGATACGAGATAAAGGCGGAGTTAAAAATGCTCCGGACTAAATTAAAATGTTAGCAACTATGTTTCTTGTAAGCGACAAATACAAGTCTACAAAAATTATGCTGGCAAATTTGATATGATAACTGTAGCTGATAGATAGGTTTCTTGGTGCGCTGAAATCGAAAATGAAGCTTGTTTTATTATATTAACCCTTTGCGGCGCAAGAAAAATCGGATCATTTAAATTATACTGCCACCGGAATTCATGAACTAAATTAAACTAAAAGAAATTTTAAATTTTAAGGATAAAAAAACCGGCTTTTTCTGATATGTTTTAAACGTAAATTTTTGCTAAAAAATTTCCGGGATGAATTTTTGCAGCTGGATCTTAAATTTTGCGTCCTCGCAGCAAGGACGCCGCGTGTTAAGGGGTTAACAGGGGTCGTACTCTCCGCCCTTTTTTCAGGACGCTCACAAAAATAAGAAATTTTCACATTCATTACTACCACTATTTTTATGCAATAATCTCTACCCTGTATAACCATGGCACAATTTAATAAATACATCCAGAAGTATTTCTGCATAAAATTAGCTGTGGCAAAGAAGGTGGAAATTTCTTATCTTTGCTAGTGTCCTGAAAAAAAGGGTACGACCCTGTATTAAGTATAGATTTCGGGTGCCTACTAATAGGTATTATTTAGAATGTCATATATAGGTGTAATTGAGGGTGTTTACGAATATAGGGTGTCTACCGAGACATTTTTTTTCATTTTCGGTAGTTTCTAGTTTATTTCCATGATTAAATACAATTAATTACAATTAACCATGGTAAGTTACCATATAACTATATTGGTGGAAGAATCACGGAAGTAATAGTGTCGGTAGGTGATAGCATGTACTGACAAAAATATATACGTGATTGAGAAAAACTGGCTTCAATTTCAGTTTCAGCATACCAAGGAAGCCAAAATTATCAAATCAAATATTGGAGGTAGACTGTTTTAATACTAATTTTTGAAATGAAGTATTTTTTTTATTTATTTATATACCTGCCACATGAGAGTAAGTAATATTTACTCATACTTGCTTATTATTAACCTTTTACAGGCCAATGTTCCCAATTGGGAACATCAAATTAAAACTTATTTAAAAAATTAAATTGCACTAATATTGACTTGAAAAAATTAGCGGACATACTTAAAAGATGATTGATTTTTTTAAAACAGAAGCAACATTCCTATCATTAGTTGGTAACTGTACAAAAAATCCCCAAAATGATCATTTTCATATTTCTTCCCACAGAGTACAAATAATAAAAATGCATAAAAATTTGAAAGTATCTGATGACTCTGAAATATCAGTTGGTTTATTTTAAACAGCTCTTATTATAAAAAAGGACATCAAACTTGATAATATTAATCAGATTATATTAATAATCTATAATATTAATCTTAATAATTTAAGAATGTTAATAATTATTATTAATGGTGTTGGAACAAAAAGAAAACTTTAATAATAATTTAATTTTTACCGGCGTTAAAAATCAGAATTTTATTATTCCAACAAGTAAAACTCGGTCGCCTATCAGACGACTATAGCAGGCTCTTTGAAAACTTGAAACTTATTTATATTTCCAAAAATATATACATTTTATTTTCCTTTAATTTTTCCAGTGGAGAAATTATTCCAGTAAACCAAAATATCCATATAAAAGGTTTCTTACCTTGACCAGATATGTGGACGGCAGCTGAGAAAATATCACTTTTCAGACACAAAGAAATTCACTATCTTGACATTTTTTAATCCGTTCAGACACACAAAAAAATATTTACACTTTATACATAATTTAAACATAAATTGGTTTAGGACCTATTTTTTGACCCGTTATTACTTCTGAAAATCTACATCATAAAATTTCACAAGTGACATTCAAATCAAAAAACTCACTACTCATTTTTTACATCTTACATCTCTTTTTTCAGAAGCAAAAGCGCCCTCTATTGTGGACTTTCTGAAATAATTTTACCTTTTTCTCAACACTCCCACCTTGATTCATCGGCAGGTGAATCAACTAAAATGAAAAAAATTAGTTATACATGAAACATATAGATATATGGAAAAAAGAACACAAATGCAGTTAATTAAAATATAAAAAGTTTGACAGAAGTGAATGTTCAAAGTTTTTTAGTCCTATCGGATAGGAGTTCTAACTATTCGACCACTCCTGGTCATTTTTGACACACTCTCAAGATGTTGTTGTGTCTTGGGCAAAACTTTATTCAATGTCTCTGGATCATTAGGTACAACTTCAGTGTCCTGTGATTTAATTTTCATGATAGGATCACCTTTTGAGCACACTTCCAATGGAAACACCTTTTGTACTGGCCGTACTAAGGTTCCACTCTTGACTCTCAGCTTGACAACTCTTATCCGGCCATCTTTTCCAGGATAGACTTGTTGTATTACGGCTAGTGGTCAATTTAGTCGTTTCTGATTATCAATTTGGATGATCACCACATCACCTACTTTCAAGTCTTTATTATCTTTACCAGCCTTCTGGATCAACTGGCTTAGGTATTCTTTACGGAATCTATTCCTGAATTGCTGTTTCACTTCTTGACAATAGGCATGTCTTGAGAGCAGCTTTTTTCGGTCCAAATAGTCCAAATCTGGAGTACCCGATTCCTTCAAGTCAGAAAGAAAATCGGATGGCTTTAAAGGTTTGAAATCACCCAAATCATTGGATATATAAGTAAGTGGGCGATTTTTTAAAACAGCCTCGACATCACACAGAACAGTAAGTAACTCTTCATATGTCAATACAGACCTTCCCATTACACGAAGAAGCAAATCTTTAGTGGAGCGAATTAAGCGCTCCCACCAACCGCCCCACCACGCAGCGGTGGGCGGAATGAATTTCCACTCTATTGGATGTAGTGGATCGTGACATATCTTTTTCCATGCAACTGTTCTTAAAGCTGCAGCAGTACCAGTAAAGTTAGTACCGTTATCCGAGTATATTACGGAAGGACGACCTCTACGGGCGATGAACCGCCGTAATGCTTGTATAAAAGATTGTGAACTCATGGATGACAACAGTTCCAAGTGCACTGCACGATATACGGCGCATGTAAAAAGTATTACCCACGATTTTGTCCTATTTCTTAAAAACAGGGGACCACAAACATCAATTCCAGTAACTTCAAATACCGATGCATCTTTAACTCTGTCTTCTGGCAGATGTGTAGGGGCTGTTGCTGTGGATTTACTCATAAAGCGTCTGCACACAGCGCATTTTCTTATTACTGATTTTACAGTTCTTCGTGCAGATATTATCCAGAACTCCTCTCTGAGCATACTCAACAGTGTCTGAACACCAGCATGTGAATTGTAGGTATGTAATTCCCATATCAGGCACTCTACGACATGGTGTTTAGGTGGTAGTAAAATCGGAAACCTGAATTCATAAGTGTCTTCTCTTTCGATTATTTTAGTTTTGACTCTAATAAGCTTATTTTCATCCACGACTGTGATAAGACCCCTAATGGACTCTCCAGTCACTGGAAAACTCTCCACTTGAATAATAGAAAAATGTTTCAATTGATTTTTGGAACTCTGAAGCTGATAGGAATGGCTGGCCATTCAGTGCTCCCCCTCGACAACTCTGAATAAATCTCATTACCCAACCTAAAACTCGCAACATTTTAGAGAATTTAGAAAATTTCTTATACCATTTATCACCGACCTCTGTTGTGACTTTAGTATTTACACTTAAATCAATAACTCTCTTTCTTTTAATTTCTGCTGCAACTGACTCCTCGTCTGGCAAAACTTCAGAGTCAGGCCATGATTCAGGAGGAAGTCTCAGAAATTCGGGTTCCTCCCACCAATCACATTGCAACAAATGTTTAGGCGTACAGCCACGGGAGGCTAAGTCAGCGGGATTCAATTTGCCCGGTATATGTCGCCAGCATTCTCCTTTCGACAAACTTAAGATCTCTTTTACTCTGTTATTCACGAATACACCCCAACTCTCATCTCGTTGTATCCAACAAAGTGCCACAGTGGCATCTGTCCAGTAAAAGGTTGGAACGTCAGTTAAGAACAGGGCTGCACTTACATATTTTGCCAAACGTGCACCCAAAACACAAGCTAATAATTCTAACCGTGGTATTGTTATCCTTTTCAATGGCGACACGCGTGTTTTTGCTGCAACAAATTTCACAGATACATTTTTGTCACTTTTACTTCTCAAATAAATAACCGTGGCATATGCCCTTTGGCTGGCATCGCAAAAAACGTGCATTGACCACGAATCTTTGTTCCCATAACCTATTCTACGAGGCAATTTAAGCTGAGAAATACCAGACAGTTCTCTATACCATTTTAAGAATCGATTGTTCAGGTCATCGGGTAGAGGTAAATCCCAATTTGTTTTAGTTGCCCAGGCCTCTTGAAGTATTAATTTCCCAGGTAACATTACTGGTGCAATAAAACCCAGCGGATCAAAAACAGAGTGAATTAAGGAAAGTAATTTTCTTTTTGACAAATCTTCTACGCTAATATCATTTTTGACTGGAATGAAAAGTTTGTCCTCTCTGCGGTCCCATTGTAGACCTAAAACCGGTGAGACCGTATCGCAAGGGTTATCTAATAACTCATTTCCAATTGGACCAAATGTCCAAAGACGCAGTTCCATTTTGGCCTCTGCCATAATATCAGTTGATTGACTCATAAATAATTCTAATTCTTCTTTATTATCAACTGAGGTCACACAGTTGTCGACATAAAACGAATCAGCTAACTTTTTTGCCACACTTTCATATTTTGGTGCGACGTTTGACAAATGATGTGAAATGACTGATGCCAATAAGTATGGGCTACTAGTTACCCCAAAAACCACTCTTTTATGCCGAAATTCTTTAATTTTGTCATTTACCCACCAAAGAAATTTCAAATAATTTTGATCTTCCCTCTGTATGCCAATCTGCAAAAATGCTCGTCTTATATCGGAAGTTACGCCAATCGATTTTTCTCTAAAACGCATTAAAATAGCTGGGATTTCTTCTACTAGGTTAGGACCTTTCATCAAATAATCATTTAGAGAAAATGAACTACCCGATTTACATGAGGCCTCGAAAACTGGTCTAATTTTGATGGTTAGACTATTTACTTTGATAACTGGATGATGTGGCAGATAATGTCCTACTTTACTATTTTCAGATTCTGGAATCATCTCCACAACATCTTCAGAAAGCCACTCACTAAATACCTTATCATACTCATTAAAACTATTTAATTTTCTCAATTTTCGCGTGGTGGAAAATAATCTCTTTTCTGCAATATGCCTGTTAGAGGGAAGGTCAACCGGGAAATTTTGGACCCAAGGTAAACTCACGCAATATCTACCATCTTCGGTTCGGTGAAGATTCTTTAAGAATTGTTCCTGTGCTAACTGATCTTCTATATCCTTAGAAAAGGTCTGCGCCTCATCCCTAATACCGATGGATTCTAAATCCCACATATCAGAAACTTTCATATTTTGAACAAGGAGGTTGGTCACTAACATGGACTGGGTACCCTCAAAATTTTGGACACGAAAATTATTCTGTTCCCCACACAAAGTCCACCCCAATTTGGTATTAATAGGTGTCAGACCTCCCTTTAATTGAACTACTTCACCAGTGAAAATTTGTCCATAAATATCACTTCCTATTAGAATCTCAATTTCAGGATAATCATCGCCTATATCTGAAATCCAAATTTTATGCCTTTTTAATTCCCCCAATAACGGACCTTTAGATATGCGTGGTATTGTACCGCAAATAGTATCTTGTTCGAGAAAATTGAACCGATGTTCATTACTTCTCCCAACGGGTCTAAGTCTCATACTATATCTATTATGACTTTTTGATTCAGTTCTAGCTCCCCCAAACAGCGTATGAGTTAAATTCTCAGTGGAAATAATTTTCAAATTTAAGGCTTCGGCTGTGGATCTTAAAACATAAGATCTCTGCGATCCACAATCTAAGAGACACCTAACCTTTTTTCTCAGACCACCTGAGACTACTTCAACTATTAATGTCATAAGAATGACCTCTTTCATACATGAAGGAGTAGACACAGTACTCTGTACAGCAATTGACCCTTTTTCACTAACTATTGTCTCGTCCTTATTCTCTGGAGCCTCCGGGCATAAAATTATGGGATGAGAGCGTTTACAAAGACGACACTGAATAAATTGTTTACATTGCTTCGCAAAATGACCAGATTTAAGGCAACGTAGGCAGCATTTTAACTCTTTTAATTTATTAAATTTTTCTTTTAAAGATAAATACCGAGCTTTGAAACATTCTTTACTTTCATGATTCTTTCCGCAAAAGACACATGATAACTCCTTAGTCGCTACCAAACCAGCAGCACTCGCAATAGGTTTTTTATTTTTGAATTTAATCTCTTTAGGCCGCTCTTCACGCGAGGGTGTCGTAACCTCAAACCCAGAACGCGCGAGTTTAACTCTTTGTTCACCCTCGACTTCTTTACGCAAAAACTGCATGAGATTTGAGAGACGGGATCCCTCATTACTAAATAGAATGCTCCTCTGCCATACCCTAATCATCTCAGCGGATAAACAAGACTCAACCATGGGATATAGCCAAGCACCATTGGAGTCTGGGCTTATGCCCAAAGATTCGAGAGCTCGGAGGTGGGACTCAATTTTGTCAAACAGTGACACCAGAGTTAGCTTATCTTTGCCCTGTGAGCGTACATTTTGAATAATTAATTTCAGTAACTCTCTCACATAAATTTCTGTTAAAATTTCCTTATTTCCGAAACGCTCCTCAAATGCCGCAATAGCTTTCGGATAATTTTCCTCTGTTAATGGGTAACTTTCAATTAACTCACACGCCCTAGTTCCGGGTAACATAGATTGCGTTAAATAATGGAATTTATCTACGACATCAAGATCCTTATCTTCGTGAATTATTTTGAACTGACCCCAAAACGAAAGATAATTTATTAACTGACCATCAAATTTTTTGATCTCGATTTTTGGTAACTTATACCTCTTTTCATTGAGATTAATACTACTATCTGGTGTTACAGCAAAAACATTAACTTTTGAATCCATAAGATTAATTTTTTCCTTTACTCATTGGCTAAGCGAAATAAATTCATCAAAATATTCCTCACAAGCTATAACTTCCGTTTCCAGATCCTCATCGGAAGTTTTCCCTTTTATCAATAAATCCAGTAATTCCGAATCGTGAACCTTTAATTCGCTTACTGATGTTTGTAACTTTACAAATTTATCTTCTAAAACGGACCTATCGGGTTGTTCCCTCTCTAACTCTTCTTTTATGACATTAGCCGTTCTAGTAAAAGCAGTACGTGCGATGGCACGTTTCTTCTTCAATAACTCAACACTCATTTTTTATTTACTGAATGTCCTAAAATGCCTAACACAAATTTTAAATTTAAACTAAAATGTTCTTAAAACTCTAATATTTTTTAACTCAAACTTCAAATAGTTTAAACTGTAACTCATATTTAAACCCTAACTAAATTATTTAAGAACAAAACTCAGTTTAATTTAAAACAAAACTCAAATTTTTAAACCATAACTAAATTATTTGAGAACAAAACTCAAATTTTAAAACCATAACTAAATTATTTGAGAACAAAACTCAAATTTTAAAACCATAACTAAATTATTTAAGAATAAAACTCAAATTTTAAAACCATAACAAATTGATTTAAACCAGAATTCAATTAATGCAAAACCGAAACTGATTTTTAAAACCAAAACTCAAACAGCAATTGAATGATTTAAAATTAAAACTCAATATTAAATCATAACTGAAATAATGAAAACCAAAACTGAAATTAAATTCAGTCACAATTTAAATACTCTTAAAATAACATTACTCAAATCATTCTAATGCAATAACCTTTTTGTTCTCAAATAATCACAAAAACATTAACTTAATTTAATAAATAAATAAAATGATATAACCTTTAAAAATATCAAAACAGAAAATATTAAAAGCATAACCTTTAATTATATATCTCAACTGACTCAGTAAATAAGAATATAAAATGTCACAAGGAAAGAACTGAAACAGCCACCATTCCCATCTCTGCTTATTCATTCGCATATTCAATAAAAATTAAATAGTTTAACCATTAATTTTAACCTTTAATAATATTATGAACACTCTAATTACTTACATTAATCCTCAAATTATATTACTATTTCATAGTGTTCTTAAAAACGAAAACGAAACTTTTAAAACCAGAACAAAAACAAAAATAATCATTACTGTTAATTTTCAAAGATCCTGATCGCAGACGCCAAAACTTGTTGGAACAAAAAGAAAACTTTAATAATAATTTAATTTTTACCGGCGTTAAAAATCAGAATTTTATTATTCCAACAAGTAAAACTCGGTCGCCTATCAGACGACTATAGCAGGCTCTTTGAAAACTTGAAACTTATTTATATTTCCAAAAATATATACATTTTATTTTCCTTTAATTTTTCCAGTGGAGAAATTATTCCAGTAAACCAAAATATCCATATAAAAGGTTTCTTACCTTGACCAGATATGTGGACGGCAGCTGAGAAAATATCACTTTTCAGACACAAAGAAATTCACTATCTTGACATTTCACATTTTTTAATCCGTTCAGACACACGAAAAACTATTTACACTTTATACATAATTTAAACATAAATTGGTTTAGGACCTATTTTTTGGCCCGTTATTACTTCTAAAAATCTACATCATAAAATTTCACAAGTGACATTCAAATCAAAAAACTCACTACTCATTTTTTACATCTTACATCTCTTTTTTCAGAAGCAAAAGCGCCCTCTATTGTGGACTTTCTGAAATAATTTTTCCTTTTTCTCAACAAATGGCAATTAATATTTATGTATGTATTTTTTTCCTTTTAAATGATTAATATCCCTTAACTAAAGCATTATAAAGTAAAATATGCAAATAACTAATGAAAAATATACCTGGATCTAAATTCGGCCTGTAAAAGGTTAAGTGTAAAACTGTTAAAGTCCCCTTAAAAAACGCACCTTTTTCCCCACCACTTTATTTTTAGAGTACTTCTCTCCAAATGTTTTTACGATTAAATAAGAATAAATTTACTCTAACAGTGACTGGTATGGAAAAAAAAAAGAGGCGGGTACTAAAGGTTTTACGCTTTATAGTGAGATCGTTGCTAACTATGTTATTACATAGGATTATACATATGCTGATTTCAATTTCATTGATGTCATAAAAATTGTATGATTTATCATGTTAAAATTTGAGGAACTTTAATTAATGATTCTTAAATAATTCTTTTATCAATGAATTAACAAACTGATAAATTTGAAATCTTTAATGTTCCCTCTTTTCATGTTCTCCAGAGAATGCAATATTTCTCATTTATTTCTATCGATTTATCCATATCCAATTTAAATCCTTTTCAAGATTTCGCATTTTCGGAAATGAAGGTAATTATAGTCACAATAAAATAAGTTTAAATTACCAAGAAAGTATTGCTACATCATCGAACAGAAAGATTATTTTTACAGTGAAGTTTCCGTCATTATTCAATAACTTTTTGCTACTGAGTTATGCATTAAAAAAGGTCACATGTTAATGTAAAAATTTTATTTGTAGAATTTTGTCAATTTGCCAAGTTTATGTAATATTAGTACCTACAACATTAAATGCTTACAGTTTTATTCACATGTTTATTTTGTAAAAGGAGCAATTTTCAATTAAACGCCAGTTAAATAAAAGCAAACGAATACATACATTAATCATTGCAATTAGATCATTACGACCCTATTAAACTTTAGGCGTTTTTAAATACCCGACTCTAGAGCAATATCGACTGATTATGAGTACATAAGTTCTTCGTTATATTCATATTGCCAAATCATGATCAGTTCATAAGTGCCAACTTGTACGATTTTTAATTTTTTTTTTTTTTTTTTTGAGTAAAATATTACATTTTATTTAATCAGAGAAGATGCTAGAATCATAGCCTCCTAAACTAGATACCTGTCGCATGGTTTGTAAACTTGGCAACAGTTCAAGCGGTAGACAGCGCCACCTGGTACAGATTGCGCGAATTTTTTATTCAACAGCCACCAAACATTTTGAAAAGCTGACGTTGATATACATAGAAGACGAATAAAAGCGAAGAAACGTCGATTATATACATCACATATCATTTTTAAAAATTATTGGTGAAAATTAAATAAAAAAGTCTTGCAATCTGTACCGGGGGCCGCTGTCTACCTTTTGAACTGTTACCAAGTTTGCGAGCCACGCGACAGGCATCTAGTTTAAGAGACTATGCTAGAATTATCAACATAGTAGCACCATCTGTAGAGCGATAAATTCAAAAAAGTAAACAAACCAATCTAATCAAGGTTAAAGAAAGTTCATATATTCTTTCTATTGAAATCAATTAACCACTACACTGCTCATGAACTGTGGTGGTTAATGTCCCTGACTTCCACACTGTAGGGCGGGCCCGGACTCGAATCCCAGAGAAGGCATGAATGTTTCGCCCGGTTTTGTTTCTCTTAGGTGTAACGACGACCAACCAATAGGTGCCCCCTCACACATGATCATCAGTTCGGCTCGCACCCCCGGCCAATGCTTACGTACGGAGCTCGAAGTCTCCGACTTCTTTCAGGACATTTTCAACAATAAAATTTTTTTGCTTCTTTGCCACCACTGTAATTATACAGAAATATTTACTCTATTTTGTTATTAAATTGTTGTAATAATAATGGGATAGAGATTATTGCATAAAAATAGTGGTGGCAAAAAAGAAGGGAAATTTCTCATCAGTGAAAGTGTCCTGTAAAAAGGGTGGAGACTTACAGTTCTGTTACGTAGCAAGTTCCATGCGATGCTTCAGTAGCTTTTGAAAAGTATGTATATATATATATATATTGAATTCCGTCCAATGGTTCATTAGCTACAGAGTTAAAAAAAAAATCGCTAATGCGCATATTTTTAAACATAATATTATAAACATATTTTTAAAATTGTAAATTCATGTTTAGGAAATTTTAAAACGTGCATACCTTTGAAAACCAGTTGTCGAAAATGTTCTTGAAACTAATATTGTTTTTTTATATACAAGAAAGTAAAACTTACAATTTCTTTTTTGACCTTTTTTTTTTTCTTTCTACCATATATATAAGAAGAAAATATTGGACTCAATAAAATTTTCGACCTGCGATTTTCGATGGATTTATACATTCTGAGATATCCTGAACATTATTTGCCTATTTTTACAAAATAGTCTGTCTATTCATGTCTGTCTCTGTGTGTGTGATAGTAAAATTATGTAGATGCTATATCTTACAAAATAATGAATAGAATTCAATATGTGTTTATATTTGATTAGACATTGATTTAAATTGGTGCTCATTACATACTTGCCAACCACCTCATTATGAACCGTACAATTTTTAGAACCCGCCTTTTTTCTCACACCAATAATTTTTTAGAGTAATTTTAGTCTTATTTAATCGTAACAACATTTGGAGAGAATTACTCTAAAAATATAGTGGTGTGAGAAAAGGGGCGTTTTTTCAGGGGGCGTTAACATTTGTACGGTTATTACTGAGATGGTTGGCAAGTATGTCATTAGCTTTTGCGATATATTGCCAGCGTGTGGCGTTTCAATGCTGCAACTTTCAATATTTAAGAGAAGGGTAAATTTCAGTTTCTCTAATGTGTAATTTAAAGATTATTTATATGATAATACCATAAAGATTTCTGATAATATTAATGGTTCCATAAAAAGCGAAAATTTCTGATTCCTGATAGTGACCTGGAAAAAGGGTGAGGAATACGAACCCTGTAATAATACCATACCTGCCAACCATCTCATTTATAAATTAAAAAAAATTTAGTAACGCTTTTTTTTTTTTTTTTTTTTTTTTAAGAATCATTTTATACTTACTTAATCGTAACTACATTTGGTGATAAGTACTTAAAAATATAGTGGTGTAGAAAAAGGGGCGTGTACTAAAAATCGTCAAATTCATAATTAGGATGTTAGCAGGTATGTAATACACTAATTTCAATAATTTTATGAGATGTAACTTATTTTCCTCTAAGTGAAATTCATGGCTTTTATTTTGATTTAAAAGATTATAATGTAAATTAAATACATAAATATGATATTATCTAATCTAAAATTTTAAAATCTCTTAATGTAAATTAAATAAAAGTAATTAAAACAATTTATATAAAAAATTATTGAAATGCGTAAGTTAATGTAGAGAAAATAAAACATTTAAATGTAGTTAATTGCGTTGTAAAAAGTACGTTATATTAAGTAAGCAATATAATAATCAGCAACAGCTTAATATTATAAAAAAAAATATTTTATTTTAAACTATTGACTAAGAGCAGTGTTGTCAGATTTTGCATTTTTTTTTTTTTTTAATTCAACAGTCACCAATAATTTTAAGAAGTGATATGTGTAATACGTAGTGGATAATAAATTTTCAAAATTTTTTCAGCAAACCGTTAACCTTAAAATTTAGTGGTGGCTTTTGAATAAAAAACTGCAATTTCCGGCAACACTGACCACGAAGAGTTCAGGGTGCTTTAAAAATTATAATATTACATACTCTTTCAAATAACAATAAATTAGTTTATGTGCTAATTCTTTTAAATTATGTACCTCATTTCCTTGAGTTTTGAAAATCATATTGTATTTTTTATAACCTTCAAAAGATGGAAGGAAAACATGTTTTAATTATACTAACAATGTATATCAATCATACTTGCCAACCTATCCCGGAAGATTGATAGTTCCCACCCACTTTAGTCAACCACCTAATTTTATAATTATTTCTCTTAAAATATATTTACGATTAAATAAGAAGAAAAGTACTTTAAAAAAAGACTGGTGTGAAAAAACAGGCGGAAAAGGGCGGGTTTAACAATCTTCCGGGTTAGGTTGTCAAGTATGATATCGATGTATTTATTTGTATATTGTAATTGCAAATTTCACGATAGATTTCTTAAATGATATTACCCATAATTTAAATTATTATATTCCATGTATTGGAAGGGTCGGCGTGGTCAAATTTATCATTTCATCATTTTTATAAAGAAATATAAGTATGTATTATTCATTCAAAGACATGCTGCACAGTTGTCTTCGATTGAACAATACAAATATTGCTTTATAAAAATAGCAGTATGAAAAAAAAAAAATGACCATGCCGATTTTTTGTAATGCCACTTAAAAAAAGAGAGTTTAAATATTGGTATTTCTAAAAATTTTACCATTTAATGAATTTAAATACACTTCGAAAGCCCATTAATTTGGAACTCCACTCCGTTTTCTTCCATTGGATGAAACTTCAGTTTTGTTTTGCCATAAATTCTGCTATTCAAGCGTTTAAAAATTATTACATTTTCTGTTATTATGCTAAACGTATATTTCATCTATAATTATGACTTCTCTCAAGAAAGATTTATTTTGTTGGCTGTCTAAAAGAGAAACTTTAAGAAAGCGGCGTAGTTTGTTTTGTTCTGCAAAAACATGCAGAACCCATCAATCTGTATTCTAAGTGTATTCAAGTTATTTAAATATCAAAAAACAATAGAATTTTCCAAACTTAGTCTTTTAATAATCTTTTGAGTGATAATCAATGAATTACAGGGGTCCTATTCTCAACTTTTTGTATTTTATTTTATTTTATGTTTTTAAGGACACTTTAAGGAATGAAAATTTTTTAGTGGTTTTTCTACCACGATTTTTATAGAGAAATGTTTATGTTATTTTCATAGTAATGAGTCTTGATTAAACAGGATCGAAAATTTTCTATAAAAATAGTGATAGTAAAAAAGGTGGAAATTTTTCATCCCTGAAAGTGCTTTAAAAAAAAAGGCGAACTGTAGAATTATATGAATGCGGCCCCCAAATATTATACTGACTTTAATCATAAGTAAAATCATCTAGGAATTCAGACATGAATATAGACACGAATATGTATAGTTTATATAATAATCAAGTTTATTTTGTTTAACAAATATATCTATATATCTATATACTTCATACATAATTCTATGTTAATGATTGTAATAATAATGGACTTTAAATATTTTTGCAGTTCAACCAAAAATTCGTGTAATCAACCAAATGGTAAGAGCTGCCATAGGAAGCGATGTCACATTAGGTTGCCGATTAGAAGCTTCTCCTCGTCCTCTGACTTCTTGGATTAGAGTTGATGGAGTTATCTTGTTGAATAACAAGAAATATGAGCTTACCGAAGAAGTAGACTCTTACCGAATCGACATGCAGTTAAAGATTAAGAACTTAGAAGAAAGTGATTTTGGACCATACAAATGCGTAGCAAGAAACATGTTAGGAGATAAAGAAGGTTTTGTTCGGTTAATAGGTAATTATTTTACTTAAAATATTTTCTATGAATAACATTTTATCATACACATTTTATCTGATTAGCAAGGAAATATTCAAAAGGTGTCTTCTCCAAAAAATATTGAAATATATTTATATATATATATATGTGTGTGTGTGTGATTCTACTCTTCATTACATACCAAAAAGTGAAAAAAAAATATCGACTGAAATGAATTACAGCGACCACAAAAAATTATCAAAATTAATCATTTTTGGCGATTTAGCGCATTAGGCGTAAAATTAGCTATTAGCACTGAGATTGCCGTGTACGAACATAACCGTGTTTTGTTTCTTAGCCAAGTACTCAAAATCCGACCAAATATGCTTAATTTTGATATTTTTTTAAGGTCATGGTAATTCATTTCAGCCGATAATTTTTACTTTTTCTGGTGTTTTATGAAGAGTAGAATCACATATGCATTTTCAATATTTTTTGAAGACGACACCTTTTGAATGTTTCTTTGTAAGTCTATGTTTAACCCTATCCCGGTCATACATAATTTCACACCTCCGGTCAGTGTTGCGAAATTTATGGAATTTTATATTCAATATCTACTTCTAAATTTTAACTGTAACGGTAGCCTAGTCACTTCGAAGATTATTCGTCAATTATATGCACAAAACACCACTCCTCAAAATTATTGGTGATTTTTGAATAAAATAACCCCTAAATTTGGCGACATTGTTTAGATTCAGAGCGTATTAGAACGTGAGGGCAGGCAAAGGGATAAGTAATATGTGTATAAAAATTTGTTTTGAATACTGGGTATAAAAAAAAACTTTGTATAGAAACACTATCAATAATAATAATAATAATAAAGGTTTTGTTGCTTTTTTCATTTTACACATGCCCGTCTTTCATTGTTGGTAAAAAAGCGTTAAACTTCATTATACTTTTGCCCAAAGTAATTGGTTTTTCCATTTTATTGTGTTTGATTTCCAAATTGTTGTTCGCTTATGTATATGCCGGCGTTACTACAGACGTCAGTGTGTTGGAATTGATATAGTCTACATTGACAGTAATATTTCTAGCTCCATAAGCAACAATCATGACAAACAAAGCATATTAAAAATTACGCATAAGGTGTGCCAGAGCATAGCCTCCTAAACTAGATGTCTTCCACGTGACTCGGAAACTTATCAACAGTTCAAGCGGTAGACAGCGCCATCTGGTACGGATTGCGTGACTTTTTTATTCAACTGCCACCAACAGTTTTAAGAAGTGATATATATATATATATATATATATATATATATATACATATCCGACGTTTCTTCGATTGTATTCGCATTTTATGTATATGAAATCCTACTCATGAAAATTTTTGGAGAATGTTGATTAAAAATGTCGCGCAATCTGTACCAGGTGGCGGTGTGTACTGCTTGAACTGTTGCCAAATTTCCGAGCCACGCGAAAGGCACCTAGTTTAGGAGGTTATGGTCAGAGTCACGTTTCAGAATTTTTTGAGGTTAGGGTGCATCCCAACGACTCTCAATCTTACAGTAATACACGGTTGGAAATGCTATATTGACGCGGTGGTGAACACAAAAACATCAGAAATAAAAAGATGCCACGTAAAGTGAATATTCGCTTTATCACTTTCGCGACCGTTTATGTGAATTCATGTCATTTGAAACTCTGTAACTCCACCAGTGGGCGTTTCTTTAGGTTACGTAGGCTACATTATTTCTTAACAATATACCCAATATTCACATTTGTACAATCAATACAATATAAATACAAATACTTTGATTCGAAAGAGTATAATTGTAATGTACATTCATTCATATTATAAATATGAATACAGAAAAAAAGTAACGTAATATACAAGAATAACGCCCACAGGCGAGCTTTCTGTAAGAAAGAAAAAAGCAAGCGGTCGCGAAAGTGTTAATAATAAATGGACTTGAAAAAAATCAACATGGGTGAAATATCAACATAGTGTTTTAAGTTTTGCATACCAAATTCAATGCAGGCCTTATATTCGTGGCGATTGATATTTTGAATATTCTGGAGTACACTAGGCTTTTCTTGAACCTCTAAAGCAGGTACTGCGATTCGTGTAACCAGCTTCTAGGCGTTGTCAATAGTGTAATGCCTGTGTTGAAGTCTGTAGGTGAAACTTCGAATACTAACTTTGACCTATGCCACTTTTGTCCATCTACATTTATTAGTAAAACGAATATTTCCTTATGCTGTCTTTTTGTGTGCTCCACCGTGACAAAAAAGCATTTCCAACCCTACATTAATGTATAATTTCGAGCTATTGGTATGCACCTTACTCTTCCTAAAGTTTATAAAATTTATGTTGACTGTAATTTATCATGATTTTTATTTAGTGTGAAGGTTTTCAATAACATTCATTGTCCCACGTTATGTGTCATGGATTTTGATTAATTTCTGAACTGGATTTATATATATGTATTTTAATTTGAAATTCATTTTTCTTTGGGTAATTCTTTGTGACATATTTTCATTTTAAAATTTTCTCAATCAAAATGAAATTCCTTATAATAAGTATTTTAATATGTAATATGTATATGTATAATTTAATTATTCATTCACTTCTAATAAATATAAAAAGATGCATCTTCGAAATAAAATTTATTTATTAATGAATGCCAAATTATAAAATTTTTGCTTCCTGTCTGCTCTCTCTCTCTCTTTTTTTTTTAATCCATCAATTTATTCTAAAACAGCTTCGATCGTCTATATATATATACATACCTGCCAACATTTTAATATATTCCGGAGTATTTTTAGTCCTGCATTTATTTCGCACAACTTTATTTATATAAAAAAATTCTCAATATATAACTTCAATAAAATAAGAAAGAAATTCTTTTGAAAAATAAGTGGTTAAAAATATTTCGAAATAAATTAAAATGTTTTCAGTTATATACATATATATGTATAAGGCCTAACCGAGTTCCTAAAATTATATGCTCATTTTATTGTATTGTCACCCGTAATTTTAATACAGATACAGTATTTTAAATCATAATATTTTACCATTAATCCAATTTCTTGTTGAAGGTACCGGAGGCAGTATAATAAATTAACAGTAATATTATATAATAAATATAGTACTATATTTTCCCGCGTATAACGTGCATGTTTGTTAAATCAGTTATATACCATAAATTTAAATTTACAGTAAAAACTATCTTTTAACATAAACTTTTCAATGCTACAAAATTAGCTTTATTTGTAAGTTAAATCTTCTGGTGTGTAACTCATTTATGTGACCAACAGTGTTGATAGATATGGCGGTTTTTTATTCAATAATCACCAATAATTTTTAATTGTAATGTTTGCCTAATCACTTCAAAGATTAATCGTCTATTGTGTACATCAAAAATCACTTTTTAAATTATTGGTGATTATTGAATGAGAGATCCGCCAGAACTGGCAACGTTGGTGACCAGCGCCTTATACGCCGGAAAATACGGTATATATGAATATATTTCAAAATGAAAATAATAATAATAATAATAATAATAATGTGTTACAAATGTGCAACTGTTCAAAGAAAAAACGATATCTCATATTATTTATTTAGTTAGAACATTATTATTATTGATAAAATATACATAAATAAATAAATAAAATTTCCTAAAAATAACATTTTTTCAATTTGTTGTTTATAGATTTTCATAGACTATAATTGACGTTTGACATTATAACTATGGAGCAGAAAATTGCTCTCATGATGTCGATGAAAAAGGCAGATTAAAACCAAAGTTTAATATTTATGAGAACAAATAATTGGATAATAGATATTTAGATATTTTTGTCAATATCTACTGGAATGGATAATGGATATTTTAATGTTTGAAAGCAAAGTGTGTTTTACTAACGAATGGCAGTGCTGTATTTGTTTTTTCAGAATTCATGTAAATGTTATGCAAAAACATGCAAGAGTTCGAACTATTTGTAGATTTTATTGTGATATTTTTGCATATTTTTGTTATTTTTAAAAATAAAGATTTTTTCAAATATTAAAAAAAAAAAAAAAAAAAAAACAAGAAAAAAAAAGTAAAAGTATTATTTTTTCTTGTTCCACTTTTTTAAAATGAAATTAATATTTTTAAAACAGACGTAAATAAAACAAATATTAGATAGTTTTTAAAATAAAAAATAGATGAAATTTGATAAAATATGGGAAACAAGCACATAATATTAATAACTTTTTAGTAATAGCATTTTACTTTAAGAAATATACAAACTTTTTTTAGTTAATATTCAAATTAAGTTTCTTTTAAATGATCTTTATTGTTTAGAGGTACATTAAAAAAAAAAAAAAAAATATTTGTTAAGTTTACCAATTCTAGTAGGAGAGGTTATACTAGAAGTTTTTTTGCGACAATTTTCACTGTATTTAAATGAAGGAGAAGTTAACACTTTCACGACCGCATGTTTTTGTCTTTTTGACAGTAAGGTCCGCATATGGGCGTTATTCTCCAAGTTACAATATTTCAGAACAAAATTTTTTATATTCAGATTCATATTACAAATGGATATACATTATAATCATAACCTTTCTAATCAAAGTATTTCTATCTATAGTATATTGTCTGTACAAATATGAATATTGTGTATATTTTTAAGAAATAAATTACATACAAATTACTGGAGGAGTTACTGATTTTCAAATGATGTGAATCTACGTCGGCGGTCGCGAAAGTGTTAAGACCTCTATTAAAAAATAGTGGTGATAAATCTGATTGAAAAATTCAAATACTATAGGCAGGTGTGGAATAATGCAGAAATAAAGCTTTAACAGAAAAATAAAGAGAAATCTTAATACGGATGAAAAATGACATTGACATAATGTTCAGCAAATTTTATTTTTCTTTAATAAATAAATAATACATGTATATGTATATATATTTCATTGTCTTATATAATTATGATTTTTAGTTTTTAAATTTGAAAAATAAAATAAATAAACTTCAAAAATTGTTTTATTTAAAATGCGTAAATGTTGACAATTATGATGACAAAATGCACGCCAAATGGTTACATTGATTTTTTTTATGAAATAACCAAACTAACTAAACATTTAAGCATTTATGTATATTCCTCAAAAGTATTTATGTAAAATTTAAATAAAATTCGTTAAGAACTACAACCATTTTGAGTTAAAAATTATAATTTTTCAATAATTTTAAACAGTTATCTATTTAAGTAAATATGTATAATAAATAATAAGTAAGAGATGGAAATCAGAATATTAAAAAAAGAAAGAATGAAAGAAATGTCACCATAAAAAATATATAATTCTTTATAATATCATGTTATTTTGTGATTGTAATAGAATAGAAATATTTGTATTTTACTGTAACTGTTTTACGCTGACAAATTATTGAGGAAATTTTGTACTTTCTATTATTTACATAAATAATTTACTAAGAATATATTTAAAATTAAATTTTTCAGTTTTAAGAATGTATTTTGATTCGATAATTCTGAAACTGTAACATGTGCATACCTAACTGTACATGTGCTAACGTTTATAACTTTTTCTGGAGTAATGTTAGCCTCACCCTTTTTCACATCAGTATGATTTTTGTGAAACTTGTCCAGTATGTAATTATGATGAAATAAGAAGAAAAATGCTTTTAAAATATACTGGTGTGATAAAAAGGTGGGGCTAACAATACTCCGGAATAAATTAAAAATGTTACCACGTATGCAAATATTGCTAATGTTTGAAAAGGATAATTGCTTCAATTTATATTTATTAATGATTATTCCTTTAATAAGATGTATATATATATATATATATATATATATATATAAGTGACATTAAACCGTATTTTTTTTATAACCGTATTTTTTTTATTTGAAAAATATGTCAGCTAATGAGATTTCTTTGTGTACTGCAATGCTTATTAAAACTTTATTGTTACTATTGCAGAAATGGCTCCTCCTACAATTGTACCTCATTCAACACTTCCAAATGAGTTCTATGTGCCAATACAAAGAGGTAATAATATCTAAATTTCTTTTACTAATGGGCGTTACATAACAAAAGATATTTAAACATTTTCATTTTAAAACACACCACACACACACACATATATATATATATATTATCCAAATCTTTCATCATTAATTAATTTTTTTTTCAACAGTATAAACTATCCCAAAGCGTCAAATTTTCTTTTAATTTTTTCGGTGTGATTGTTTGTTTCTTGAAACTGTTCCTGGTGAAATGTTTCTGAGTTAAGTTGTAGTTGCAGCTACAAAAGTATGATAAAAATATTTCGGAACAGATATTAATACTTTTTTTTTCTTTTGCTGGAATAATTAATGAAAATTTTGAAGGCAATTGAATTCTAAACTGCAGTTGAATGGCATATGCAGAGCTGCCAACCTAATCCGGCAAATTGTTAGTACAGCCACTTTTTCTACACCACTTAAATTGTAGAGTACATCTCTCTAAATGTATTTAAGATAAATTAAGAAAAAAAGTACTCTAAAAATTAAGTGGTGTAGGAAAAGGGGCGGTACTAACAATTTGCCGAATTAGGTTGGCAGCTCTGCATATGTATCATTATTACAGCAGGATGGTCAAATGCCACATTTTCCCCTTGATTCTTCCCCCAGTATTTTTCTTTCAAAATTTTAAATAGTAACAGATAATGATTAATGAAATAAAATATTTTCATATAAATATATTGGTGGAAGTATCAAGGGAAAAAAGGCGGATCCGTAACCACCCTGTACAAAGTTGTCAAATTCTTTATTTTATTCAGGAACACATTTAGCCCTGCTTTTATTTCACATCACATAATTTACAGAATGTTTTTCTGTACAATAAAATAAGGGGGGGGGGGATACTCTTATAAAAATGTAGTATAAAAAAATGGCGGGATTAAAAATGCTCCGGAATAAATTAAGGATGTTGGAAATTCTGTTGTTATTTGTACGGGTTTAAACCCAAATCAATGATAGACTCTCTGTTAATTTATTCTATTTTTAAATTTTATTTTATTTTATTTATTTATTTATTTTTACTTTATCATAAAAATGTACAGTCGGGAAAAAAAACGCAACACCCACTGTAATTTCGTTATTAATTGACGCAGGAACCTCTAATAGACATAATTCAACTGTAAATTAAATGCATTTTCTGAAAATGTCATCAAATTTTGAATTAGGGGTCACCTACATATTGAAATGAGCGCCAACTTCGATTTTTTTCAATAGCAACACCCAATTCTGACTTCATATTCGAATTTCTGAGAGTCTGGCAGTATATTGTTTGCATAATTTAACTTTAGTATTTATAGAGTTATAATCAAAAATGTGTTAAGGGGTTATCTGTAAATGTAGAAAAATAAAATTAAGATCCTATAAGAAATAGACAAATTGATAAAATCATTTAATTTTCCCAAATTCTTAATTTTCCAGAATTCAGTTTTTGAGATTTGTATATACTTCAGTACTTTTTTGGATAATTTTAGGTCTATTTAAATACATTACACCTGCGACTGGACCAGAAAGTACTCTTTGAAAAAAGTGCAATATTTTTCAAGTAAAAGTGTGCATTATGGCTGTACTGATCACCAATAAAGCTTAAGTTTTCTTTCGTAGGTGTAACATAATATGAACATAAATGAAATAATATATATACAACGCATAAACTAAATCTTTTCGGATAAATTATTGTAAGGGTTCATGAAGAAAATATTAAACAATTTTCATCGCACTTACCAGTTTTAGGTCAGTTGAACTCTTTGGAATTGTATGATTCGTTTTATAATTTCTATCAAAATATAATTTCTTAATTAACCCTTTCGCGACTGTTGACGTAGATTCACGTCATTTGAAAATCTGTAACTGTATCAGTGGGCGTTTCTTTCGTAATTTGTGTGTTACGTATTTCTTAGATGTGTACTCAGTGTTCATATTTTTGCAATAAAATATACTATGGACAGAAATATATTGATTAGAAAGAATATAATTATAATGTATGTCCATTTGTAATATGATTGTGAATACAGAAAAGTTGTTCTGAAATATTTTATTTTGAGAGAATAACGCCTGTAGGCGGATCTTACAGCCAAAAAGACAGAATCCTGCGGTGGCAAAAATTGTTAAAATATATTTATAAAATTTAAAGTATATTTTTAAAAATATATAAAGTTAAAATATATTAATAAAATTTTAAAGACAAAAGTATCTTTAAAATAATAATCCTCCCACCTACAAAATAAATAAAAATAATGCAAAAAATGAAGCAAATGAGTTTAACTATGACGGTAGTTAAGAAACGATTTTACAAATCTGTCTTGCATTCCAATTCCATTCGTTTTTTTTCTAATATACAATTTTTACATTAAACCTATTTTTCTATTTAAAACAGTAAACCCCGCCTATTTAGATAATTTTTTCTTCTAGTTTTCGTTTAAAAGATTCAAAATTTATCACCAGTAATCGATAAAGTAAAAATACTACTTGTGCAATTTTTGTCAACATAAAATAAGGGGTTTAACACGAATTCACCATTGAATGTCACATTTACTTATCTTTTCTGTATTGTTTTGTTTTGAAGAACGATAAAGGCGAATTATCTTCTTTAGAAAACAGGAATTATTGATGCTAACACTAATGTCTAAAAATCATCATTTTTCTTTCATTTCTTTGCGTTTGACGTTGTTGTTATATAATTTGACCCTTAAATAAAAAATAAAAATATTTTGTTTAATTTTCTTTGTTATTTTTTTAAAATTTGATTCGTTATCTCATGCAAAACTTTATAAGAGAAAAGAAAGATTTATTTATATCTCGGAAACTAATAACTGGAATGAGCTGCAAATTAGCACACCCATATTTTTGAGGAATAGGATTCATTTTATGTAAAAATTAATATAGTTCATAATTCATAATTTTTATGAATATGAATTTGATAATATTTTTCAGAATTAAAAATATTTTTTACAATCAAAAATAATGATGGATTATGTTTGGGTTTCTTCACTATATCTCGTAAAATAAAATTATATCGATCGAGTTATTTTTTGTGAAGATATTAATGAAAGTTTGGAATATGTATTTAACATTAGCACGTTGAAACTTTGAACGGTTATAACTCTGTGAAAAAATAGGTAAAATATACAAACAATATACTTTTTCGCGTTGTCCGGATCCCAGAAATTCAAATATAAAAGCAAAATGGGGCATTGCCATTGGAAAAAATCAAAGTTGGTGTGTGTTGTAATATGTAAACGACCCCCAATTCAAAATTTTAGCTCATTTTCTGAAACTACTCTCAATTCCCCGTCGAATGATACCTATTACATTTTTCTACATCGATTAATAACGAAGTTACGTTGAATGTTGCGTTATTTTTTTTTTTTTTTCCCCGACTGTACTTTCATGTACTATTTTTAATATTGTAGCATTTTGTACACATTATTACTCTTTTTAACTAAGATCGCACTACAAGTACTTTAAAAAGATTGTTTTATCAAAAGTAGATTATATTACAAAACTTAAAAAATATGTGTATTTTCATAATAAGTATTTGTTTTTTGCTAGTAAGGAATACATGCATATAAGTGTTGTATTTTTGATTTCAAAACATAGAAAATGAAGGCGAAACTCTATTTTATATATCCATACCGAAATATAAGAAAAATGACGCTTTTTATTATTTAAGAAAGATTTCATTTTCGTAGGAATTCCTTTTTCTTGTTACTTTGTATTATAGCACAGGTAATCCATCTCTAAACGAAGTTAAATTCCTTCTGGAAATGCACTGAAAACAAATTTAAACAAGAATAAAAAAAACATGCAGATCGCATAAATAACATTTTACAAATGCAATTATTTGTTGTATCGGTGAGCTTTCAAATCTTTGCCATAAATGACCACACGATGGACATAGAGTAAGATAGAAAGACAAACCGTTAGACTAATTGAATTCATAATAACTATTAAACATTTTTGGGATGTATAAAAATGCTTAACTTAAACAGAAATGCAATTCCGTTAATTTCCAATTGTATTCCTTAATGCATCTGAACATTTCAGTGTAGCCCTGTAAATCTTAACGACATTGATATACCATACTCTATAGGAAATTTTTTTAGCCAATTATGAATAAGTGTCAAATTTACTATGGCTTGTACAGTACAAAGTTACTTACATATGATGTACAAAAAGACCTCTCATCAAACGCAATGCATTGGTATTTTTTACGGTGTCCCTGTACACAAATCAGTTGTGATATTTACACTATTTTAAGTTGGAACCATGCTATGTAAACTAGAATAGCTCATATCATTTTGAAGAATTTCTGAAAGTGTTTTTTGATGCTAGAGGCAGACAAATGGACGGAAAGACAGACATATAGATAATTCAAATTAAAATTACCCTTAAACATTGGTAAACGTATTTTAAAAAGGCTTAATAAAAACGAAAATGTAAATCCATCAATTTTCAATTACTTTCTTTAATATATGTGAATATATTTGTGTGTTCCTGTAAATTTTAATGTTAATAATAATATATTTTATAGATTTTTTGTAAATATGAATAATAAATGCCAATTTTGTTATCGTTTGTGTAAAAAATAAACAAAGATATAAAAGAAGTATATGGTTTATAGAAATACCTCTCATAGAACGTAGCTATTTGGAATACTTTAGGCTGTCCCTGTACACGAACCATTGGGGTATTTACTTGCAATAAAGAACATACAATAGTGAACTTGAATTAAATATTTCAGTTTCATTAACATTTGTGTAAAGTAAAAGTAATAAAATATAGTATCCCTATCAATGAATCTCATGAAAGTTTACGGTTTTCAGAGCGCAGCAATTTAATAGACATGCAAACTGAAGTTCTAAACAATTTTTTACTTTGTTGTAAAATGTTAAATTGGTAAATGTATCTTTATCAATGATAAGTTAATTTTGATTTGTAATGCAAATGCCATTTCTCGCACTACGTATTCTGTAAACAATTATAAGCCTTACAATTAGATGCATTTTATAAGTAAAATAAATTACTTAAATGACAATATCAAGATTGCCCTATAAAATGAAATTGAAGAAATTAACGAATGATAAGATAAAAGCAAATGTAACGTGCAGGAAAGTGCAATCATAGCCCAAGTTCTTGGGCGGAGTCATTAGAGTAGTTGTGAATTTATATGCTCAACAGCCTCGAGGGGAGACATTACTTTAGCTGATCACCCATTGATTTTTAGGATGAAACGTGTTAAATCTTCTACTCGTAAATGCCAATATTTTAATTTATTCCAGATTTTTTTTAGCCCGCCTTTATTCCATACCATTAAAAAGTTTTTCAATATAAATTCTCAAAATAAATAAAGTGGTGTGAAATAAAAGCGGGACTAAAATAACTCCGGAATAAATTAAAATGTTGGCATCTATGTCCACTGATAAGCGGATGATACCTATGATAGCGAGCAGGAATAACTTATTGCCCTGTATGTAATAAAGGTAGAATTTGCGTGAAATTTCTAGTAACTGATAATTTGTGAGTGGATAGAGGCAACTTATCTATGATTTGCATCCATTTTTTTCTTAAGTTAGCTTTTCCCCTTCGATTCCTTTATCTCCCTTAAAAATAATAGGATGATTTGTCTAAAACCATCAGTAGTTTTAATTTTGTAACTCACATTCAATACTTTTATATTAAAAAAGTCCTTTTTACCTGTGTTCTCAATGAATTTTAGACTCAATTTTATCTATGTTTCCATAATCTTGAAGCTCAAATGAAATTCATATTAATCAGTTGAAAGTCTAGTTTTACACACCACAATGTGGCGACATCTATACTTTTACAGACTGTTTCTCTGAAAAATTTTTGTGGTCTTCTTTAATGAACAGATATGCCTTTAACCGATAACTTTTGTCGTAAAAAAAAAAAATAAAAGTTCAAATTAAATATTAGGATTTTTTGATCAAATAAAATTACCAAAACTTTTAATGCCCACCAGCGGCCGACCGGTTCTACGCTCAAAGCTGGTAGACATGAGGTGCTGCGTTCGATCTCTGGTCGCTCGCGTCGGCCTAGCCGTTCGAGTTTTCCGTGGTTTTCTCCGAAACTTGCATAAATACGAGCTAGGACTCCTTAGAAAGACCCCCCTCATGGAGGGCACTTTTCTCCAGGTCTAGGACCTATAGCAGTCAATCGGGCTTATTTCCAAATCGAATCCAATCCAAAACTTTTAAAACAATGCATTTTCCCTTTAAAAAATCGTTTTTAAAATTCTATTTATTTAATGATTAAAAAATAATTACAAAAATAAATAAATAAATAAAAAAGTCATATATTTACAGCCTGTAAGCCGCATGTTATTAATAATTTTGGAAATTTTTATCTAAATTCTAGTTACTTTAAAATGACTTTATTTGTAATGACTTTATATTAATATTAATAATTATTGGAAGCATTTCTTCTCGAACACTATATTTTTAGCTTGTCAAAAACATCATTTAACCTTTTGAAAGGGGCTGTGGCATAGGATTTCGTATGAGCCCCTTTCAAAAGGTTAAATAAATTTTATAAAATTAGGGTTGCTAAAAATAAAACTACCCAAAATTATAAACTCAGGGGTCGTACTCTCCGCCCTTTTTTCAGGACAGTTTCAGGGATGAGAAATTTCCTTCTTAATTGATACCAGTATTTGTATACAATAATTTCAATTCTATTTAACCGCGACACATTACTATGGCAATACAATAAATATTTCTGCATTTTATTAGTGGTGACAAAAAAGACGAAAAAATTTTTTTTTATCTCTAAGAGTGTCCTGAAAAGAGGGCAGAGAGGGCCCTGTAAACCTGCATCTATCCTAAAAAAAAAAATAAAAATAAAAAATAAAATAAAATAAAATAAAAAACTTTTATTTTTTCTATTAGTTTAATGATTATTAAAAAAAAAAAAAAAATGCATACATTTACAGCTCGTAAGCTTCAAAATTGTAAACTAATTTGAAAATACCTAAATTTTAAAGATATTGACCTGAATTTATTTGTTATGATGTTATTTTAATATTAGTAATTATTGTACGCCTTTCATCTCAAACACAACATTCAAGGATGGAACGCGGGCGCAGAATTCATACCACTATCAATGTAAGAAAATTTTCTACTTCTTAAATCAACGATATTATAAGTAGAGAAATTTCTTAAACAGATTCCGGTATGAATTCTGCGCCCGTGTTCCATCCATGAACATTTTTAGTTTGTAAAATAAGAATCATTTAAATGAATTTTATAAAGTAAATGCTATTTAAAATAAAATTACAGAATCTTTCATACTCATGCAATTATCTTTAAATAGGGCCTTTTCATTATTTTATTTGTTTAAAGATTTAAAAAAAAAGTATTAAGTCTACTAGAAGGTTTTGCCCTTTTTAATTAAAATACTGACATGAGAAATTTATCCTGGATAATATTTAAGTTATTCTTTCGAAACTTTCAACATATTAATTGACAATATATCATATAAATATTGTTAAACAGAAATTTCCGGTGTCAGTTTATTAATTGATATTTCAAAGCTTTCCGGTAGATCAAATATATTTATAGCTCGTAAGCCGCATGTTATAAAATAATTTAAAAGTTTCATCTACATTTTAGTGGCATTAATGTAACTTTATTTGTAATATTAGTAGTTATTGTATGCATTTATGCTGAAACACTATATTTTTAGCATTGCCCCTAATAAATAAATAAATACAAAAATAAAATAAAATAAAACAAATAAATTGAATAAGTAAAAAAACTTTAAAACTTATCGTTGTTAAACATAAAATTACTGAAACTTTTATACCCATGCAATTGTTTTAAAATAAAAAGCCTTTTTTAAAATTTTATTTGTTTAATGATTAAAAAGAAAAATCTTATATCTGCAGTTTATAAGCCATATGATATAAATTAATTGGAAAATTTTAAATAAATTTTAGTGTCATTAATGTGATTTCATTTGTAATGATTTCATTAAGGATATTAGTAAATTAGTTGTTATTGTACGCATTTCATCTCAAGCACTTCATTTAAGTTTGTCAATAATTAATTAATTAATTAAATTAAAAAATTAAAAATATAATAAAATAAAATAAATGAAAAATAAATGAATAAATCATTTAAATAAATTTTATAAAGTTATTGTTGTTAACAAACTGCTAAATGGAACCTATTTGCACTTTGTTATATTTATATAAATTTTTGAAATTTAATTTTATATATGTAAGTTTTTTAAAATACACAATATTTTTCAAACTTTAAATTATTTTACTGATAAGATTGGACGAGTCAATTCCTACGTTTTTATATATTGCCATTAAAAGTATTTATGAGTAATTTAAAAGTATTTTAAATAATTTGTACCTCAAATTGTTAATAATATAATGCATTTTATATGTTTTTGATTTCTTCTTCTTTTTTTTATTATACATGCTAACATTTCAAATCATGCATTTATGATTTATTAATACTTAATTTGCAGTGAAATGTTCTCCAATGTGCAGTTACGATAAAATATATCTCATGAAAGTAGGCATGAAAAAACGGCGGGAACTAACAATGCTACAGAATAAATTAAAATGTTGGCGTGTCTATAATTACTGACAAAATTTTCTTTGGGTCTAATTTGCAAAAATTCTCATACTATTATAATATCATAAAAATATAATATATTTACATTTAATTAAATTCTGGGTGTGAAATAATGTTTCCTGTTTGTGTAATAATAATAATAATAAAAAAAAATAATGCAAAACGTAACATAAATTTTATATTTACATCCTTAATTCATAAATACATTTCAAAAAATTACTCTAAAATTAAGTGGTTTAAAAAAAAAAAGGCGGTAGTAACAATCCTCCGGAGTTTGTTGGGAACTATGAAATTGTGACACTAATAATATAAAATGATATTGACTTTTATTTTAATCATATTAAATTGATTTTTTAAACTTTATTAACCAAGAATTTTGTTTTGTGTTAACATCCAATCTGTAAACATATTTTTAAAGTACATTATCTATCTTTGTTTAAATAACATTATGAATATATTCAAGCAAAATTTGCATTTTTATATCAAATTTCATAACGAAAAGGATTTTTTGTAAAATATTTTTGTATGGCTTATAAAGTGATATTTATTTTATATTTTTTAATTGAAAGAATAACATTTAATATATATTTATTTGATTATTTGAAAATTTTAAGAAAAAGTTTGTTTATATCACCAGATTTTTCAAATTTAGAATTATAAATTTATATTAGTCATCATATGATATAGATATATGCATATGTGTATGGTTATCAATAAATTTAAATATATGTTTTATTACTGTTATTATTAATATATATATATATATATATATATATATATATTATATATAATTATATTATATTATATTATATATATGCATATATATGTTACGTAATCATATAACATGTTTTATTAATCATATATATTATTATTTTGCAACCTCGACCTACTGTATTTAATAGTTGTAACCCTTTTTCCATAGTGTTTAAGTATTTATTTTACGTTATTCATAAAAAAAAAAAAAAAAAAAAAAATCAAAGGAACATTCTAAATAACATCCGAAAATATTTTTAGTGCATGCCTTCTACATTTTTTCTTCATAAAAATTTATTTATGTTGTCTTAGGGATGAATCGTTTAAAATATTGTAAAATTGTGTAATTAAATGATAGGCCATATTAATGATTAGGAGTAAAGAATATACTTATAACACTCCCATTCAATATATTAAAAGAGCCAAAAAAAAAAAAAAAGATATTTGTTAAATATTTATAAATTTACATATAAAGGCTGAGTCACCTCCTTCCATTCTTTTCTTTTCTTTTCTTTCTTTTCTCTCTCTCTCTCTCTTTTTTTTTTTTTTGTAAAACTTAATTATTACAAGTAGGCTCAATACAAATTTAACTAACACACACACACACATATATATATATATACATATATATATATATATATATATATATATAAATTCTCTAAATATACTACTGAAATATTCACAGAAATCAAACGCTGTATGATACATACAATATACAATTGTTGAAAAATGTGATATAGATTTGTTTAAGAATACACCAATATTTCCATTGAAATTAATTCTTGCACCCCTCTTTAAATTAATTTATGTATAATAACAGTTACTGTAAATAGTTTGTAAAAAATTACATTACTTTAAATATTAATCAAAATAACTTTCACGCTTGTTTCGCACAAAATTTAGGATTTGTAATTAAAATATATTTGGAAATAGACATTTTAATATAGTTCTTTCCTACATTGAATACATGTATATGATTTTGTTAGCTTTTATAGTAAATATACTTTAATTAAATTTTATATTCTAACAACAGGTATAACCGAGACCAAAAGTGATTCGAATCTAAAGAAAGGATATAATATTCCAGCACCAAATTCCCTTAGAGATGAATCACAGAGTCTATCATCAGGTTTGTTTTGCTGGGCATTTTTCATTACTACTCAGCTATTCATTTTGTTAGTAAATGAATGCTATTCATTTTGTTAGTAAATGAATTTTGTTAGAAAATCAATGCTTTACTATTCATTTTGTTAGTAAGTGAAAAAATAGCCATTTTTTGAGGAAAATTTATCTTAGTCTCTGTACATTTATTATTACTTTGTAAAAAAAAGAAAAAAAAAAAAACATTTTATATATGTATGTACATTATTTCCAAAACTTTACATTATAAGGAATTTATATGATGACGCTATTTTTAAATATTTTTACAGTAGAAATTGTAATTAGAAAAAAATAAGTATGTCCATGTCATCCTCTAAAAATTGTGAATAATATATAACCAATTTACATTTTTCCTCAATAATAAATAGCAATGAATATCGCATTTAAAAAGAAATGAAGAATACAGTTTTTTTTAAGAAAACAATTCGTGTTATATAAATAAAAATTATAATGCTTTACATTTGATCCTTTTCCTACCTTTCAGTATTATTATTATTATTAATTTCATAATTTTATATTTTAGTTTGTAAATAGAAATGAAATATTACTAATTACAAAAACTATTTTTATAAATTAATAATTTAAAAAATAAACTTTTTATTTAGCCATTGATTGGAATTTTCGAAAAAAAGAATAAGTAATTATAACCCCTTAACAAATTTCTTAACACTTCTTTATCTTATTGTGTAAAAAAATATTTAAAAATACTTCTTGTCTTACGCTTAAAAACCATACGTAAATTTAACATTTTAAATTATTGTTTAAATCTTAAAAAAAAAAAAAAAAAAAAAAAAAAAAAAAAAAGGTAAATGTTCTGTAATTGGCAAAAAATCTTTTATGTTTATTAGTAAGTCTTATTCTAAATACATGTTATTTAATATTACTTAATATATTGAAAGACAAAAAAAAAAAAAAAAAACTCATTTAGAGGGTAGGAGGTGTCTAAGCCTATTATATGTGTTACAATAAAAAAATAAAAAATAATAAAATAAGTTTTAATGCAAAATGCTAATATATCTACTTTACATTACCATTGTAAGGAAATTCTTGGTTGTAAATACAAACAAAATATGCTTATTAACGAAATAGTTATTATAATCTTTGTATGTTTAATTAATATTTTGTTAAAAATCACAATTTATACTATGCGCAATAATAAAGCATTCAAATTATACTTTGAAATTTGTGAATAGTGTATAGGCAGTTTACAATCTCTGTATATTTAATTATTATTTTGTAAAAAATCACAATAATTTTTATATAATGCGGAATTACTGACCTTTGTATTCTTAGAAAAGTGTATGTCGAAATTATTTTATTTTACATTATTTTAAATCGGGAAATTGTAATTAGAAAAATGTATGTCCATATCATCCTCTAAAAATTGTGAGTATTGTTTTGGCAGTTTACAGTCTTTTTTAATATTTAATAGAAACACATATTTTACAAGGGAATAAAGAATACAGTTTTTCTGGGAAACAATCCTTAGGAAACAAATAAAAAGATTTTTTATCTTGCATATGATCTTTACTTTTTAAATAAAAATATCGTTACATTAAGAGTTGCCAACTTTTTAATTTATTTCGTAGTATTGTTAGAACCCACTATTTTTTTTTCTTTTCTTTCTTTATTTCTTTTTACATCAGTTTTATTTATACAGTATTTTTTTCCAATACGCAATTAGGATTAAACAAAAAGGTCATTGCTGATAAAAAAAAAAAGTGTTATAAAGAAAACGCTAGTATTAACGGAATAAATTAAAAAGGTGACAGATGTGTATGTTTTAATTTATAATTAGAAACTTAAAGTTTACCAGTCATAATGCATATTCGTCTTAATTAAAAATTTAAACAATAAATATTTCAAGTAGGCGTTAATTGGATTATAAGAAAAGACTAAGCAAATGTATACCTTTTAACAAAATTATTGGTATTTCTTTATTTTCATGTGTAAAGAATTATTAAAAAATACTATTTGTTTCGCACTTTTCTACATATTTCGCAAAAGCGTAAATCCTACACAATATTACACTTTTCATTCTAGATTAGTTAAAAAAAAAAAAAAAAAAAAAAAAAAAAAATGCCTTTTAGATAACAAAAATGTTTTAAAGTTTATAAGCAACGTTTATTTAAGTTGATTTTACATAATAATAACAAACATTTTAAAAATAAAAATTCCTGTCGTTAATTTATGAGGTAGAAAGTGTCTAAATCTATCATATGTATTACAATAAATTAAAATAAATAAAAAAAACGAGTTTTAATTATAAATGTAAAAACTGCACGTACTCTTTTCAGGTCCTGACAATCTAAACAGAGTAGCGAAATTAAAGGCCTCTTTTAAAAAGTGCTACCAAAAGTACTCTTAAAAAGTACTACCATTAATTTTGAAGAGTGATATTTGATATATATAATCAATAAATACCATTCGTAGCGATTAGCCAACCATTATAATTAAAATTTAGTAGTGGATATTCAAAAAAAAAAAAAAAAAAAAAAAAAGTTAAACTTGGCAGCACTCACCAGAGGAGTGAAATTAAATAGGACTGGCAAAGGGTTAATCAAGTTGTAATAAACAATTTTTCTTAAAATTGAAGGTCTGCTAATAAACGGAAATTAACAGCAAAATTATTATTATTATTTTTTAATCTGATCATTAATAAAATTCAGATATAGCTTGCACTTTCAAAAGTATTTGTATTTTATATTTTGTGATGTCAATGGAAGAAAGCTTTTTCTCACAATTTTATTTTGTATTAAAACGATAAATTACGTCAGAAAACACGTTTTTGTTTTTGAAATCTGTTACATAAAATAAAATGTAATATAAATGTTTTTAAACTTATTGCAAGTGGTATGCATATTAAAAAAAAAAAAAAAAAAAAAAAAAAAAAAAAAATGCTCATCATCGTTATTTAAATAAAAATATTATATGATAGGGACCATTGTTAATGCACTAAAATTTAAACTGATTAAATTTGTTAAAATAGAATAAATCCATTTTTGAAAATTATTTTTCTTATACCTACAAATTACACAATTTTCAAGTATTCTCATTCAAATTAAAAAAAAAAAAAACTGTTAGTATTTATTTATAAAAATGTAATACATAACATTTCTACTTAAAAAAATGTATTTAATGAGTGAAAATAAAGATATTTTAGTTTAATTAGATTCTTGATAATATGCACGAAAATAAATAAGTAATGTTACCGATAGGGTTCTCATAAAGGGATCCTTGAATACCGCTTTTTTTCAGAGAGTAATTTTAGACTTGAATAATCGTTGATATCCGTTGATGTTGATATCCATTAAAAAATATATATTACGTAAAAACTGTGATATCCAAATTTTCTTTTATGGGAATCCTGATTACCGGCCGGTGAAAGTATGATAAACTTAATGTATTGTACAAGTCAAATTAATTTATTACTATATTTCAAATTATATTTATTGTTAATATAAAATATATAAAAAAAACATACGACATATGTAAAAACATCATGAGTTTTATTTTATTTTATTTTTTTTTAGGTGGATAACTGTTTGATAAGCTTAATTTCTGCCATTTGAACTTTTTCGCTTCTTAGGGTTATTGTCATTGTAGGTATACACATACACAATACATTAATTACAAAATAACGAAAATTATATCTGATATACCTGAAGGAAATTACAATCATTTTTATTTATTACTGTCAATTACATCAATAATACATTTTAATTTATATTAATAACTACGCTATAAACTCTACATTATTACAGGGATGGAACACGGGCGCAGAATTCATACCGGAATCTGTTTAAGAAATTTCTCTACCTATAATATCGTTGATTCAAGAGGTAGACAATTTTCTTATATTGATTGTGGTACGAATTCTGCGCCCGTGTTCCATCCCTGTTATTAGTCGGCATTATCAAAATAATAATGTGTGCGATTATTGACTTAAATTCATTAGAAGAAACAACAGAAAAGCCATAACATTTTTTTTTAGGGTATTAAATAAATAAATAATTATACTCGTAAATAAAAATAATAAAATGGATAAGAAAGTTTACTCATTTATTTTATTTACTTATTTTTTAAAAAAGAAAATGGAGAATAAGACTTATTATTTAATAAGTAGTATAAAAAAGGAAATTTTGTTATAAACTTCAGAAATTTTAATTCAAAAAGAATCTACCAAGTTTAAAATAATTTTACTGAATTATTAATCTGAAAATTCTATATATATTATTATTCAAAGAAAATAGCTTTGAAAGAATAATAGTGATAGAATCAGCTTTTATAACAGTTATAATTTATAATAAAGTTAACCTCAATAAATATTTTTTTTTCTGTAATAATAAATATCAAATCTTCTTTTCTATATATTGTAAAACAGTTAATATTCAACTATATTTTAATATTTCTGTTAAATATATGTTAATTAATTAAAATACTTAATTCCCTTAAACATATGTCTTTTATTTAAATAAAAAAAAAAAAATATTCACATTGTTATTATTATTCTTTTAAAATATGAACATGTATTTGTTTTATGAATTTTTATTATATATCTATTCTTTTTCTTACAGAAAAACAAATGAGCTCTACCAAGCAAGAAGGAGGAGCCAGAGATGATAAATCTCGCTGGGTACATAATCAAAGACCCACACAAAGCAGCCACACAGGTAAATTGCGTTTATTTATTAATGAATTGGAAATACGATTATAAAAACACATCTGCAGTATCAAGACTGGTAATAATTAGCTCACCGAAGAGTCTCGAAGATTTTGTTTCTAATTTAACTTCTAAATCTAATGATAAAAGTTAATCAGAAAATCTCACATCTAATTTAAACTAAGTAAATTCTAATAATTTTCATATTGTTTACTGTAGCCCTCACATAACTGTCTTTGCCTTTATTTTTTGTTTACACAAAATTTCTATACGTTTTCCCTTGTTATACAACACTTATTGTATTTGAATTTAAAAAAAAAAATGTTGCCTTATAATCAAAATGTTCTTACACAATTAATAAAACTGTAATCAATTATTGGAAAAATTAAAATATTAACTTAGTTTTGTATTTGATTTAAAAAATACAAATTTTTTATCGTGTTTTAGGAGAATTCTTTAAACACATGGATTAGCCTTTTTGAAACTATACCTGCCATCACCCTAATTAATATTCCGTAGTATTGTTAGTCCCACCCTTTTTTTTCACATCAGTAAATCTGTAGAATAATATTTCCTAACTATAATTGTGATTAAATAAGAAGAAAAGTATCCTAAAAAATTACTGGTGTAAATAAAAAGGCGGTTATACTTCGGAATATTAATTACGATGTTGGCAAGTACGTTTGAAACGTACTGAAATAGATATGCTTAGGTGAGCAAACTTTCAAGGTAACCACAAATCTTAAAGTATCAACCAGGAAAGTTTTGTAATTTCAACAGTTAATTAATTGTTAATAATTGTAAAATAGTTTGATGTTATAAGGAGAAGAGCGTTTTGCTTAGTATTTTACAAACATTAATAAATAAATTAATTAATAAAAAATGAAACGCATATTTCGACTTACGTTAAAATTTCTTATTTACTTTATGAAATTCCATTGGTTCAGTTTTTTTTTTATAATATTCTCCTGTCTTTTATTGATATGAAATTAATAAAAAACTTCCCTTCATTTTCTTTTTCTTTTTTCCTACTTATTCTTTCTTTATCTATTTTTCGAGCTATTTTTACATTCTGAAAATCTGAAATAATTTGTGCAGATAAAAGTTCTCAAAAATGTCATAAATATTTTTGTTTATAATCTACATAAAAATGTAACTTCATTTTAAAAATATGTTGCTTCATTTTCCACGTTATATATACATTTTTGAATTACGTTACCGATAATAATAAAAATAATAATAATAATAATATGTTACGTACTTGCAGAAAGTATTTCTCACCAGTAATTTCTGAAAATAGAAGTATTTGTTTGCAATTTGCCTTACATTTCAAAATTCAGAAACAGAAAGTGTTATTAACTAATGAATATTCAGAGCTGAAAACCTAATCCGGCAAATTGTTAGAACCACCCCTTTTCCTACACCACTTAATTTTTAGAGCATTTGTTTTTTTAATTCATCTTAGATACATTTGAAGAGAATTGCTCTATAAATTAAGTGTTGTTGAAAAAAGGGCGGTACTAACAATTTGCGGATTAGGTTGGCAGCTCTAAATATTTAACAATTTTTGTGTATTATATTTCATTTAGAATAATCTATAATAAAAATATTAAATAAATTAGTAATATCTGTTTAAAATCTATAAGAAAAGTTATGATTGTGTGATTTATTATTTTTTAGGTACGTATAGGAATAACAAATTGTGCATTATGTGTAATATAGTGCAATTATAATTATGCATTTTAAACGAAAAGTGTATTTAATATATATATATATATATATATGTTTCCTTTTAACTGTTCAGTTACATTAAGTAAAAACTATGCTATGTTAAAAATAATAAAATATATGAAATGTATCAATATTATTTGTGCAAAATAATAAATTTAATAATGTTTCTAGAGCTTTATTCTTCCTTGAAAGACAACTGTTATAAAGATGTTCTAATTTTAAAATTTAACTCTATCATGGTCAAATTAATTACGGTCAAATAATGTTGAAATCAACGAAAATTTAATGGGGGAAAAATGAATGATTTTTTTCCCAAAAACTTATAAAAGTAAAAATCTGTTATATAATTCAGGGAAAAATTCTTGCAATTGTTAATTAATATTATATGGGAATAATATATATTACTTCCCTTGAAATTATATTACTTCCCTTGAAATTGTTATAGTGCGTAAATTTACGATTAATTAGAGCTATTTTAACGATTTAAAAATAAGTTAAATATGTATGTATGTTCGGGGCATCGGGTGTTGCCTTCCGACAGAATCCACAAGATCCAATCCACAGAATCCAATGCAATATATTACACAGAATGCGTATCAGACAAAATAAGTTAAATATTACAGAAAATAACTAAAAATAAATGTTAAATGTAATTCGTTAAAATATATATATATACATATATATATACATTTAAATGTTTAACTATAACTAGTGCATATATAGATCAGATTCAACGTCTGTTTTGCATTACTCATAACAAAGCAAATAATTTTTATTTATTAATATTTTGATCATTTGTATCAAGTCATTTCACAATAAGGTGTATTTTTCTCTTTCTCTCTCTTTTACAGACATGCACACACAAAGAGAGAAATAAAAAAAATTGAATGTTTACGAAATGGCCTCATCTAAGGCTTCTATATGATACGAACTGGCGCAATGTCCGCCATTTTCTAGCCCATATGGGAAAACGTTGGCAGTAAAAAAAGCTAAGTTACCTGATTAGCGTTGTTATCGCCTTTAAACTTCTATACAGATCATGCGAGCTAGAACTTCTTAACACGAAACAAACAAGTTAGCAATTTTAAGAACATCTCCAACATTCTCAAAACTGCGACCCTTCACGTTAAAAGAAATGTAATTTTAAGGTTAATTTTAAAAGAATTTAAAAACAATAACTAAAAAAAAAGTACATTCATATGAAATTTATCAAAGAACTTTGAAAATAAAATGAAATAAGTTGAAAATAAGGGAAATCTTGTGCTACAAAGTTGTGCTCCTGCTCCGGGTATCCACGAGTTACATCTGTAATTTATAATCCACTTTTTCCTTCTTTCTGGATTAGAAGTGCAGTTATTCGTGCAATTTATTACCGAAATTATTGACCAATAATAATTTGTCTCCCGGTCTTGTGGTCTAGAAAATGGCGGATGTGTCAGCCTATCAATGTCAGCCTCAACTGAAATTATTACTATAGAAGTTCGCTATTTACATCTTTAAAATGAAATTTTTTAAATAGCTGAAGTTTACTAGTGCTCATGTCAACAAGGTGTGCTCCTAATTAATTATAAGATGCTTTTTAAATGACAACTTCCCAATTCATTGAAAAAAATATTTTAATATATATACTTTTTTTAAAAATTCAAAGGATAAGAGACATTGCGAGAATAATTTTTGTATAAAAATCCCAGTAATTTATATATTCAGTAATAGTATTTTGCGAAAATTAATTTTAATGAATGCTATTGAGATTGGTTGTCAAATGTTAATTTTTTATCATACGTACATAGAAACAAATATAGTATACATGCGTAACACATATGAACAGAAAAAATAGTAACTAGAAGAAGAAGAAGAAGAAACATATGCCACGACTGCTTAAGACGGGATTCGCGGGTTAAACCAAATTGTTAGGAGCCCAACTTTCTCCAAAACCTTTTGCTATATCATATTGTAACAAGGCTCACCAGCAAACGAGAAGTTATATGTTCGAAGCTGGTAGAGTGAGGTTGCAGGTTCAATCACTGGTCGCGATTGTCGGACTAGCTGTTCGGAGATTTCGTACTTTTCTCCAAAAATAGAGTAAATACGGGCTAAGATTCCTTAGAAAGACCACAACGGAGGGCATCCTCCCCCTCAAGCCTATAGACCTACTGCAGTCAAGTCTGATACAGCATACACTATACCATAGCTGCCAAGTTTTTTAATTTATTCCGGAATGTTCTTTGCCCCGCCTTTTTTCATTCCGTAGTCTTTGTAGAAAAATTTTCTTTGATATATAATTACGATTAAATATTAAGGCAATTACTATAAAACTATTACGATGAGAAAAAGGGGTGGGACTAAAAACATTCCGGAATAAATTTTAAAAAACTTGGCAGCTATGCTATACGGTAACAAATAAAAAATAAAAATAATAATAAAATAATAATAATATTTGCAACATAAATAAATTAATTAATTAAATAAGTAAGAAAAAATTAAAACTTAACGAGAAATCATTGAATGATTTAATTAATAATCATTGTAATTATATGATCATAGTGAAGTATTTGTATTATTTATTTTTTGGTTTAAAATGAGATTTGAAGCTATCTACGAGGTGAGTAATTTTTAAGGATATCAATAATTGTGTGAGCAATATTTCATTTTATTTAAAGAAACTCATTAAAATTAATTTCTATTTAATACAATAATCTAACTATTTCATGTCTAACCTTTCTTTTTCAAAAATATACAATTACTGCGATGTTGATCGAACCTATGCTATGCATAAATTACATTATAACCGAAGTTTTAAAGCCCAAATATTTATTCAAATTCATAAATGTTATATAGTAAATTGAAAATTTAATAATTGCAATTTGAATTATAACAAAAACATTTGATTTCTAGGACGATATTAAAAATTTAATCTAATTAAGATTTATTGTTATCAGTTATTCTTTTATAACGCATTTATTCTATGTTAAACAGAATTTTTACGGTTTAATTTTCGCTTTGAGCTTTCCACCGCTAATATTAAATAGAATTTTTTTTTCTCATCAAATATGTTTAGGACTGTAAGAAGAATTTTATTTTTTTAACTAATGGTGTATATCTCAGGAAAATCTTGAGTTCGTTCAAAACCCGTTAATTTATCAGAAGAATAATTCAATCTATGTATAATATCAATCATATATATCATATAAATGACACATATATATATATATATATATATATATATATATATCATATATTAAACTATCTCTAAAAATTTGATGTCTTATTCTCCGCCCATTTTTCAGGGCGGTCTCACCGATGAGAAATTTCTGCCTTTTTTGGCACCATTAATTTCATGCAGAAAAGTCTGTGATATTTTCATAGGGATGTGTCGTGATTAAATAGGTTTGAGATTATTGTATACAAATAGTAGTAGCAAAAAATACTGGAATTTCTCATGCCTGAGAGTGTAATGAAAAAAGGGCGAGAGTACGAACCTGTACACATACTAATTAATATTCCGTAGTATTGTTAGCTTCGCCTTTTTTTGTTACACCAGTACCTTTTTAGAGTATTTTTCTTCTTATTTAATCGTAATTGCATTTGAAGAATATTACTCTAAAAATTTACTGGTGTGAAAAATGGGCGGGAATATTAATTAGAGAATGTTGGCGAGTATGATATACATTATTTAATTATAAAAAAAAAAAAAAAAAAATATTATTACGTTTTAAATGTAAACGTGAAATACAAATATTATTTTTAAAGATAAAACGGTATTAATTTCGTCATGCAGGTGCAAAGTACATTACTGTGTTATAATACAGGACGGTCACATACCACATTTTCCCCTTGATTCTTCCACCAATATTTTTCTTTCAGAATTTTTAGTAATATGTTTGCACCATTAAATAAGTAAAAAATATCACATAAATATTCTGGTGGAAGAATCAGGGGGGAAAAACAGGTCTGTAACCACCCTGTAATATTATTATTTAATTTTACTAAATAATAGTTTAAATAAGAATTCTGTATAGTACAAAAATATTAATATTTTACTTATTTTTATTTTTTCAGAAACAGACAAAGCGTCCCTACATCAAGTTTCAACATTTCTGTTCTATTTGTATATATGTCTGTATTTCTTTTGTAATTAAAATTCCACAGACATATATTCGAAGCAAAAAAAAATATTGTTAAAAGAATATCTATGTACAGATGTATCTTTTCCAGACAGATGAAAATAAAGGAAAAGCATGTTTATGGAAAAAATTAAAATAGGCGTATGCACTGACCTGAAGTGTTGATAGCAATACAATGAATGATATGACTACAAACTGTATTATAAATGTATTTTTGGAATATAAGTTCAAAAGTTTTATGTCTAGGATTATTCATACACTTTTATGATTTTCTAAACAAAATAATTTTTATTTTTAAGAAAAATACATTGTTTTAATTCCATTAATTTGTGCAATAATAATTATATTTTTTCAAAATAAATCTAAAATAATATTACAATTAATATAAATAAAATATATTTCAGTATTTAGATACGATACTGGAATACAGGTTTATTTAGTTAAATACTTTACGAAATAATATTCATAACGATTTTTTTTTCATTTGTTATCAAATTATTTTGATTATGATGTAGCTCTTATTATACACCTGAAGCTGTGTTGAAATTATTCTTTTTTTTAGATGGAACTCTTTCACAAGTAATTTTTAAGAATAATCTCAACCCTATTTAATTGCAATAAAATTAAAGTAAAAATACCATTAATATTCCTAAATAAAAATAGTGGTTCCGTTAACGCAGAACACATTTACCAATAACTATATATTATCGCATACATTTTACTAAATTAAAAAATACAATTAAATAAAGTAAATTTTATTAAAGCATACATTTGACGAACATTCAATTTTCTTTTAAAAAATGTTACCAAAATGTTAGTTTTGACGTTTGTTAAAATTAAAAATTATAGTAAATGTCGTGCTTGATTCTAAGGTTATACTATCAAAAGAAATATAATTAAAAGAAAGGAATGTGCTATAAAAGTTTGAAATATTTATTTCTCATTCATAGTCATGTAATTTTTAATACATATAATGATATTATCCTAGACATAATTCTATTTATCATTAGTTTATAGTTGCATCCAAGCCTCAGAACAATGGGTATATATGCAAAAGATCAACGCGATGTATATGTAAAGAAATAATACATTTTCAATTTGAGTGCCAATATTGTAAATTTAAACCTATCATGGGTATGTGTGACGTCCGAAAATCTAAGCATATTTTACATTTTATTCATATATTTGAATACAAAACATTTTGTTTTCATTTACTTATTTGCAAAATGATGTTGTTTTGGATGTATGTACATTTACTTTTTTTTTTTTTTTTTTTTTTTTTTTTTTTGATAATCGATAAATATTTTTTATATTGTTTGACATTTATTTCGACAGTTTATACTATTTCTGTATACACGAAATGATTTTTTTCATATTTAAAATGAAGAAGATAACTTGTAAATGATAAAATTGTGGAATATGTAAGCTATTAAAAAAAGAGACTTTGATTTGATAAATACAGTTTCTGATAAATCTTAAATCTGTGAAAAAAGAAAAGAAAAAGAACAGAATATTATTTAAGTATTAAGCTAACTTATATACAATTCTTCACAGGTTGACTAACTTTCACTAGGAAAATTTTAAAAGATTTTCAATAAGTTCGTTTTATTTAAAATGTTTTTCTTTGTCAAGAAAAAAATGTAATTATAAAGAGTGTATCGTCTTATAAAAATTTAAATCATTAATGTTCACAAAAATATTCACTTTATTATATATGTTTTAAGTGTAAAATAAAATGTTAAAACTTAAAATTATAAAAATTAGCCATTTCTATATAAAAAATAACAATAGATATTAATACGGATAAAAATTATAATTTAAAAATCTTTTAAAAGTATTCATATGCATAATTAATTAATTAAATATATTTAATTAGTTTAATATATTTAATTAATATAATAACTATATTTAATTTGTACAATAATCTATAACTAAATTATAGGCTTTGCGAAAATTAAGTAGGTTTTTTAATCAACAAAAGTAGGTAATTTATAAAATAATAATAATAATAATAATAATAATAATACAATTATCAAATTAAAATGTAAATAAATGAATATACTCTATAAAAATATAGTAAAAATGTATCCTAGAGTTAATGTTATAATTTACCAATTATAATAGAATTCAAAATTAAATAAAGTATAAATAAAATTTGTTATAATAATATTTTTCTTTGTGCTTTTAATAAGTCAAAATACAATGTGATACACATTTAATAAACATAATAAATAAATGATCTATCATCTTTTTAAAAACAGCAGAAACATAAAAGTGTAAAATTATATCATTTTTATAATCCTGGATGAATCATTTCTTGTACTTTTTATTTTCTTTTAACAGTAATCGTAATAATATAACGTTTAGAATAAAAATTTGTAATATAAAAATCTAGATTGTATTGAACTTTATTATGCAAATAAATTTCAATACAATTTTTAAAAATTAAATAATTTATTTTATTAATCTTAATAAATTATATTTTAAATTAAAATGAAGCTTCATCTATGTGCTATTAAGATTAAAAAAATATAATTGTTTTCATATTTAAAAATCATTACAAAAAAGAAAAAAATAAAAAAAAATAAAAGAAAGAAAGAAAAATAAAAGAAAGAAAAATAAAAATAAATGGTAAAATTATGGAAATGAACTTATGATTCTTTATTTTATTTTCTACTTATTTTTTTTTTAATAAATACATAAATACTATTTTAATTCTGTGTTATATAGTACTAAAATTTAATATGGTTAGATAATTGAAATTTTATAATCCTTATAAAACACATCACACACACACAAATATTAATATATTTCCTACACTTCATGAATGTCATTTCTTTAAAACAGTTGATATCGAAAAAACATAAAAACAATAAAATTGTACAATATCTTAGAAAATAAAAGATATGTATGCGGTTTTTCCTTACATTTATTTTTAACAAATAAAAAATAAATAAAAAATAAAAAAAATCTTTGATTTTTTATTTATTTTCTTTTCTTTAAAAATAAATAAATAAATAAATAAATAATAGTAAAGCAATGCTATAATCTAGCGAAAATATATTACATATAACTAGTTTGGTTAATTTTATAACTAAAAACATAGAAAAGTACTTAATGGATATTTATTTCCTTATTAAACTATCATTAATATAGCGACGAAATGTTTATGACTAATACAGTTTTTAATTTTTTATATATCTCAAAACAGATTTTAATTCTCATTCACCAACTTCCTTATGCATTTAATGTATAAAATTATATAACAGTTTGTTTATATGTCAAATTATTTTTTAAGGTAACACTATGTGAATATTAATGTGAAATAGAATATTAAATTTGAACAAAAAAAATTATGTACATATATATATGTAAAAATGTTTGCTGCTCAGAATATCCTCATTCATTTTCTTAGTTAAAATAATGTAAAATGTGTTCTGCACTTCTGTTATATTTAATAAACTCTTTTTAAAACAGCTTTGGTTCTTTTTAGCATTTGCTTTTTTTCATATTCATAGTTGCCAACATCCTAATTAATATTCGGTAGTGTTGTTAGTCCCGCCTTTATTTCACACCAGTAAATTTTTAGAGTAATATTCTCCAAATGCAATTACGATTAAATAAGAAGAAAAATACTCTAAAATAATACTGGTGTGAAAAATAAGGTGGGGCTAACAATACTACGGAATATTAATTAGTATGTTGGCAAGTATGCATATCTCTCAAAAATTTAAGTTTCTTATAAAGAGAAGAAATTTTCTTATTAAAATATAAGTCGAAAAACAAAACAAATATGTGCAGTAAAGTCTGGTACAATGCGGGAGCATGTTTGCCTACATGAATATTACAATTTTATTTTTTAACACCACTAATTTTATATAAAGAGCAAGTACTTTATATTAAAAAAAAAAAAAAAAAAAAAAAAAAAACTTAATCGAGTGTATGAACCAATAGATTGGTCTGAAAAAATTTAGTGGTGTTAAAAAAAAAAACTATTTTATTTATTTGTTATCTTTGCCACCACGTTGTACGATACTTTATTGTATATATGTATATATATATATATATATATATATATATATATATATATATATATATATATATACTGAAGAATAACAAATTTAATTTTACAGTTAGATATAAAAATTATTTTACAAAGTTCAAATAATTTTTACGGTAATTTAGTGGTTAGGATGAAGTATAAAGTTTGATTTTTTAAAATACTGTTAACAATTAACAAAATAAACATTTAACAATTTACGAATAAATAATGAATTACTGAATTACAAATTGACAGAAATTTGTTAAAATGACTATTTATATATATAATTTGTAAATATTCTATATGCATGGAATAAAGGTTAATGTGTGTAGTTCTTTATATATGCACATGTACATGTGTGTGTGCTTGTATTCCGCAAGTGTGACATTTCATAGATCACAAACAGGAAACTCAAGAAACCCAATCTCAGTAGTTCATTAAAAAAAAAAAAAAAAAAAAAAAAAAAAAAGCTTATAAAAAATTATTATATTTCTTTCTTCAATATGTACACGGAATGTCCAAACAGTAAATATTCTCTCTTTATTCATTTTTTTTTTTTTTTTTTTTTTTTTTTTTTAATTATGCATGCGACTAACTACTTAATAACTAATAACTACTTAATAATTTATGTGCTTGTAAAAAAATACGAATTATGAGAAAGCTTATTGAAAGCATTTAGTTTTTAGGGTCTTTTGATTTACTCATTATTCTCAATCTTAAATTTTGAATTAACAATTTTTGGGTATGGGTTAAATTGTTGATTTTTTTTTTTTTTTTTTTTTTAACACCAAGGCTCATTAGACAGAAACTTGTTGGTTAAAGTGGATTTTGAATCAGTAAGAACTTTCGTGATGTCTTGGAAACTGAAAGACAAGCTGCTAAACAATTTTACCAAATAGGTAATTAACTTTCAAAAATAAAAACAATTCAAAAGATTTGCCAGATATTTGTATATATGTTTCTATGAACACTGTTATAAAACTTAGGATATTTTTAATTAAATATTCCTCAATAATTTTGAGAAGTGATATTTGATAAACATAATGGATGATTAATCTTTCAAGTGATTAGATAAACGATACAATTAAAATTTAATGGTAGATATTATATAAAAAAAGTCCATAAATTTGGAAACACTGCCTGTGAAATAGTGAAATATACTTTTGGAAATATAAATTCGTTTGTTATAGCATTGTTTCAATTTAAAAAGCTAATGCTTTAGTACATAAAAAATAAATAAGTAAAAAAAAGTTATTTTTTATTATAAAGAAAGTTATGGGAAATACAAGATTTTTCTGTGGCATATCATTAATCCCTACTTATTTTATTGTAACATAGATAACAAATAAAGAAGTACATAAATATATAAATATATATACATACACACACACGCATACATACATATATATGTACTTAGCTGTCAACTTGAACATTTATTTTTCTTTTTTTTTAAACAAAGAAATAGTGGTGTTAAAAATCAAACAAGTTAGCACCTATGATATGTATATACACTGGTGGACAAAATTAAAGCAACAACCTGTTTTCTCGTTCTATTCTTTTACACACAATTTTAATCAAATAAACTTATGAACATAAAATTTCGATGGTCTGTTTGTTATCCTATTATTAACCGAATTTTATATAACTTTAGCATAAGAATAATTTTTAAGCTAATAAATATTCATTTTTCTCTCAGAAGTAAGGTTCAGAAAAGATGAAAACTTTCTATAATTTTAGAAAAGAAAACTTAAGGAAAAATGGAGAAAAGAAGAAGGAGATTTTGCGACATTAAATGTAAACTTATAATTTATAAATGCTATTTCTGGAATTTCCATTTTTAGTATTACTTAATTTTTTTTTAATTTATTTTTACAAAAAGAAAAAAAAAATATATATATATATAATAGTAACATTCTTTTGTTATTGTGATTTTTATGCATGGCTTTATTTTGTGTCAAAGTAATATTAAAATAATATTAAATGACATTTGATGTAATTTACTAAATATTGATTCTACTATTGTGCATTAAAAGCATTTTTGTGTAATCGGAAGATAATACTTTTATTGAAATACTGTTTATTAAGACACACGCGTTTATAATACTCATGTTATTAACAGTATATATATATATATCTTTAAAATTATTAAAATAATTTACAAAAAAGAAAAGTAAACAAAAAAAAAATTAATAAATAAAAATTAATATATATATATATATATATATATATATATATATATATATATATATTATTTGCTTACAATCATTTTAGGAACAGTACATTCTGATGAATTTCAATTTAGTTAAATTAAGCAGAATTTAAATGAAATTAAGCATTATTTTATTTTTTATAAAACAGTTATAATATGTATTAGTTACCTGCCAATATTCTAATTGATATACTGTAGTATTGTTTGCACACGCCTCTATATCTAAACCGCTGATCTTTTAGAGATATTCTCTCCAAATGTAATTACGATAAAATATCAAGAAAAATACTCTTTAAAAAATGGTCTGGAAACAGAGGCGGATATTAACAATACAACGGAATATTAATTAGGATATTGGCAGCTATGCATTAGATGTAAAACATCATTAAAAGAAACTAATATATATATATATATATATATATATATATATATCATGCATATATTTTGAAATTTTATGTTCGATGAAATACCTCATTTTTTACATAATGAGTAACAAATGCATAAAGTAATTCTTGTTTGTATTACTGTCAGTCATATTTTTTCATTATAATTTTTAACTGAAATTATTATATACATACAAACATATACATATATGCGTATGTGTACCTCGTTCTAGTGGAAACTTTTTTGTGCCATAGAAATATATATATATATATATATATTTACCACAAAAACAAAAACAAAAAAAGCATAAAATAAATAAACATTTACAACTTAAGTATAGAAATTGAAAATTTTATTATTTTTTATAAACGAAATTCATTTATCTATAAAATATCATCAAATTATTAGCATGGCTAGAGATTTCAGATTAAAGTATATGCATGCTAAATTAAAAATAATAATAATAATAATAATAATGAACAGAAATTAGAAACGTAAACAATTTAAATCTTGAATAAACCAAATTTTGAGAAAACAGTTATCCGCAAAATCGCGTGCAGAAAATATTGAAATTTATAAATATATATTAAACATTCATATAATCAAGTTAGTGTACCCCTATTTAAAACAAAAAATTATTATTTTTTTCAAATGTTTAAAAAAACATATTTTACATCCAGAAAAAGTTGTTAAATAAATAAATTAATTAATTAATTAAGACGCAATTTTGAATTATTTTATTATATATATAAAAAAAAAAATTTGTATCTGAATTTTTATGTATAATAAATTAACTATGATTTCTTCAACTAAATATTTAACTTTGAAACGAAATATTGAACGTATTCATTTATTTAGAAGAAATACAATACTGAAAAGTGAATTTACATTGTCATAGGCATTATTTTATCAATTTTGTAACAATATGCATAGAACTAAAATAGAGACAAAATTTACTTTAAAGTTTAATTATCACAAAACATTAAAAAAAAAAAAAAAAAAAAAAAAAAAAAACTGCTTAATTTTATAAATTGTGAGTACTATGTTATGTGTATGTATATATATAATATATATTAACTAAGAAAAAGAGGGGGGAAAAAGAAGGAAAAAAAAAACATAAATCTGAGGGAAATCACCATATGCAAATCTGCATATCTATCTCTCAGTGTTGGGCATAATTGATTAAAAAGTAATTGAATTACAATTAAATTACAATTACTTTACTGTTAATCGATTAACAAGTAATTGATTTTAAATAAATTGAATTACTTATTCAATATATTTAATTATTTATTCAATTTATTTGTAATCAATTACTTGTTATTCGATTGACAGTAAAATAATTATAATTTAATTGTAATTCAATTGTAATTCAATTACTTTTTAATCAATTATGCCCAACACTGCTATCTCTCTGTATCGTAGTTGTGTGTGTTATACGATGTAGAAAAAAAAATAGATAACATATTTATTCAATTACTTTAAGGTAAGAGCTCTTTTTTTTTAAGTTAATAAGTGTATTTTATATTTTACTCTGAAATGAGCTTATAGTAAAAATTTTAATGATTTTATGTTTAAAGAAATACTAATATTTTTATCTTAGTTCCTAGTAGTATCTTAGTTTTAAAGTGTGATATACGAACTATACATTAAATAAAAGAAATCAGATTATTTTAACTTATTGGAATTTTTTAAATTTTTTAATAATAATAATAATAATAAATACACATTTTGTATATATACCAACCATTTTTTTTCTATATATAAATTTAAACTTACTTTATTAAAAAAAAGAAAAAAAGTGATACGTTATTATATAGAGAAAGTTTATTACTGGATTACAATAGTTCCACTGTGCAATATAAACTCAGGACTTTAATTTTTGAAAAACACACGAAATATATATTTTTCATAAAAAAGGATAAATTTATCAAGACTCTTAAATTAGTCATTAAAATCTCTCTTTTATAAAAGGAATATATATCCTTAGTTTTATCATATTTAATGCTACTTTTTGGTATATAAAATTACAGTTTTTTTTTGTTTTATTATTATTATTATTATTAAATATAAAAATCAATCTTTTATGTATAGTTATTATTTCTTCATGATAATAAATTCTATATATCTTATTTTTATCTGTTTTAGAGCAAAAAGATAAATTATATTCCATAAAGTGCTCATTAAATATATATAATAATAATAATAATAATAATAATAATAATAATAATAATAATAATAAAATAGTTAAATAAATAAATAAAATGTTATTAGCAGAATTAACTTTATGTCTGCCAACTTGTACGGTTTTTAACGCCACTTTTTTGCGGTAAATATTTTCGTCCTATTGAAACATAGGAAACAACATTTCTATTAAAAATTCCCAGTAAAAAAAAAAAAAAAAAAAAAAGAGAGAGAGAGAGAGAAAGAGAGAGAGGGAGGGAAAGAGAAAAGTTGGCATTTAAGTATTTCGGTTTACAAATATTAAAATTTATTTGGTTTTCAAAAACCAGTCTTTATTTTCTTTGAATCTGAATTTTCTCTCATTTATATTGGGGTATGCCTTAAAAATTCTAAAAATTTACAGAGTAAGCAAGAAAATGTTTAATAGAAAAATGCACAAGACTTCATTTTCATAAGCTCAGTAATATTCTTTCAATAAAATTATAATTTATACAATAATTTCAATTATTAAAATATTCAGTGGCAATAGGTATATCTATGCAGTAATCGTACACCTTGCGCTTTTTTTTCAGGACACTTTCAACGATAAGAAATTTCCCCCTTTCTTGCCACCACTACTTTTATACAGTAATCTGCATCCTACTTTATCACGACACGTTACTATAAAAATACGTTTTAAATATTTCTGTATGAAAATAGTGGTAGCAATAAAGTTGAAATATATCCATCTTTGAAAGTATCCTGAAAAATGGCGGCATTTTCGACGCCTGTATATATTATGCAGAATACACTAACAAACAAAAAATTATACTGTAATACATTCCTAACACCTTAAAATTCCCCCTCTCTCTCTCTCTCTCTCTTTTTTTTTTTTTTTAAGAAAAGAAAATTATAAATGTTTAAGTTTTTTTCCCAACATGTATTATATATATTTTTATACATTACAAACTTAAATAGAGTACATATATATATATATATATATATATATATATATATATATATATATATAAGCGTTTTTATGCTATCACTTAACAAATTAGATTGCTCAGAGACCCCGAAGAAAAAATATACATTTACTTAATTCATTCTCTATTTTTCATATTTTAAGTTTTTCGTAAAATATTGAGGTTTTTCCATCTTTTATTTACACATAAAAAACATTTATAATTTCTGTTTTTCTTAAAAATTGAAACTGAAAACGCAGGTTTTTGCCAGACGTACATGGCACGCTCTTTGCTTCATAAAATTACTACACCTCAAAGCAATCAAAAATGGTTCTTTCTTTGCTCTTAGTTATAATTTCATCGTTCAAATCGTAATCGACAAATCTAGAAAGCGCCACTTCGCTCAAAATTAAATTCAGATTTTCATCTGAAAGTTTTCATCTAGAACCCTCCTCCTAAATCTCTTTTCATCTTTTCCAGAAATCACTAAAGCGGAACTATTCTTCGTCTTCAGAAATCCCCCTAGAATTAATGCTAGTCTGAAAATCTTATATATGCTTTTTTCACCTCCTGCTTATGTTCCCAAGCAACACCCTCACAAAAATTTTTCCATCCCTCTCGGCGCTACCACCCCCACTTCTTTTTCACACGATATAAAAGTTCCGATATAAATGCTCCATTCAATGTTGTATTTGCATAGACGGAGCATATGGGAAGAAGGAAAGCTGCTAGCTCCAAGTTTCCTCGCTTTCTCGCTTAATTGCTTTTTTTATTATTACCTTCATTTTTCCTTTTTATATCCCTCCCCCTCTATCCATTCTTTTGTGAAGCGTTTCTCACAATTTTCACATGCTTAGATTTCAGAATCACCTCCCTTGAAACATATTTTGTGGGAAAGTGGTGTATGTGGCAAAGAAGAAGAAGATCAGAATACAAAGGAGAAGAATCTAAATTACCTGAATTTTCCCGAATTTGGAAATTTTTCATTTAATATGTTGTGTTAGTTATGATAAGAATGGCATTTATTTGAAGATTTTTTTGTATACATTATTAAATTGCAAACAATTTAGAAATATATTTGGAGGGAATTCTAAATAAGTATTTATTAATTTCTTTTTTATTTTCCAAATCCAAATATGTAGTTGTGTTATGCGTTTTTTTTTTTTCCTTTTAATTTTGGATATGGTTATTTTCTTCAGAAAATATTACAGCAGAAATTTTTTAAAAGTTAAATATATTCTGTAATAAAAGAGGTATGATTAATATTGGGAAATTATTCTGAAAATAGCTGGATTCATAATATTTCTTAACATTACTAAGAAAATGTATGACTTAATATGCATAAAACTTTAGATAAAATTCCCTTCTTTTATTCGTAAAGAGATAAATTTGAAAAAATTAATAGTTGTTCGTTAAAAATTATATGAATGCATAATGTCCCTTCAATGTATAAATGGTATTTTTCTATGTATATATTTCTTAATTAAGGCAACAGTTGGCCTTCCAAAAAGAAAAAAATATATATAAGTCTATTACCGCAAAATGTAAGAGCTTCATATTGTGTTCTTTGTAGATTTGAAATACCACATTAAAATTAACATCTGTATCATAATTAATTAAAATATTATTTAATTAAAATTATTCATTAATTGTTAAATCTCAAAATATCCTTGCGCATTAGTTTTTGACTTAGACTTTCAAATATTTTACAGGTATTTTTATAAGATTTTAGTAAACTCTAGTTGAGATTTTTTTTTTCTTATCATAATTATGAGAAAATATTTTTCTTTTTTAATAAACATCAGTTTTTTATTTTCATTATTATTATTATTATTTTCTTTTTGAAAATTTTAAACTTTTACAATAGACAATGGGAAATTTCAACTATGTTACACACACATATCTGTGAACAATCGAAGAAGTTTTATGAAGATTGCACAAAAACGAAGACGTATGGAACTTTTTAAACTGAACGCAAATAATTTCGATTGTATGTTATCTAAAACTACAGATTCAATATTTGTTTACAAATTATATGCTTACAAATTCAGTCTACAATGATGGAAATCGAAAAATTTCTTTTGATACATGTTATTGCTGTCACGCAGTTTATTATTTTAGAAAATTGAAAAAAATGAATTTTTTTTGCCATTTCGCCGTTTCGAATTTTTGTCGCTTCAAACTATAGAATATGAGTTTTCATAAACAACGCTAGCTTGAAGTTTAATTTATATAATAAGCAAATTGGAAACGTATCAATATAGAATACAAATTAAGAATATAGAATTGTAAACTTAATTTAATTTAGCATAGTTAATTTTAAGATCTAAGTAGAGGAACATTATTACCTCTAATGTCTTTTACATAATTGTTAATCCAAACAATGCACAATTTTTATTAAAATTCTGTTTTCCAAGTGTATATAACTGCACAAGACAAGGTTACACAATTAAATTACGCAAGCATTGTAATCAGGGCATCCACATAAATTGGTAATTGGATGACAGCCCAGTCACCACACTCGAAATTTCAAATTAAATTTAAAAAATAAATAAAGCAAAGTGTAACAGAACATTCAATTTACCAATGCTGGTTTAACATGTTTTAGCTTAAGCGAAAGGAATTTTATTAAAATATAATTTCAAACATACTTTAAGAGAAAAATCCAAATAAAGATTTTAAAAGATAATTTGTAAATACCAAAAAAAAAAAAAAAAAAAAAAAAAAAATTACGATAGAAGATACAAGTATATCTATTACCCCCAAAACTTTTTGATATTTCAATTAAATTAAATTTTTTAACACTGAAAATTTAAAAATTTGTAAAGACGCGATAATGTAAAGCTCAGAAAGATATACGTAAAGGTATATCTAGAAAATGTCTGATTTGAAGGACACAGACAATGCAAAATCATCCTCAGGATGTCCGAGGATGAACTTTTTCGGATCTCCAATTGTCCTCAGAACATCCAAATTTTATCCACAGATATCCTCTGTTCATCCTCAGGATAACATAATGTGTGCAGAATCTGTATCCCAGGGACGTTCAAAATACGTCCCAGGGAGCTCAAATTTAATTGATACAAAGACATTTCAAGACTATTAAAAACAAAAAAAGCCTTCAGGAATCCTGAGGACATTCCAGGGATTACATTTTGAAATCGGCTGACGATCATCATAGGATATTCCCTAAACAATGGTATTTCACATGCCACACCCTTGGTCAATGTTGCCAAATTAAAGGGACTTCAATAGCCACAAGAAAATCTTAACTGAGACGGTTCACTAATTTGTTCATTATTTATATTAAATCACACTCCTCAAAACATTGGTGAGAACTGAATAAGAGTCTCTTAATTTTATCATTAAAAAAAAATTGTATTTTTAAGAATAATTTTTTTAATTAGTTATATATATATATATATATATATAATATATTAAATCTTTGCTTCATTCTAGTTTTGAAATAAATAAATAAAATTTAAAAAGAACACATTTCGCTCAAAATCAACTTTAAATATCATTCATTCTGAAGATATTTTTTTAATGGATCATAAAACGTCGAAAAAAAAAAATGCCCTCGAGATATCTTAAAGCGGTCGTTTTATTTTAGGATAACTTAGGATATTCCAGAGACATCCAATTGATTTGTTCTCAGTATTTTCTGTTCGGACATCCTGTGAATGTCCTCATTTTATCTATTTTATTTTACGATGAAAACAAGACATTCGAGACTTAAAACGAACATCCCAGGGAGATCATGTGCTATCTGAGGACTATATCTTACATTAGAGTATATTAATAAATCTATCTAAACATTCATTTTTATTTAAAGTTTAATAATAAACTTCTGTATGTTTGTTTTGAGGAGACTTGGCCCAAATCACTTGGTACAACTGAATGGTTTCATATAAAAGCGTATATTTCCATTTGATATTTATAAAATCAACTATATTAAAATCTTCAATCAAATATATATGTTCAGGTAACAATTCTTATGGTTTTTGATACATTTTTTTACATATTTGAAATCTTTAAAATGCGTTTTCTTAGTTTACATTTTTGCATGAATTCATGATTTCAAAATGCTAAATCTTATCCAGATTTAAAAAAAAAAAATACTTCACATTCATTTTACATATCTAATAGAACCTCCTTAAAATAATTACGGATTGATTTTTAAATTCATTAATTAGTTTTTCAAAAAATAAAAAATAAAATGTGCATGTCTGTGTATAATAATAATAATAATAATAATAATAATATAATATAATAAATAAATAAATAATAACTATCATTTTTGTTATATTTTTATTTTTATTGTTAATGTTTTTTCTTTTAAAGATATTTTTAAAATCCTACCCTAATTCTCTTAAGTAGATTTATTAAAAAAAAAAAAAAAAAAAAAAAAAATCTTTTTTTAAACACCTGTAAAAATTTAGCATTTTAAGATCATAAATTCATGAAAAGATTGAAATCTGAGGAAACACAATTTAAAGATTTGAAATCTGTAAAAAATTATATCAAAAACGATAAGAATTGTTTCCTTAATATATATTTTATTGAACAAATCTAATACAATTCAATTTATAAATATAAAATGGAAACGTGAACTTTTATATGTAATCTTCATCAAAGGTTCGAAATCCCCTTAAAATATTTGTTTGTTTGTTTTGAAAGATTGTTTATCACACTTAAACTGCATTTTTAAATGTGTAAAAGTTTAAACAAAGTTCGAACTGTTTTTTCTATGAGTTTCTCATCACAAATTTCACGTATAATAATAAAAATATAAATAATAATAATAATAATAATAACTTTTTTTATTGTTTGTTAATATTGAAGAATGGCTCGTGAGAAAGACATCGGTTCGGACGAATGCTGTTAAGTTCCTACATATATTTTGTTTAAAGAATTTAAATTTTACGCATATATTTCAGCAAAAGAATATAAAAATAGTAAAATGATCTACTCTGTTTCTAGAAACCAATGTCATAGATAATATAAATTACTAAGATACTGTGATTACTAAGAAAGCAAGTTTAGTTATTTATATAACAAATTTTTTAATTTTAAACAAATATATGTTATAAACTTGTTCTTATTTATCTTTTGTTTAATAAGAAATATCAACCTATAAGTGCTTAAATACATCACAAAAATAATTTAAAATAACTGGCATAAGGACAAAAAAAAGGACATTTATTTTACAGTTATATATACAGTCTCTGAAACAGCACAGTATTGACTTCACAAGGACAATTATACATGCATTATTGGCACATATTTACACAAAGTATTTTTTATTTTATACATTTTACAAATTTTAATTTCTTTTTTCAGTATGCAATTTTCGATTTCCAAAAGAAAAGTAAATGAATAAAACTTATTATAGTGTTTTGAAGTTAATAAATTTTAACTAAAGTACCATTATTAGAATATTTTTATTTAAATATCACTCTCATCTACAAATTATTGAATTTTGCTGTGCAATTTGCTCATGTTCAAATATATGTGCGTAATTTAAATGGATGGCACAATGTAGTATCAAGCATACAGAAGGATGAAATTTTTATACCTGCCAACTTTCTAAATAATATTCGTAAAATTGTTAGGAGCCGGCCCTTTTCCACACCAGTTTATTTTTAGAGTAATTTTCTCCAAATTTAATTACAATTAAACACAGCTGGTAATATTTATAATTTATTCCAAAGTACTGTTAAGTTCGCCCTTTTTTCACACCAGTATTATTTTTGAGAATTCTTCTCCAATACTTACTTGCCAACATCCTAATTATGAACCGGAAGATTTTTACTACACGCCCCTTTATTTACACCAGCATATTTTTAGAGTGTTGTTCTGGTTATTTAATCATAACTAAATTTGAAGAAAATTACTTTAAAAATATACTGGTGTGAAAAAAGGAACGTGTACTAAATGCTTCCGGTTCATAATTAAGATGATGACAAGCATGCCAATATCTAAAAACGTTGATAAAAGAATAAATACGCTTTTAAAAATATACTATCGTGAAAAAAGGGCGGGGATAACAGTACTCCGGTATAAATTATAAATGTTTCCAATTATGGTTTACATAAAAAGAAAAATATTCAAAAAAAGACTGGTGGGAAAAAACTACTAACAATTTTACGGAATATTATTCAGAATGTTGCTAAGACTAAATTTTCATTTTTTTAGTTTCCACTATTACCCATAACTGTCAACATTCTAATTAATATTCCACAGCATTGTTAGTACTCAATATATTTCCACACCAGTTTTTTTGGAGAGTAATTTTTCGTTTAGGGGAACTTTCGTTTAGGGCGTTCTTTTAATCGTTTTAGGGGAGGTGTTTGCATAGTGCAACCACACATTTTAACTCAAAATTGCAAATACTGTCCCCGGAAATATTTTATATATGTTGTTCTTTCATACAGAAGGGGGGGGGGGAATTGGCGCAGAACTCATACCAGTATTTATGAAAGAAATTTTTCTACTTTGTGAATCAATAAGTTTGTTAGCAGAGATAATTTTCAAGCAAATACCGGCATGAATACTGCACCAATTTTCCACCTCTATTTTACAACCTACACGAATAATTTCCTTTATTTATTGTCTTTTAATATTGTTAGTGATTTCTTGTGGATTTTTTTTTTTTTTAATGGGGAAAATTTGTTTTCTCCTGAAAGGGTTAATCGTAATTACATTTGGAGAAAATTTACTATACAAAAAATGTTGTGTTGGCAAAGGGCAAGTAATAACAGTCTTATAGAATATTTCTTAGAATGTTGGCATGTATATAATACCGTACACAAATCTTTCTAATATTTTTACAGCAGTTTTTACTGATTATTGTTATAAAATAGTTGTGGAAGCAGATATATCTCTGTCTGTGACTGACTTTGCATTTCTTATGGAATTATCCTCGTATAAAGACTTAGACTTAAGAAGAAAATATATTATATATGTTTTGTAAAATAAAAGTTAAAATTGAAATGCAATTAAAAAAAAAATTTTATAACTCAAAATTCTTACAAATTAGGAAAAAAGTATTGCATTTATCTGATTTCTTTAAACTCAGCCTAAAGTAGCATACAAATTTATTCAGATGTACCAGTATGTTTATTTGTGTAATTCTATGATTTTTCCATAAGAACAATACAATTAAAACTTTATATCCTATATATGAGAAATAACAAGTACAAATACTTAATTTCACGGATTTAGTTATAAAAACACATAAACAATCCTTTCATCAAGTAAATAAATATTACAGCTGTTTTGTTTTTCGAATGCATAAAAATGTACAAAACTTTAAAATTTATAATAGAAATAATAAAAACAATAAATGTATATCAAAAATTAAAAAAAAGACAAATGCATGTATGAAATAATCTTTAAATAGTAATGATTATGATGAGTTATTACATACCTACTGAGCATACAATAAAACACTTCATAAATGTTAATAGAATAGTAACAATTTATTGAGTAAAATTCTGCTTAGACAAATATCTTCGAGCAACAAAATTATCCATTTTACAAATTGAAAAAAAAAAAGAAAAAAATATTTAACATTTTTTTTTTTTTTTTTTTAATCAGATATATTTTTTAAATGTAAAAAGATATTCTATTTTATACTGGAGCATTCTTAGTATCCACCATTTCTTTCAACTTGTTTTGAAGAAGAATTTAATCATAATTACATATTAGAAAAAAAAATTTCTACAAAAAACGTGGTGTGAAAAATACAATACTCAGGACCAAATTTGAAATTTTTTGTTGAAAGTCGTTATTTTTTATATTAAAACAGGAACATGGTTTGTTTAATTTAAAATGTCTAACAATGCTTTTGCTTTTTTTTTTTTTTTTTTCAATAATTGGATTTTTTAGAGTAATGATAAATCGCTATCATAAATTCCGATCTTGCTTAAAATTATTGATATACAAAACAAAAAGAAACAAACAAACAAAAAATAAAAAAGATAATAATAAGTAATAATAAATAAAATAAAAATAAAAATAAAATAAAAATAAAATAAATAAATAAATAGAATAAAATAAAGATATCTTGTTTCTTTCTTTAATTTAAGGAAATTTTTATTTTATTGCACATGTTAGAGGTTCGAAAAATAGTTTTTATATGAAAAATGCAATGGGGCTTGTTTACTAAATGAGTATGATATGTGTCTATGTGTCTAAGAAATTTTCGATTCTATTATTTAGAAAAAATAAAATCAATGGATATCTCTAATAAAGAATAAAAATTCCTTCAGAAGTCTTTTTGAAGTTTATATAAAAATATCACTGAAATTAAAATGCTCCCCCTCCCCCTTTTTTTTCTGAAAGTGCAAAACTAATTTCATTTTCCTTTGGATACACCGGTCGATTACACCGGTTTGTAACCAAAAACCTGCACTGGACTTTTATATTGATTCTTATAGATTTCCCCTCACTAAAATTTGAAAGATTGAAAACAATAAAAAATCCATCACGTCAATTTTTTTTTTTTTCTTTTACCTCATACTTTTAGTTTGATATTGTCTGAAAACATAAGATCTAATATCCTATTGTGGACTATATATATATAAAGATTCAATAATTATTACTTAATTTAAAAATATGGTTTTAAGAGTGAATCTAAAGAGTAATAGAAAAAGTAAGAGGGAAGGAATGAATACGGATGCGTATTCGAAGCGGTATCAAAAAGAAAAAGAAAAGATTTCACAGGCAAAAATATACAAACATAGAATGTTAAATATATCATAAAAGAATTATTTGTTTAATTCAATTGTCCAATGTAAACATATATATATATATATATATATATATATATACTCGTACTATTTTGAAAAAAAAAAAAAAAAAAAAAAGCATACGTGATGGACAAAATTTTAGGTCATTGTTTGATTTAGACTCTCCGAAAAACATAAAGTTTTCCGGAAAAAAAAAAAAAAAATCATATAGTTGATATATATGTATATATAGGTGACAACTTGGTAACTTTCGGCAGCCAGAAAATTTTAATATTTTTTTTTTTTTTTCAATTTTACTTTATCAGTAGAAAACGTTACAGTTTACTGATTAAATAAAATAAATATTCCTATAAAATTCTTCCGGTAGCCAACTCGTTCTAAGTTGGCAACTATGGATATATATATATATATATATATATGTATGTGTGTGTGTGTGTGTGTGTGTGTGTGTCTTTTTTTTCCATACCTGTTTTATTGCAATAGTTTCTTATATTGTGTTTTATAAGCTCATATCAGTTACGATCTAGGTAATTTTAATTCATATAATTTTAATTTGAAAGGAATCGTACTTATTTATCTTTATTTACTGAATTTTGAAATTTCTGAAAACGCAGTTATGTATATTTATTCTTATAAAATAAAAAAAGAAAAAAAAAGAAAGAAAGAAAAAAGAAATTTACCATCAAATATCATGTCACTGAAATATTACATTCAAGAAATTTTCATAGAAAATGTAATAAATGTCACATTTATCTACATACGTTTCTTAAGATGTAGATATTTTTATTTCTTTTCATTGGAAGTAGGAGGTGCCGTTAAAATTCTATTTCTACATACATTACGTAAAGTTATGAAATCTCAACAAATTTTATAGATGCAATAATATGGCTTATGAAAAAATGCTTTTTATCGCAAATTTATCAATAATTCGATAATTGTGGATGGGAAATTATTTTAATGATTGGCTGAAGTGTTATCTAACAGTTCTATATTTTCTTTATAACGAAATGTTGTCCTTAGATATATTTTATGGATGTACATTTTTCTTAACTTTTTGTTTTTGTTAAAAGTATTTTCACATTGCTACAAGTTACAGAACAACAACTTTCATTTCAATCACTCAATTCATCTTCTTTTTTATTGCCTTGATTTCCAAGCATGTTGTCCTTCGAGATTTGTGAATGCTTTTGAGCTTTGAAGTATTTACAAGATAAAATAGTTCCTTGAAATCAAGAACAAAAATGTGAATGCAATTGCTGATGTGTATGTTTCCTGGGAGTAACTTCTTCCAGCAGAAACTGAAAAATAAACAAAAATAAATTATCTTTATATTATTTAAACTATTAAAAAAAAATTAAGAAATTTTAAATGTTATCATACCTGAATAAACTACTACGTCAGAAACGCCAAAGAAAATATTTGAGATGCATACAGCTTTTTCGGTAGCCTTAAGCGTACCGTCTTCAGTGCAAAAAGAATTCTGAATCCCCTCGGTCTCTCGAAATTCTGTCCCTCTCCTATATATACGAGCACTTCTCCTGATTCTGAATTCTTTTTGCACTGAAGACGGTACGCTTAAGGATAGAGAAACAGCTGTATGCATCTCAAATATTTTTCTTTGGCGTTTCTGACGTAGTAGTTTATTCGGGTTTTAATATTCCAACGCCAAGTCTCCTATTATTATCATCATACCTGGTAATAGTTATAATTTATTCCGGAGTACTCTTAGCCCCACCCTTTTTTCCACACCAGTATGTTTTAAAACATTTTTTCATCTAACTCCATCGTAATTACCTACTCATAGTTGCCAATATTTTAATTTATTCCGGAGTATATTTAGCCCCGCCTTTATTTCATACCACTTATTTTTTTAAAGTAATTTTGTCTTATTTTATTGAAGTTATATATTGGAGAAAAGTTTTCTATAAATAATGCGGTGCGAAATAAAGGCGGGGCTAACAATACTCCGGAATAAATTAAAATATTGGCAACTATGCATACTAGAGAAAATTTTCCTTCAATCATATTGGTGTACGAAAAAGGCGGGGCTAACAGTACTCCGGAGTAAATGATAAATGTTTCCAGGTATGATATTAGGTTAGTGAAGCCAGTGTTGCCAGATTGGAGACTTTTTTCAATTTCCACCACTAAATATTATTTGTGACGTTTGTCTAATTACTTCGAAGATTAATCATCTATTATCTATATCAATTATCACTTCTCAAATTTATTGGTGACTTTTTGAATAAAAAAAGTCTCTAATTTGGCAACACTGGGCGAAACAGTTCTGTGGTTTTGAATGAAACAACGTAACCCGGAAAATTATCTGGAACAACATTTATATAAATTTTAAGGGTACTTGGCACCAGTAAAGATTTAATATCTGTGCCCAGAGGTATGTGTCCACATCATGTCCACTTTGTGAACAGAGTTATCATTATGTTCTTGATGCGTATTTTTTGCATTATACAGAGACATTGAAAAATCCATGTCCATTTTCTTTTATTCATTAAAAATACCATTAATTAATTTCACTATAACATCATTCCTAAAAAGATTCATTTTTGTGATATGCTGCTCTTTACCTCTGGGATACAGATATAAAAGCATATATTTCCATTTAATATTTATAAATTGACTTACTTAGGTTTGTTGAACAAAATATATATTCCACATTTTTTTGGATTTTAATATATATAACTTTTTACAGATTTGAAATCGTTAAATTGCGTTTTCTCAGTTTGAATTTTTCATGAATTCACGATCTTCAAAATGCTAAAATTTCTACATATATTAAAAAATAATAGAAAAAAAAGTTTTTTGGGGATGTTTCTTGAAACCTACTCAAAAGAATTAGGGATGTTTATTGCAATATATCTAAAAAAATAAATAAATAAATAAATAAAAACATAACAAAATCTTTACAAATTTTTACATGCATTTTTTTTTTTTTTTTTTTTTTTTTTTTTTTTTTAAATTTGTTCTAAAAAAATAATCAATAAATTTCAAAATCAATTCTTTTTTTTTTTTTTTCTAAGTAGGCTGTAGCAAAAAAAAAAAAAAAAAAAAAAAAAATACAATTAAGTCTTTTCTTAAAAGTCTGTAGAAGTTTTATCATTTTGAAGATCACGAATTCATAAAAAAAAATGCAAACAGAGATAAAGCACTTTAAAAATTTGAAATCTTTAAATATATATCAAAAGCAATAAGAATTGTTGGCTGAATATATATTTTATCTAACAAAGCTAATGTAGTTTAATATACAAATATAAATGCAAATATAAGCTTCTACACGAAACCTTTAATGTAAGAGGGTATTTGGTTGTTTAATTTAATATGACAGAACTTTCTCGCTAATATAATATTTTCTTTCGAATGAATACAGTCCTACTTGTCAGCATTCTAATTAATATTCCGTAGTATTGTTAGCTCCGCCTTCTTTTTCACACCAGTATCTTTTTAGAGTTTTTTCTTCTTATTTAATCGTAATTGTATTTGCAGAATATTACTCTAAAAATTTATTGGTCTTTAAAAAAGGGCGAGATTAACAACACTCCGAAATATTAATAAGGATGTTGTCAAGTATGAATACAGTAAGTATTAGTATAACACTTATTTGCTAGAATTTTATCCGCAAATTATTGTTAAATGGACTTGCACTTCATATTAATTTTTCAAACATTTTTTATAAAGTTTATGACTTATCGCATAACTATGCATGTTTTTATAAAGACCAATTAAAAAATATACAAGATATTTTTTTATTGATCTTATCTTTTATGTTGTAACATGTAGTATATCATATTTAAAATCACATTATTGCTTGTCATATTACAATTATTTATTTTACGGTTATTAGTCATTGTATAATGTAATTAAATATTATATTTCATAAAGCAGCATTTGACAAAATCTCACAGTCCCCGATCATCCAATATGTATTACAGACAGTAGCAACAACAATAAATTCAGTGTTATTTCATTGTGCCGGTAATATTTACATACTTTTCAAAAGTATGAATTATTTTCATTTTATAAAAATTGGGATACAGTTCTTTTTATTTATAAACAACATCCCTTGCGATTGAGTAACCATGATATTTAACATATATCATGATATTCACTATTAAACAGGTTTAATTTAAATTAAAAAAAAAAAAAAAAAAAAAAAAAAAACCTACAAATTGCTCTTTATTTATTTATTTATTTTTGTCCAATTTTAAGGTAAACTGTCCTCTTATTGCATTGAAAAGCTTACGATTTTTATTGTTTTATTTTAAATAACCATACCTTCATTTAAATATAGAAATATCGTTCAAATTAGAAGTGTTATTTACATTGTTAATTAAAAAAAAAAAAATGTATAATTTATTTTTGCTATATCATAACCATACTTGCCAACATCCTAATTAATGTTCCGTAGTATCGTTAGCTCCGCCTTCTTTTTTTCACCAGTATATTTTTAGAGTATTTTTCATCTTAATCAATCGTAATTGCATTTCTACAAATTTACCGGTGAGAAAAAGGGCGGGACTAACAACACTATGGAATATTAATTAGGATGTTGGCAAGTATGCATAACATATTCAAATTATATATATATACAGTCGAACCTCTTTAACGTGAACCTCAAAGGGGATAGAAAATTTGTTATCAGTAGTTTTTGTTATCAGTAACTAATCATCATATAACTAAACTAACCTTCCTTTTTTACGGGGATTGTGGAAACAGTTCATGTTAAAAGTAATTCATGTTAACAGTGTTTACGTTAACAAGGTTCGACTGTATATATATATATATATATATATATATATATATATATATAAATTGAGAGGAGGAATTGATAACAGCGTTTGTCATTGTCAAGAAACGAAGTACCTTAGGTATGTTAATGAAATTTATGGACAGATAATTAATAGGATTTAAATACCTGCCAACTTACTAATTTATATTCCGGAAGATTGTTAATACCCGCTCCTTTTTTCACACCACTTTATTTTTAGAGAAATTCTCTTGAAAGATAATATAACGATTAAGATAGAAGGAAATTATTCTAAAAAATACTGGTGTGAACACGGGCGGGTGCTAACAATTTTATGGAATATTAATTAATAAATTGGCAGGTATGGATTTAGAAACAGTTCGAAGAACTGAACTTCGTAACTACAGGAAATACGACACTAAATACGGATAAAAAAAAGTCATGTCCAGTTACATAGTGGCTTGGACTTACAAGAAATACAAGTTTTTTCATTTCGAAAATGGTTTACAAATATAGTTCATCTTTTGACATATTTCAAGAGTGAAAGTAATTTCACTGCTATTTTTAGAGATATTAGGTATAAAGAATCACGATGAGCTTCTGCTGATGCTTATAGTAATTAAAAAACTCAAAAAAGAATTGCAGGATAAATTTATAATAATTAATTATAATTATAATTATAATTATAATTATTAGCAAAGCTAATTCTGACTTAGCAATTCTATGCAAAAAAGTACATGCACATAAATTTTATGATAGCTATAAAAATGAAAATAACTACTCACTTCTTAAACAGAGAGCAAACAATATATTAGTAATAGAATAAAGACATTTTATAAGAGATTAACAAAACTAGTCAAATTTTTCCATATTTAGTTCTAGTTCCTAAATTTCATAAAAACCACAATTTATTCTAGAACTGTTGGTTCATACATTGTAGAAGTTATAAATATTTACTGAAGAAACGAAGTATTATGTTTAACGTAGTTATGAAAAATAACAATTCATTTATAGTTAAAAATTAGTTATGAAATTGTTGATAGATGGTAAGTTGGTTTAAAGTTGGCTAAGTTGGTTTAAAAAATATTTGTTATTTGTTCGCTTATGACTTTGAAGGTCTCTGCAACAATAATAATTTATCTGATCTAATTAATAAAGTAAAAACTTTTCCGATACGCATAAAGCCTTGGATACTTATTAAGACGAGTTTTTTTTATGTATTGAATTTTGTAGTTCTGGAAGATTATTTATATGTAGGTGATCATATTTAAAACAGGTTTGCGGTATGATGTTGAGGGAGGGAGCTGTAGTTCAGTTTTAGCGTATATATGTATATATATGTATATGTATATATATATATATATGTGTGTGTGTGTGTGTGTGTGTGTGTGTGTGTGAGTGAGTGTGTGTGTGTGTGAAAAGAATCAGCTATTAAAGAATGGTATACGATGTTGTCGATATAAAGATGGTTTGTTGCTGGTTAAATTTAAAAAAAGTTAAGAGACAGTTGGTTTTAGATTCTACCCAGATACGTCGAAATTAAAGTAGTCATCTCATAGCCCTATAGTTGCATTTTTACTATAGAAATCAAACAAAAATAAGATTTTTAAAAGGGTTTTTCCTTAATCCCTCTCACTACGCATGCGTTAGAAATCTCAAATACTCACAACACTTTAACCCTTGTCAGAAGCAGTGCAGCCAGATTGAGGGAAATTTTTATTCAATAGCCATCACTAAATTTTAAGTGTAACGATTGGCTAATAATCACTTAAAGACTCTTTTTGTCAATCTGGCAGCATTGGATATAAGTCAGGGTCAAGTAGCAACCTGGTCAAGTTTGATTGAAATCGGCTCGGGAGATGTAAGACGTACACCCAAACAGAATGACTTTTATTTATAATAAGATTTACTATTTCTATCAGAATCAAAATGGTAATATAATGGAAAAGATAAAACTTTTAATTTAATTAAAAATTATAATAATTATTTTTTTAGAGTAATTACAATATAATCAGAAATAATACAATTTTAAATTTATTTTAGTTATAATTTTATTATAATAGAGTGAGGGCTAAAAAAATTCGATCTGGACATAAGACTAAATGTAAAGCAATAGTAGATGATAAAATGCAGTCATCATTAAAATCTTAGTTTTTTAATAATAGCAGCGCTAACCTGTCGTACAATAAGCACAATATTATAAATAAACACCGCAGAACTGGTGTTTAAAAACTTTAAATAAACACTATAAAATGCAGGAACTCGCTACAATTGTTTCAGGTCAAAAGAAGACACGACCCTTCGTCATCATCAGGCCGAAAAAAAAAAAAAAAAAAATAGACGGGAGCGCTGATCTAGCTGGTGATACCAACCTGTGGCACAATTTTGAGCAGTAAAGCTCAGTCTATTGGTGTACCTCTAAAATGCAACACTACTTAACCCTTTCAGGGGCCGTGGTTGCATTTTAATTTAGAATTGCACTAGCTTGCCCCGAAAATTATCTGAAAGAATAACTTCATTTATTATTTATCTTTTAATAATTTTGGTAATTTCTAGTGGCTTTTGATTTTAAATGTAAAATTTGCTTGTCCTGAAAGGGTTAACAAAAGAAATTAGCATACTTGTTTTTAACCTTTTAACTAACGTTGATGCATGTATAACTCAGTGTCAGTTCACGCGTTAATTCCTAGGGATGAAATTTAATTTATTTAAACACACGAACGCCAGTCCATTTTGTTAAATAAATAATAATAATAATAATAAGATTTAGAGGAACGCTAAAAGGTTGTACTTATTGTTTAAAATATATATATATTGAAGTCATTGTAAAATTTAAATTTATTTAATCATTTGATTGAAATGTTCACAATAAAAACTATTTTCAAAATTTGGCACTTTTTAACAAAAATTTTTTAAGTTTACACTGGTAAAGTTAAGGGAAGTACATATTAACAAAGTTTAAGTATATGTAAGACACCAAATTAAAAAAATAAATATACAAGCTATTCAAACGTTTATGTTCATCATAAGTAATAAAAATATAAGTTGCAAATACCTGTCTTTTTTGAGTGATTTAGGTTATAGTCGGTCGTCCGTTTCTGTTGCTTTTCATCTTCCATTCTGCTTTCAACTTTCCCTGGTAATAATTGCTTTTCTGAAATTGAAGTTTAAATGTAAAAATTAAGCATATAAAAGAAAAATAAATAAACATTATTTTAGTGTTCTTTATTTTAAATAATTTAAAAATTAATTGGTTGTGTTATCAGTAAATTTATTTATTTTTATAAAATAAATTAGAAAAATGTTTAAATATTCAATATATAGAATACACATAGTTTATTTTAATTACGCTAGGTCGTCAGTATAAAAGAGGATACGCGTAAAATGTAAAATATAATAAATAAATAAATAAAAATCTAGATCTAACAATTGATAAACATACTTGCCAACATCCTAATTAATATTCCGTAGTCTTGTTAGTCCCGCCCTTTTTCTCACATCAATAAATTTTTAGAGAAATATTCTTGAAATGCAATTACGATTAAATAAGAGGAAAAATACTCTAAAAAGATACCGGTGTGAAAAAGAAGGCGGAGCTAACAATACTACGGAATATTAATTAGTATGTTGGCAAGTATGGATAAAGCGCGTTGTACTTGTATTATGCTGGCCACGCCTTGTATTACACACAGGCTTTGTATTACCAGAGCTGCCAACCTAATCCGGCAAATTGTTAACGCCTATTGAAAAACGCCCATTTTTCTACACCAGTTAATTTTTAGAGCAATTCTCTGCAAATGTATCTATGACGAATTAAGTAGAAAAATACTCTAAAAATTAAGTGGTGTAGAAAAAGGGGCGGTACTAACAATTTGCCGGATTAGGCTGGCAGCTCTGTATTACAGAGATGGTCAACCAAAGTTCAAAATCTCCATCCTTTTCTCTTGACAATTCCGGAGATAAGAAATTTCCTTATTTTTATCACGACTATTTTTAAACAGAAATCGGTATTTTTATAGTAATGTGTCGTGATTATAGGATAGAGATTATTGCATAAAAATAATGGGGACATAAAAGGTAGAAATTCCTGATCGATATTCGATAAATATACAGGATGGTCAGTTTATTGCATACTTGCCAACATTCTAATTAATATTTCATAGTGTTGTTAGTTCCGCCCTTTTTTTCACACCTGTAAATTTTTAGAATAATATTCTCCAAATGGAATTACGATTCAATAATAAGAAAAATACTCTATAAAGAAACTGGTATGAAAAAGAAGGCGTGGCTAACAATACTACGGAATATCAATTAGTATGTTTGGAAGTATGATTTTATTGTAAGAACGTAATTAATATTTCGTTAACCATATTCAGAGCTGCCAACCTAATCTGGCAAGTTGTTAGAACCGACCCTTTTTCTACAACACTTAAATTTTAGAATATTTGTTTTCTTCGTTCTTCGTAAATATATTTGAAGAGAATTACTCTAAAAATTAAGTTGTGTAGGAAAAGGGCGGTACTAACATTTTGCCGGATTTGGTTGGCAGCTCTGCATATTAGAAGCTTTTTATTGAAATTGGATTTCGTCATCGCGTCTTCGTGTAACGCTAAAAAACAAGGTGCAACCACATTAAAGTAAATGTAAGCAAGCCTTTTCGTCGCTCGGTGTCATAACTAGTTAGAGCGTCATGTTGATTACGCGATGGTCGTGAGCTCGTTCCTCGAAGGGCCGATTCGTTAATTTTTTCCGATAATTAATGGAAAAGTTGTCAATTGATTAAAAAAAAATCATTGCCAGCATAGTATCCTAAGAATTTTTAAAGAGTTTTTCTATGAAGCGTTTTTTTTTTTTTTTTTTTTTTTTTTTTTTTTTTTTGTTACTAAAAACCGCAAAATAAAAATTTAAGTAGTTAGAAGCTTTTTAATGAAAATGGATTTTTACAATCGTGTCTTGGTGTCACGCTGAAAAGCAAGGCGCCTCCACTTTAATCTAAATGTAAGCAGCGGCTTGCGTCACTCATTAGCTTAAGCCCTGGTTTTTAAGAACACAAGGAGCAACGACAACGTTTCCGTCGCCGCGACGCTCCAATCAGAGTCTCCTTGATATCAGCGCTGGTGTTGAAACCGTAAATCAGAGCGTCGTGACGCATGCGCAAGTTGAAAATCTCGACGCCGAATACGTTGACGTTGTTCGCGTTTTGTGTTCTCAAAAATCAAGGCGTTAGTTGGTTTGAGCGTCATGCTGATAACGCGATGGTCGTGGGTTCGGTCCTCGAAAGCTGAGGAGTTGCGTTTTAGCTAATAGAAAAAGTGTCAATTGATAAAAGAAAATCATTCATTGTCTACACAGTATCCTAAAAAAAATTTGATTAGTTTTTTAAAAGCTTTTTTAGTTGCTAAAATGCACAAAATAAAAATTTAAGTTAAAAAAAAAAAAAAAAAAAAAACATTGGAAGCTTTTTATTGAGGAGTCCTAGAAGGCATAAAAGAAAAAAAAAAATATGTTTGTAAATATATGCTATAAAAAAAAATAAATAAATAAAAGTTTCAACAACAATAAAATTTTAAATAAACATATAGAAGGAAAGACAAAGAACTTTTTGAAGACAGGAAAAAAATTAAATATTCAAAATATTTTAAAAAATCATTCGAGAACAATATTCTTTTTGTATATATGTTTTTTAGATAGTTGTAGCTTGTTCTATAACTTTTCATGACTGTTTTTCGACTTTGGGATAGAGTGTCATGCTGATAATGATGTTTTGGTCAGAGTTCGTATTCTCCGCCTTTTTTCAGGACACTCTCAGAGGTAAAAAATTTTCACCTTTTTTGCAAATACTAATTTCATGCAAAAATAATTCTGGTATATTTATACTAATGGGCAACGATGGTACAGGGTAGCAATTAATTTTAAATTTTCTTTTCATGAGAGGGTCCTGAAAAAAAAGGGAGAAGAGTACGACCCCTGCTTGGTTCGATATTCCAAGATAAAATGTGTTATTTTTTGCAGATAATTAACAGAAAAGGTGTCAATTGATAAAAGAAAATATTTCAGTGTCTGCACAATATCCAAAGGAATTTTTATTAGTTTTTTTAAGAAGCTTTTTTTTCGGAAATAAAAAGCACAAAAAAAAAAAAAAAAAAAAAAAAAAACATTTTTAACAGTAGAAGCTTTTTATTGTGGAGCCCTAAAAAGCATAAAATAAAAATTTATTCTTGCAAAGACATACTTTAAATAAATGAAAGTTTCAACACTAAGAAAATTTTAGAGCAAAATATAGATGTTTCACTTTTGCAAGAGATGATTTTTTTTTTAATATTAAAAATATTTAAAAATATTTCAATGCCTTTGAAATTTAAGGCTTAACGAATACTTATGCAAAAACTAATAACTCAAATGGTTTTTAAAATATTTTGAATATTAAAAAAAATTCATCTCTTGTAAAAGTGAAATATCTATATTTTTCTCTAAAATTTTCTTAGTGTTGAAATTTTCATTTTTTTTATAGCATGTCTTTGCAAGCATAATATTTTATTTTATGCTTTTCAGGGCTCCACAATAAAAAGCTTCTACTGTTAAAAAATGTTTTATTACTTAATTCTTTATTTTAGATTACAATCGTTAATATAATTACGAACGAAGTTTTTAGATATTTTTGGAAAAATTCGTATATTGTTTTCTAATAGTGACTTCGAATGCATTTAGGCTTAGAAAATTGATTTGTGTATATATATATGTGTATATATATATATATATATATATATATATATATATATATATATATATATATATATATATACATATATTGTTACGAATTTGTAAATAATAGTATTTATTTTTATGCAATTTCTTCCAAAGAGGCTTAGTCAGGTAAAATGTTAATTTTCTACTTGTTTTGGCGTAGAAATAGCTCATTTTTCACCTCTTAAAAAACATCATCGGAGCCGGTAATAACCTTGGAGACAAATCTGGCAAGTTTAATCCTCCTAGGGGACTTCTGGGGACTTCTTTGGTGACCTTGGTGATAAAATCCTTATTATCGACATATTGATTATTTAAAATATATCTCGATTATTTAGGAAATTACTAGAAAATTCTTGATTTATAGGATGCTATAAACGTGGTACCTTCCAGATCATTGAGGTCAGTTCCATGCCAAGCGTCCTGATGCTAAATCTCTGACTGAGCCTCTGATTACAGCTAATTCTGTGTGTTATTCCATTGAATACGGTTATGCTGTGTGTCAGTGCTATGGTACAGTTTTTGTTGTTATTTAAACTGTGTTTTCTGGTGAAACTGAAGTTGATACTTGTTTGACTGACTTATAATCTTATGGAATATTCTGTATATACACTTTTAAACTCCTGGAAATTTGGTCTTTCCTTTACAGACAATTCGTGAACCCAGAGTACGCAACAATTCTCTTTTGTTTGCTGAATGGTCATGAAGAGATGTATGGAACAAGACATGAAGAAAGTTCTCGAAAGGTTAGCTGACCAGTTGAGTCATTTGAAAGCATGACGAAAAAAGATGGAAACCGGATTGACTGAAGAAATAAAATCCATTCAAGAAAAAGTTTAATATGATCAAGACGAAGTGAATAAAAAACTTTCCTCGGTGAAGGGGTGAATTTGTATTTGTGAAAATGATAACTGAAGGAAAACTTCCAACTATGGGAGATAGAATTGAAGAGGTAGAACGTAAAGTCTATAAAGTAATGAAGATTTTTTTTTAATGGCAAGTTACAAGACAACAGATGTCAAAAGAAAGTAGAAATGCAAAATATAAACAGGACATCAGTCAATCCATCAACTTATATCTGGCAATCCAATATCGCTCCCATAAGGAAACGGGAGGCAGAGTAGAACAAGAAAAGTTATGAAGATAACACTGTTATAAAGGTAGAAGATAATAATACGAAGATAGAAGATATAATCATTATATAGATAATTACTCGTTTTATTTTAAGTTACACAAAGATTAGAAATGGTCCATTCTATGCATATTTAAAACATTAGTTATTGTTGGACTCATAATGTTGTTCATTATAGGGGGACAAACATAGGTACACCAACAAATAAAATGCCAATGGAGGGGACAAAAAAAAAAGACGTAGGGCCAACAGCAACTATTCCAACTAACCAAGTGCCAATCACACAAACCATTATCAGCTAATGGGCCAACGACTCATGTATGTAGGGATAAAAATTTCGGATATAGGGCTTTGAGGTACACCAGGAGAGATCAATACGGTCTTCCGTTCAAATTTTTGTAGCTCTGCAATCAGCTATTTGCCCCACATACACACACATATTCTTTTATTACATGCAGAGATAAGTAAAAAAAATTAAAAATTGTGAGATTTTAGTTTGACATTTTAGCATTGAGAACTTTGAGTACAACTTTTTATTTGAACTCTAATGACCTATCAAGAAATTTTGGACTTAGCAGTAATTCCATGAGTATTTTTACGTATTTTCCGAAATGCATCGGCAAACACAACATATATAAATTCGTGATAGCTAAATGTGTATTTTATCTATATATTTCTTTCGCTGTTACGACCAATACCACTTTCTTTTATTAAATTATGATTAATGGATTTTATAATACAACATAGCTACATATACGTTATATAATTATACTTTCTGTCCTTTATAATTATGAGCAAATACGATAAAAAAATAATATTAAGATACACGCTCAAACTTAAGTAAAATAAATAAATAAATAAATAAAACCCACGTATATTAATATTTAAATTTCTCTTTTATATCCTAGATATCAAAATATTCATCTAAAACACGCTACAGTAATATTAGAATATATGATATATGATATATATATATATATATATATATATATATATATATATATATATATATATATCTGTGTGTGTCTATACATTTATCTAGTAAAATTGTAAATGTATTCAATAAGACTTTTTTACATTTAATATTTGGATTTACAGTTTTTCGGTTAAAAATAAAAAAATAAAAATAGAAAATAGAAAATTCTTTATTTTAAATGGAACAAGCACATTTTACACAAACAAACTTAAAAATGAATGCAATAAAATTTAAATAAATTAACTTTACCCGCAAATTTTATTTAAAAATTCTACAGAAAGCTTTTATTTCAGTTCCTTTTTAAAACCACATTTCCTTTACAATGCCTGCTCAGTTAAGTATTGGAAGAGTCTCTAGGAAAAATCAAAATCATTAAAACAGATCCCAGAACACACTTTCTCAACTTAAATTTAAATTTCTAATGATATCTTAATTTAGTCTGTGGAGTCATTTGCTTTTTAAGTTAGGGACAGATAAGAGGAAAAAACACATTGCAGAGTTCTTGAAATCACATAGGTTCAAAAGTTGTTTTGAGTTAAATTAACTTTATCATGTTTTCTCGTGATTTAATTTTCTGACTTTTTTATTTAAATTACGTTATTGATGTAAAGCGGTAGTAAAGCTGGGTTAATTTTTTTTTTATTGATTTACTGCGGAAGTTTTATATTAAAAAGTAAATACTGAAGCGTAAAGCATATAAAATTATTTATTTTTTATAGAGATTTTAGAAATATAAATTAATTGAGTACAACATAAGCTTATTGGATTAAATTAGCTTTTTTGGGTGTTTCGGTATAATAATAATGTCCACCAGTTTTCATTTTCTTTGCATAAGGAATAAAAAATATGTATTAGAATAAGGAAATTTTTGCTGACGACTTTTACTGATTTTTTAAATTTCCTGTATTTTGATTTGTGAAATTGAAATTTCTCAATTCGTCACTGTATTTATGACGTTTGTGTTATAATATATGTTATTACATGGAATACCCCCCCCCCCCCTCCTTCTATATCTATATATTAACAAGTATTATAAATTCCGGATCAAAAGTTTTTTTTTTTTTTTTTTTTTTTTTTTTTTTTTTAAGTATAAAAAAAGTTTCTTATTTAACATTAAATTAGTTTTACATATTTTGGTTCTGTTTGCAACATGCTATTTATTAATTCGAATTGAATATTTAAATACACTAATTAAACAGCCAATCTAATATATATCAGTCTCATAATTGTTTATTATCAGATATGAAGTTTAAAATTTCTATGTACGTCTATAAAAATCTATATATGTATATTTTGACACTAATATTATTAAATAATTATTTAGCCACTATAGATCTTATTGAGAAATCCTAATAATCCATATACATAAATGCATATTTTAAATACATTAGTTGTATAAAACATCAGATTTCAATTTTAAGTTTATACCTGAAAATCATTCTTCAGAAAATTCTTTATCTAAAAAACTACGCAATCTCCATGGAACCTCTTAATACCTTTTAACAATTTCGAAAACTAAGTTAGCCAAGAATCAAATCTGGGTAACGCGATTAATTAATGACTGTTACTGTCTTATTACATAACGTTATCTTGTGTTCTGTGAATAAGGATGCATTTTAAGAAAGTTCTTTTTTTTTTCATGCGAGAAAAACTCGTCAGTAAGAAATAAATCAGTCTAACTGAGTGATAAAGGAATGAAGTATCATTCCTTTGGCATATAGCATATGGCATATTACCAATGACATAGGTTTGTCAGCAAACTTGGTCAGTTATCGCACTAGTTAAAATAAATATTTAATAAAACAAAAGTAAGTACAATATATATGGTCAAATGCATAATTGTAATAAATATATAAATGTCCTAAATTATCATACTTAGTATAATTTTTGACGGGGGGTGGGGGGGGGGGGGGCAACACGCAGTCATTGTGCCGCACGTTGTTCCTTTCGGAATTTCCGAAATGTAAAATTTTGGGTTTTCTATTAACATACAGTAGAATCCCTCTCATCCGTCACCTTTGAGACTAAGGATATGATCGAAACGCAAAAAAGGTCGGATTATCAGTAAATACAGAAAAAATGTGGATTTACAGTAAAATAAACAAGCTCTGAACTTAAAAATGACTGTATTGTTCTCTATAGTAAAAAAGTTGCAATAAACCGCACAAAATCTGTTTATTAGTATTGAAAAATAACAATACTGTATGTATTTAAATACTGTACATACATACTGTAAAAATTAAAGGTAGTCTATAGTAAATAATTTCTTTAGTAAATTAATTTAGTCAGTTTAGATTTGTAAAAACAAAGATTTTTCTGTAACTTTTTGGAGTGAATTCCCTTTGTGTATAGTCTTTTTCCTGAAGAGAGGCGCTTCAAGGCCATCCACTCCACTCTAGGTTGCTTGGTTACAAGGGATACAAAACTTTCCTCTTTTTTTCTGCACGTCACTTCTACCTGATTTTGAAAAACCCTACTCCGAATAATTTCGCCCTAAGTGCAGTGCAATAAAAAATGGGAGAAACTGGACAATCCCCCATTCTCCCCTCTGATAGTGGGGAAGTGTAATGACCTTCACCCGACTATTCTAAGGAAACAGAGTATAGTCTTTGTAACACTGCTAATTTTTCATTTAATGAAAGAATAACGTGTTTATGTCTCACTCTTGACATGTTGAAAATACACGCACAACTGTACACACAATATAAAACAAATACTGTAACGAACACAGAAGAACACTGTCGTAAAACCAACGAACGGAACAGCACTAAAAACTGCACAATACAGTACAAAAATACGCGCAACCACAGAAACGATACGAGTAAATACGAAGAGGACAAGCGATAACAGTAAGTAAACAACAATGGCACGGCGGTGGTGAGTCACCTACGAGTCGAGATAAGTTCGGTTTGAGCACGGTCGGATCAACCGGAACGGCAGACCAGCCGAGAACAAACGAGAGTGGTTCTACTGTAACAAAAATTAATAATTCCTTACCATTATTTCAAAGGAAGAGTACCATGAACGTTTATGATAACTGCAAAAATACAGCAGTAAGATAAAGAAAAGAGAAACAAATATCGCACTGATTACTGTAATAAAATATTATTAGTCTGGTTTCGACTCGTCTGAAAAGGGCGACTCTTTTTAATACATTAAACAGAGACTATACTCTGTTGACTTCCTTAGCGATTTGAAAGTGATGACAGAGTTTTTTTTCTAAAGTAAACACAAGGACATCGCCAATATCTGAGTTGGCATTCTTAGAATAACGTTATTCAATTCAATTCAACTCAGTCCTAAAGTAAACACAATACATTTTGTAGGTCTTCGAGAAACATGTACGTACGATTGTAATTATCATTGGAAGAACACTGCGCACTGCGTTGTGAGATTCTAAACAAACTCCTTTCTTGACTCACTCTTTTTAAGAGAAAAAAAGAAAAGAAAAATAAATAAATATTTACTCTATAATTCGTGGAAAAAATTATTTTCTGTTAGGCAAGTTTATCTTAAGTTTAAATCGCTGTTACGTGCTTTGGTTGCAGGTTTTACCCTAGGATTGAATCGCACACCGTCAACAATTACCCAATGTGTAGCTCTAGTGTAATGTTAATACCACTCAAATTCAGTTACAAACTGACTGTAACACTTCCCGAATAGCAAATAAAATCTTTTACGTCGACACATTGCCAGTCCTTTAATGTTCATTTGTAGAACTATTCGCTGACCTTCAAAATTTCAGACGTCTCTACGCATTTTATACAACGTTTTAACGAAAATTTTGGCAGATGCGCCAATCGAAAAAGATATATAAATATACAATTATATATTTCCTTTATTATTATTATTATTATTATTAGTTTGCAAGTAATGTGGAAAATAAAATCTCAAGTTTTTATACATTTAGGTTACCTAAACATGACGTATCGAAGAATCGTATAATCAGAATGAACGAAAGGCGATCTAAATGATGAAACAGTGGTCCCTATTGTTTGTTTTTTATTCGAGGCTAAATAATTAACGGACAATATCTGTTTTTGGGGCTCAAGGCTAATTCATACCCATCAGGAGATTTCTGCTTTTCCATTTCCCTTTGAATTTCCCCACAGAATGCAAACATTTCACTATAGAATACAAAATTTCTGCATACAATACAAATAACAGTATTATAATGTTGCAGTTTTCCCTGCAATGGTCACATGAGAGGGATTTTGAGTAACACGGATAAAGTTCATTATATTCCACACACTTCATTTATATTTCTCAGTTTTCTTATGAAGGATGTATAGTATACAGAAATTTATACGTAGAATATAAATTCAAATATAAAAACAATATTGCAGTTTTTCCTGCAGAAGTCAAGTATAAAGAGATTCATGTCACATCGACTATTGTCAAACTTTCTCTTGCTAAGCACCTTAAATGTAACAATTTGTAAAACATTAATATATTGTTTCACATTTTTCCATTTTTTTTAACCACAGTTGCCTGTATGGTGGAGCGTCGGCTCTGTAAATAAAGGATTGTGGTTTCGATATTTGAGCCTACCAAAGACCGTCGTATGTATTAATGAGTGGTTTGTGCACGTAAAATCTGTCGGAATTAAAACGTCCTCATTGTTCCATAAAAATACTGCTACTGATGGTTACTGAAGCGGTGGACCCTCTACGGATTTTCATTCTGTGATCAAAATAAAGTTTGATGGCATATCTTCTGATCACTCCTAATCCAGTGTACTGAAAATCGCCTACAGTTTAGAACAGCGTAAAATCCCCTATGAAGTAGTTGATTCACCTTCGTCCAATGAAGGATGTAATTGCTTCAGATTGGTTTAATGAATTTGCGCATGCTCAGATGCTCCCATTTCGATATTTTAAAATCCACTTTGTGCTTTAAAAACGAGACTCGATATTTTTTTATTAATTATTATTGCTAGAGTAATATTTATATATTGCCACAAACATTTTAATTGTTTAACACGTAATTTATAATTAAAAAATATATATACAATGCGGCCAGCTGGAGTGAAATACATTTCGAAAATGATATAACTTTGATAAACCTAATTTTACATGTAACATTTTCCCTTTCACTTCTTTCTTTTTATGGCATTTTTTAAATATGATTGTACTCATACACACTTATCACATTTTCATCCTTTCTAATACATATTAACTTTTTTCCAAAACAATAAGATCAGTTTTAAAATGTTATGATTAAAAATAAAGAAAATAATAGTGAATAAATTATTAATGAAAAATTCAGCTGTAAAATTACAATAAGTACTGGAATTGTTTTATAAAATGTCCAGAAAAATTCAGCCCTGATGCCATTATATGACCAATGATGCCAGATTGGGGATTTTGTCCCCATTTTGGGGATTTTTGAGGCTTCTGGGGACATTTTTGGGGACCAAATGTTTGTGGGGACTTTCTTGGGGAATTCTAAAACTTCTGGGGACAAATTCGGGGAGTTCAACTTTCTGTCAATGTTGACAACGTAATGATTTATCCCTACAACTAGAGACTTTCAATAACTTTGTTGTTAGTTGGGGATTTTTTTCAAAAATTGCCTTCATTTGGGGAAAAATCTGAGCTTAAATCATAGAAAAATCTGCTTGATATATATATATATAGATATATTTAATTTATTTTCCCTTTTTAGTAGAAATCAAGTTGGGGATTTTTTCGAAAAAAACCCCTGATTTGGGGAAATTTGAAGACCAGGTTAGGGAAATAATTTTCGACCATCTGGCATCACTGTATATGACTTCACTGTCATGTGATGGAAAAAATGAATTGACAGTGCAATGACAAATTGAAAAAAGTAAAAGAATAATTATTTTCTATGTAACAATAATCACACATAAATAAGCACATCCACATTGCATCATTTTATGTGTCGGAAAAAAAATAGTAGACGCATGTAAATGTAATATGAAGAAACTTAAAACATATATTTTGTAATATTTCACTGTGTTCTGTAAAAATATAATTTATTTATTTTTTATAGTTAAAATCTTTTCCAAATACCTGATGAAACAACATGAGACTCATCTCTGAGTGAATTTGTCGTTGGTGCCCCATATTCTCTTCGCTGGGTTGTTGTGCCTTCAGTTACAGTGGGTCTTTCTGAGGCAACTGTAAAATAGTTAATTTCTATTAAAATACTAAAGAAAAACGCATTCCACAATGGAATCATTCATACACTAAAATACAGCGTAGACGAAAGTCTCTGACACATTTTAAGCTGTAATATAAAATTAAGTAATTAACGTATGGGAATACGGTTTGATTAGAATGCTACTAACAATGGAAAAGTTTCTTTAAGTAAATGAAAAAATAAGTTCAAAATATATCACATAGATGTCACTGTATCATAAAAACAGCAAGAAAAACATTCAAAATACAAGGCAAATAAACAAAAAGCATTTCTTGTGAAATTCACTACAATATTTCAATATGTGCGTCTCTTATAGTTTGAATCACACACCAAACAAGTGGTAATCTAATTCCGTCCATTATATGCTCTTTAATAGCTTGACTTGCGTGCAGTTTCTTGTTGTTTCTAATGTACAGGGCCATCTATGAACAAAACGTTGAACTTTTTATTTTGGTGTCCTTAAAAAGTCCCTTTCTCCATTGTCAGAAGCATTCTAGTACATACCATGTCCTCCAACAAGAGTTATTTGATTCATATTACAGTTCAAATACATTAAGGATTTGGACAACCCTGTATTGATATCCATACACAAATGAGAAAAAAGAAGATAAGAAACAAGAGACAAATATTCCTTGTTTTTCAGATTAGTTGACATTAAAACCAATTCAAAATACTTGAAAAAGCAGTTACGTCTTTTAAAATAAAATTGGAATATCTCCCATGAAGTAACCCATGAACCGATTTAATCTAGAGACTTGAAAATCTGGCACAGCATTAGCATCACTATAAGAAAACAAAAATTACGTGTATAAAATAAAAAAAAAAGTGTGTAAAAATAAAGGTATTTTGGTCTGCATTTTTATGCTCATAGGATTTCTTTTTTCCTGCAACCTAAATTGACCGTACTTTATGAACAAAACTATTTTTAAGTACTCTTTTTAAAAGAAGGTTAAAAATGTACGAACAATTTCATGTTTGCGAATTAATATGTAGATACGAATATAAAGAATGTGCACATTCAAGAAGATACAACAGTTTCTTTAAAAAATCGAAAAAATATCATAAGTTTTTTCACTTATAAGCAAGGGTCTTCAAACCAATACACTGCCTTTTGTTTAAATTTGATATCTGATGAAATATGAGCACTTTTATTTTTTATTGCGCATGCGCAAGGACAAAAAAAATAACGTAATTTATTTCCTATACATATAAAGTTACGCTGGAAAAATCCAATCACGTACAGTTAAAATTTAGAAAGATTTTGTAATAGAAAGAGTTAAATTCAATTGTTTACATTAAAATATATATATATATATATATACGAAGAGTTTTTCTCATAACTCATATTTAGAATGAACGTACACTGTTACAATTAATTAATTCAAAATGCAACTTTGAATCCCTTAAGGATTTGCTTTTTTCTGACTTATTTGGATTCTGAGAATAGTTGAATTTAACCAAATCTATCGCTTTTATATTTGTAAATTTTATAAACATCTATACAATAAGGTATCTATAAAAGTATGTACAAAATATACCTATACAATAAGATAATAAAATATGCAAAGTAATTTCTGTTATCACATGCGTCAGCTTTGGCTTACGTTCTTAGCGTAGATAATTTAATCTTAACACCATAAAGCACCACTGCTTGCGCAAGCGCAGTTAAACATTATTTAGTGTAAATGCTCATATAATCATATATTTAATATGTTTTTATTCTCATTGCAGTTTTTTGTTAATAATATTTTATCGCAAAATTTCCAAGCATGACACTGCATTGTTTTTAAACCTCTGCACTCTATAAACAAAAAAAAAAAAAAATTTTCATCATACAAATGAATACAGATAGTTAAGTTAGAGAAGCATGGATACAGATACAACGTAATTTAAACAATATTGTTTCCACCGTGATTACAAACATTTATTTTTTTTATTTTTACTTTTTACTTTTTTTCTTTTTTTCATTCGTCGCAAAATTTGCATTAACATATGATGCCTAACATGCTTTTATACATACCTAATGTTCCGAATAATGCGTCACGTATTTTTGAAGATAATCGTCAAAAAGGTATAAAATTAAAAGTGTTCCACTCCCCCTCCCCCTCCCATTTTCTTTTCCTTTTTTGACTACCACTTATAAGTAATTTTATATTTTCCAACATATATACGAAAATTTCTGTTATAATTTAAAAGAGAATTTGTACATATGGAATGAGGTTTGGGAACACATCGCTCTTTTATGATATATCAGTTATCTGCACATAAATCAATAAGAAGTTTGAACTTTTTTTACAAGTTATACAAGGAAGAAAAAAATATTATAACAAATTAAAGAAAAAAATGAAAATTTATTTAATAAAAACTAAATAGTAATGCAAATTTAACAATTACCGTGATATATATATATATATATATATATATATATATATATATATATATATATAGAGAGAGAGAGAGAGAGAGAGAGAGAGAGCTTCTGCTTTTACCTAAATTAAAATTATTCATTTCAGCTTTTTAAAAAGTAAAATTGATTTTTCTAAGTATTATATTTTACAAAAATATATGTTTTATAATCTGACAAATTGTGTGACTAAGTTTGTTCTTAGAATTCTATGTAAGTTTATCTTTTAGGACAATTTCTAAATATTTACCGGTTTACTCTATTAAGTCATCAAAAATCTAAATAAATTTATGATAATAATAATAATAAAAAAAAAAACATATGTATAGAGAGAAATACAGTTGAACCTCGTTAACATGAACTACTTTTAACATGAACTGTTTTCACAATTCCTGTCAAAATGAAGATTGCTTTAGTTATATGACGATTTGTTGCTGATAGCATGAACTACTGATAACATGAATAGATTTTTTCACCCCCTAGAGATTCATGTTAACGAGATTCGACTGTATTATCTGTATATATATATAAATTACGTGTCACGATGTTTGTCCGGGGTAAACTCCTAAACTAAGGAACCGATTTTAATGAAATTTTGCACACTGTGTGCAGTTTGGTCCAACTTGAGAGATAGGATAGTTTTTATCTCAATTTATTGTCACAATATTGTTTTATTGCAATTATTTGTTAATTATAGACCTTTATTAATGTTGCTCCAAAATATCTGTGAGTTCCATTAATTTAATTGTTGCAAAAAAAAAAAAAAAAAAAAAAAAAAATACGAGTTCATTTTCTTTCGACATAAAAATAAATACATTTAATCAAACGTGAACGTTAAAGAATTATAAAAAGTTAAATTATGCATCTCACGAAAATTGACGTCATAATCAATTTAAAGATTTTATACACATTGATAAAGTGCTAATGTAGTTCTATCATAGATATAGTAATATATATAGATCTCTCATCCCCATGTTATCGTACAAAGATTTTTGATGCCGGAAAAAAAAAAAAAAAAAAAAAGCTTTGGAAACAGCCATTAAGTGGTATTGAAAAAAAAAAAAAAAAAAAAAAAAAAAAAAAAAGAAAGAAAAGAAAAGAAAGAAAGAAATATGAATTTGAAACTGTATCTGGAGTCTTCCATTCCCCTTTAGCAAATAAATTATTCATAAATTTTATTTGCTAAAATATTAGTATGTATTCCCGTGTGTATTCACTCGGGGAAAGACGGCCATATTTTGGTAAAAACGTCGTTTTTTCCCAAATGAAAAGGAATAACTTTTCTCTCCCCAATGATCACTCTATTCTATATATGCTATACTATATCTATGAGTTCTATACGCAAGCGAAGTGTGACTCACTGACCGTCTGTGCAGCTAAGAAAAAGATTTCCTATGTTAATTGCCCACTGGATTTTTTGTAAGAAATTATTAAAAATCGAGGAAATTTATTTCCCGATTTTAATCCTTATATTTGGGTATAGATATGTATTAGTTATCGCGGGTGTTAGATTGAATTATTTTGCTGTCAAATTGACAAAATTTTAATTTTAAATTTCAAAACTCTGTCGCCCTTGGCTTTTATTATTATTATTATTATTATTATTATTTGGCGATCAAAAGCGTAACACGAAAATATACATGCCAGATGTATGCATTGTACGAAATGTAATATGTATTATTCATTGTACGTATGTATGACATGTAATATGTATTGTACGAAATATTGTTTCATATTATTCATTACTCTTTTAATATAAGTTGTTAAAATAACCATGATTTTTGAAAGGAATTAAATATTTTCGCCAGATAATTTGGCGATATTCTTTTTTTTTCGCCAAGGATGACAGAAATGAAATCTATTCCGCTGCAAAATATTAGTAACTTACATCAGATATTTTATTTAGACATTTGAAAACAAATTTGACTTCAAACTATGATAGAATATTTATCATTTTCCTTTTAATTAGTATATTATTAGTATATTAAAATTTAAAAGCATAATATATTTTTTTTTTTATCTTATAATTATTCTTATCTTAATCCTCAATGTTTCCCATCTTTATTAACTTGAATTTACTATTAAAATTTTAACATACTCAAAAACTTCTCATCACTTCGTTAAAATACACTAAACTTTTCCAAAATCTTTTTCTATTTAAAATGATACATGTATTTACTTTAAATGTCCAATATTTCATAAGATTTCCAATTTTAAAGTTTTAAAATATTTATCAAATTTACTTATTTTTCTGGTTTAGCCTTATTGTTTTCCTTTTTATAACTACAGCTGTTGCCCTCTTTAAAATATTTAAAATGATGAGGTCATTTTATAGTAAAATTATCCATTATAGCATGTATTATATTTCACTCCTCCATAAAAATTGATTTTAAAATCGTCTGTTTCTTTTATACTTTTATTTTAATAGAATTTTTATAGAATTTAATTTATATATTAGTCATTTTAGCAATTTTATCAAAAGTAGCATTAGAAATAATATATATCACTTCTCCATTAAAATTTATAGGACCCTACAATAAAATTAATTTGTGCTTAATATCAACACTACGAAAGTTTTTATCAATCGCTTCCAAATTTTGACCTAAGTTTCAAATCTCAACCCTGTGGGTTTTTACATCGGCTACAACGTTTTCGTCTTTGTTCGTAAATAATAATTTGACTGTACTAAATAGTTTACAGCCGTATAATTCAACGTATAACTTAGTCACAGCAACGCGTGGCCGGGTCTGCTAGTCATTATATATATATATATATATATATAAATATATAAAAAACTGTTCACCTGAAAATTATTTTATCGATTTTCTTTTTTCTTTTCAAGAATATACAGGCCCTTTGAGAACTAATTTTATGTAATTTAAGTTTTTAAATTCCACAAATGTCAAAAGACGCTAAAAATTAAGGTACACTTCATATAAACTTTTAAATGCAAACAAATAAAATACTAGTGCAGCGATTTATAAAATTTCTGCTGTATAAAATTTTATTGTTCCGCTTTTCTTCTTTTTTATGTCTTCTTTGCATTTGTTGGAAACGAGTAATGAGCTCTCTACAACTTTCCCAAATGATGTCTGACCGTCCATAAGCTTCTCTGCAGTTGTAATTGGACTAATACTCCTGCTTCTAATGTACTTTCTCTATTCACATTCAGTATTTTTTCCGCTGCAGCACTATTTTTCTAAGTCGGTTGTTTTCGTAGAATTATTAGGAGAGTTTGTTTAGTTTCTGCATAAATATATAAGGATAAGTCATTTTCTCAAAACAAAAAATAAAGTTAACTTTTCTGATTTAAATTTATTTTATTTTAAAAGACTTATAACAAGAAAGGAAAAATAAATGCCATTATTTATTGTTTGCTAAAGTAAGTAGCATGCAGGTAAATATATGTATTAGATATGTAAAGATATGTAAAGATATGTAATATGATAAAGAATCTAAAGATAATAATTTTTTTGACTATGAAAATTTGAAATGCATAATTACTACTAATTAACTAAAAAATAATGCAAAAAACTCATATGAAGAAATATTCTTAAAAATGGTACTGTTAAAGTTAAGAAAATACGTATTTTACGTCAAGTTCATTTCTGTTTCTTCTAAAATTTATTCTTAAAACAAAAAGCTTTACTTGAAATGTATGATATCTTTAACGTACGCGTAAGAAAATAATTTTGATTAATTAAAATCAAAATATTTGATTTGAAATTCATTTAAAAATTTACATTTACATTTAAACTTCATTTATTTTTTAAAACTTTCAATATTCAATATTCAATATGAATTGTAATTTGTATGAATGAAATTATCATCTTATTTTAACACAGAACGACGACTTGAAATTATATGTATTTGTTTTTAAATTTAATTTTAAAATATTGGTTTTCTCTTGCGCTAATTAATCATTAAATATAAAAATTAATTACCATAAATTGACATTTAGAATAATATTGAACGTGTATATATATATATATATGTATGCATATATAACGCAAACATAAATTATTATGCAAGAAAGTTTTAGAAGTTATACTTAGTTAAAAAAAAAAAAAAAAAAAAAAAAAAAAAAAAGTTCACTTTTGTGTACTAAGTTGCATACATACCTCTTATTGGAATAAATACATATGGAATAGTGGATGCTGTTGTTGTAGTTGTTGGAATAATCTCTAGACAAGAAATAAAAACAAACCTGTATGAATATTACATGAAAGATTTTTAAAAAGCATTCATATTTTATTGCCATAAATTAGTGAATATAAAATGCTTAACCAAAACAATTATATTTTGAAAACTTACTTTTCTCATAGAAAAAAAAAAATCTTTTGATTTTTTTTCTATGTAATTATTATATTTCAAGAAAAAATATCCCCATTATAACTTGAAATTTATACTACTATAATTTTGTGAATAATTAATAATAAAATATTTTTCTAATTATACCATGTTAAAAAAAAAAGAAAAATCATTAAAAAACCTACAGGTATTCGGACTTTTCTGCAGGAAACCTGTAGGTATTTCGGGCTTTCTGAAATAAACCTGCGTGAAACCTTTAAAATAACTGTATATTTTCAGAAGGAAACCCACCGTTTTTATTTTCCTTCAAAATACCCGTGGAAATCTTTAAAATACCTACAAATTTTATAGAAAGCTCGAAATACCTGCAGTATACCGAGAGTTTTTTGGCTGATTTTTTTAACCTGGAATTCAAATTTACCTACCATTAATAGCGATAAATAAATAACAATATTTAAAATAATTTTTAATTAAATTAATATTATTAAATGAACGTATAAACCAGGTTGAAATATGTACTCTGGAAAGGTAAAAAAAAAAAAAAAAAAAAAAAAAAAAGGACATTTCATGATATCTTAAATTGATGTCTCTTCTATTCTTTGTACTTAAGTCTGACATTTAGATTTCTTAATGCCTATCCTCCAATCGTTTTCTTTCTTTCTTTCTTTTTCTTTCTTTTTTGTGATAACGGTTTTGTTAATAGTTTTGTATAATTAGCAACAATTTACAATTAAATTTTCAAAGAGAAATAGCCAGAAGTTAAATTTTATGTTTCGAAAGAAATAGAAGAAGAAAATTCGAAAGAAAGAGACAGGCAGATAGATAAAGAGAGAGAGAGAGAGAGAGAGAGAGAGAGATTTTATATTTAATTAAAAGATAAAAATTATCAAAAGTAAATAAAGAACTGTTAAAAAAAAAAAAGGGAAATTAATAAAATTCTTTATCATTTCCAAAAATTAACATTATCAATAAAATGCAGACACCCTTCTCAAAAACATGAAAGAGAATCCAAGTGTACAAGAAAGCACAACCTTAAAATATAAAATCATGGTAAGGAAAGAGAAGAAAAAAAGGGAGAAGTGGAACGCACGAGGCAAAATAAATAACTAAATAAATAAGAGTGAAAATGAAAAATAAATGTGAAATTATTCACTATTATTAGAAATAAAAAGAATATTATTTCTAATTTTTAGTTATTTTATTCTGCCTGAATAAGCTTCTCAGTCTTCTGATTTTTTGTATGTATCCAGCTCACTTTACCAAAATATTGAGATAAATATCTTGTAGAAGTTTAATCTGTTATTTATACATTGTGATGCATAATATTTAATTTAAAATTTTATAATATTTATTTAAAGTTTTAATTTTGCCTTTATAATTGTAAGTGATTCTGCAATCTTCAACGCATCTTAAGAAACTGAAATTTTTTTTAACTCTAAGCATTATTCTAAAATTTAAACGTGTGAGCCACAGAAGTGCAATGGTAATTTTTACTGCATGAAAATGTGATTTTCATTTCTTAGAAATGTTTAAAGAAGGATTTTGCAACAATTTTACGTATCTGAAAAGAAATATAAATAAATATAGAATCTTTGATAAGAAAACTATAAATAACTGTACAAGTTTTCTTCAAAGCATAATTATGCTTTCTGTTGTCGAAATAATAGTTTAAAAATTATACTTGAATTGAAAACAAGTCCTTCCGGTTTATTCGGAAGGGTAGGTTGATTTATTTTTTCTTATCAAGTAGCCGTCATTCTGTTTCAATATGTCGGCTACGAATTATTAATACTGGACTTGGTAGAAATATTGATGTAGGCTATGCACATATGGAGTTTTAAGCAAATCGGTTCATAAATACCTTTTTATGTGAATATTAAATTATCAAGTGGACGGCACTTTGAAACAAAATGGTGGGTTAAGTTGACAACTATACCAAATGCATTTGTGAGATAAGTCTACTGTACACATATAGTTCGAAAAAATTCAAAATTTCAAAAGTCATCGAGTTGAAAAATTAAGTGCCTGCCACCTGGATCAAAATGGCAGAGAGAAAGTTGCTCATCTAAGATATCGTTGTAAATTTGAAAAAATATATTTTTTTTTGATGGATCGTTGGATGGTTGGGTTTTACGTCGCACTAGTGCTGCGCAGATGGGGAATTGGCGACGATCGGGGACGCACCCCTAGAGATGGTCCGGAGACATCCCATCATAATTTTGATCCTCCACGGAAGGGACTTTTTTTTGTAGAAATTCTTTCAAAGAGGCTAAAGTTGAGGCTAAAGAGGTAAGTTGATAAAATGCTAGTTTTCTGCATTTCTAGTTTGTTTTAACATTAAAATAGCCTAATTTCCCTTTAAAATAGCATTAAAAATATCCAATAAGGCAGGTAATGGGTTTGGCGCCAAATTTGGGGACTTTTCCCCATGGCGATTTTTTGGCGAGTTTTGGCGAGAAAATACTTATGATCGATATACCAAAGATAAACGCAATAACGTGATTGGTTCTTGAGTTACGTGAAATTTCTAGATTTTTGTTGTTTGAATAATAAATCCATTTTTCAACTTTGATTTGAATTCATTAAGTATTTCAAAAGTTACCGTGATAACAAATTTTCAAGTGGCCGCCACTTAGAAACAATACAGAAGAACAAGTTGTCCAGCAAATACATCCAAGATATTTGAAGCATAGGTTCACTGTCCAACTGTGGTTCAAATCAGTGCCGTGCTTCAAAAGTTACTATGGTAAATTTTCAAGTGGCAGTCTAAGTGGCTGCGACTTGGAAACAAAATGGCGAAACAACTTGCCAAGCGAAATCATCCAATATATTTGTATAAGTTCATTGTCCAGTTATAGTTTAAATTAAATCAGTATTTCAAAACTTATCGCACAAACACTTGGGAAAAAAAGTGGAGTGAGATGCCCAGCGAACTTATCTGAGATATTTGAATGATAAATCCACTATTCAAATTTGGTGCGAAATGATTCAGTATTTCCAAAGTTACCATAATGACAAATTTGCAAGTGGACACCACTTAGAAATAAAATTGCGGATCAAGTCACCAAGCGAACTTATCTAAGATATTTGTACCATAAGTTCACTATCCAACTTTTATTTGAATCCGTTTAGTACTTTAAAAGTTATGATAATGACATATATTTTCAAGTGGCAGTGTGATTTCAAGTGGCTGCAACTTGGAAACAAGATGTTGGAACAAATTGTCCAGTGAACTCATTCAAGAAAATTATAGGACAAGACCACAATCCAACTTCGGTTCGAATTCAGTCAGAATTTAAAAGTTATTGTAACATTTATAAATTTTCAAGTGGTAGCGTAAATTCAAGTTGTCTTGCTTAGTTTATAACGTACGCACTTTGTTAAAAATGGCGGAGAAATTTCGTTAATAAACTTGGGTGTGATCCTTATAAAGTCTATACGTATACAAAATTCAAGTAAATCCGGTCTTAAATACGATTTTTACAATGTAAATCTGAAATTTTCAAGTGGTCTCCACTTGAAAACAAAATGGCGGAGCAACTTGGTTAACAAATTCCTCTAAGTTATTTATAAGATAAGTTAAGACACTGTCCAAATTTGGTTCGATTTGTAGTATTATTTCGGAAGTTATTGTGATTTTAAATTTTCAAGTGGTAGCGTGATTTCAAGTGGCCCCACTTAACTTAAGACATCCGCCACTTTATTAAAAATGGCGGATAAAGTTCATTAATAAAGTTATTTGAGACACTTGTGTAATCTATGTATACATCAAAATTAAAAAAAATTCGGAATACGCTTTTTACAATTTGAATTTGAAATTTTCAAGTGGTCTCCACTTGAAAACAAAATGGCGGAGCAACTTGGTTAACAAACTCATCTAAGATATTTATAAGATAAGTTAAGACACTGTTCAAATTTGGTTCGATTTGGAGTATTATTTCGGAAGTTATAGTGATTTTAAATTTTCAAGTGGTAGCCTGATTTCAAGTGGTCCCGCCTAACTTAAAATATCTGCCACTTTATTAAAAATGGCAGGTAAACTTCATTAATGAACGTCATTGAGACTCTTATGTGGCCTTTATGTACATCAAAATTCGTGCAAATCTTGCTTTAAATGTGCTTTTTACAATGTCGGTTTGAAATTTTCAAGTTGCTGCCACTTGAAAACAAAACGTCGGAGCAACTTGGTTAAAGAAATCATCCAAGATATTTATAAAATAAGTTCACTGTCCAAATTTGGTTCGATTTGTAGTATTATTTCGGGAGTTATCGTGATGACAAAATTTTCATTATAGATAGATAGATAGATAGATAGATAAACAAAGTGATTGCAATAGGTCGATTTCTAAAGAAATCAACCTAAAAAAAGTAGAGGTGTTACGGTATCATGTGAACCATTTTCATATGTCCACCATTTTCAAAATATGAACAGAAAAAGTGGTGCTACGTTCATGATGGAATCAGGTGTTAGCACGATAATTTTTTTTTTTTTTTTTTTCATACCACTGTTTCTATAAAGCAAATATCTGTATTATTCTGTCGAAGAGATGCAGCAGTTGTCTTCGACTGAATAATACATATATTACTTTATAAAAATAGTAGTATTAAAAATAAGTAACCGCACTAGACCGTGTGAAATCTTTATATATATTAATAATTAATAGTTTTTTAATTTTTTTCAAAAGTACATTTTTGAAAAATAAATAAATAAAATAAAACCTTATTATTATTTATTTATTTATTTATTTATTTATTTTTATTTATTTATTTTTATTTATTTTTTTATTTTTTGAAGGAAAGTAAATAGGAAATAATACAAAAATGCATCGCATATAGGCAAAGTTTTATTAAATCCATTTCACCTTATTTTATCCTTTCCCTCCATTTCTTTCATTTTATTTTTTTCTCTAAATGTGAATAGATGTTAAAAACATATACTGGATAATTAAATATAAATTAAAGTCCTATAAATTATATTAATTTTAAAATTTCTATTATACTTAGAGTCCAAGTTCATTATTAATTAATATTTTTTAAGTTCGTTATGGGAAAAAAAAATTAATACAGGGGAAAAAAAATCAGTAGTAACTTAACATTTTCTTGCATGTATATATTTATGGAACTATAATAAATTCTCAGAAGCATAATTTATTTAGTTTTCTTTTCTAAAATAATGCCAGCTTTTCTTTTTTTCTTTTTTTTATGTATCTTTACGAATAATTTGTTTAGCATCAGTTTGCAAAATTTCCCGATAATAAAGTAATAACAGGCATCGGCGCACTCACAATTTAGTACACCCCTATTTTTTTTATGTAAAGAAATATCCAGTCGAAAATAACGACCATGTCGATCGCTAAAATATGACATTTTATTAATTATTTCTCAACGAAAATGTCATCTAAATTTATTATTAAAATGTCAGTTTGTATAAAAATTATTCGCCAAGTAAATAAAGTTAAAAAATTAAAAGATAATTGCTTAATGTGATTCTAAAATCCTGTGTGTCTAATGACACATTTAAAGAGAAATAAAAAGATATATGCAGATAATAACGGAGTTCGCCACATTTAAGTAATAATTGGATTATTAAAGAAAGTAAATTTTTATTCTAATATCTTGCATTTAAAATTGTAGTTTAAAACGTTGAACTTATAGTAGTAGAAATATTGTAAGTAAGCACAGTAATGAGTCACATGTAATATATATATATATATATATATATTCTTATAGAAACATATTTTAACAGTAACAGAATATATTTAAAAAATAAATGTATTATGCAAAATAACAATAAAACTTCATAGAAATATTTATTTAATTAATGGGTTTCATAAATTTTAAGGACTTAAACTGAAAGTGAAAAATACACCTTGTTTATTTAGTTATTTTTTCTTCTACAACTTTTATCATCATTTTTTATTGTAAAAAATAAATATATAAATAAATAAGAATTTTAATAATACATTTTATGCCTGTTTTATCTATTATGCAATTATAGCAGGGTACATGTCAGAAGAATTTACTTAAAAAAAAAAAAAAAAAGTTTGTTAAAAATAAGAGACTATTAATCAATAATAAATCACTATTAATTTTTTAGTCGAATATATATATATATGTATATATATATATATATATATACTATACTGAAAAAAATTATAATATATATATATATATATATATATATATATATATAGCTCTTTTGTTATTATTATTATTAAATCAGTCAACATTTATCCAAAAAATTTTCTTGGTTTGTTTTTTCATTGCAATGAATTCATAGATACCTTCCTTTCGAAGTTTTTTATATTCTCATTTTATAATACAATGTATTTTAGACCCATTTTCAATTAAATATACATATATATATATATATATTAATTTAGAAAAAAAATATTCTTCTCGTATTGATTGCATTAGATAGTTTTATTCTTATGTGCAAAACAGTTACTTTCCATCAAAAATATTCTGACATTTTAAGATTAATTAGATAAATTATATATATATATATATATATATATATATATATATATATATATATATATATATATATATATATATACACAGGGTGGTCCTAAACTATATGTCGAAAATGTAAAAGCAGGGAATGACGACCTAAATAAGCACATTTCGTATAGGAATGTGTGTGCGATAATACTGATTTGAGCCGGTAGAGAGTGCTGATGACTGCGGCGTATAAAAGCGCTTCGCTAACTGGATTCATCATTTCCCGCACGGAACTTGAGAAGCATGCATCGTTTCACCAATGCGGTGATAGCCGACGCGCATTTCATGTATGAGGACGCAGAAGGAAATAGTTGAATCACGCTGGCGAAGTGCTTTTATATGCTGCAATCATCAGCGCTCTCTACTGGCTCAAGGCGGCATTACCACACACACATTCCTGTACGAAATCTGCTTATTTATGTCTCATTAACCTGCCTTTACATTTTTGGCATATAATTTAACAGAACCCTGTATATATATATATATATATATTTTTTTTTTTTTTCTATAAAATGCTATTTTTTATTTATATATATATTTTTTTAATTTCAGACTTACCTTTTCTTGGAAATATTGTATCATAATACATCATAATAATTACAAAAAAAAAAAAAAAAAAAGCAGAAGAAATAGAAGAAAATTCTAATATTTAGTGATGTATGTAAACTATTTACAGCATAATTTTATACTACCTATCAATCTTACAAAGCCTTCTTTATCACCAAATGTATTTTTTGCAACACATTTATAAGGTCCAAAATCTTGTTTCGAGACATTCTTTATCTTCAGTTCCATTAAAATTTTGTAGGAGTCTTCAGATTCACGAGTTTCATATTTGTAGTTGTTGATTAAAACTGCTTCATCTGGCCGTATCCATGATGTCATTGGTTTAGGTGATGCTTCTAAATTGCATGCTAAAAGAGCTTCTGAACCAACTACTGCATACACCATTTGATTTTGAACACGAATCTTTGGCTGAACTGCAAAAGAGTAATAATAAACAAATAAATAATAACAGTAATAAATATGATATATGTATAAATGCGTTTATGTGCATTGCGTTGACGGAGGAGTTCTGTGATACTGAATTAAGCAACTTACATCACAAATTTATAATGGACAACACTTATATAAATTTTAAGGAAGTATTAGTCATACTTGCCAACATCCTAATTAATATTCCAGTATTGTTAGCCCGCCTTTTTTTACACATCGGTATTTTGTTAGAGTATTTTTACTTTTATTTAATTGTGATTAAAATTGGAGATTATTACTCTCAAAATTTATTGGTGTGAAGAAAAATAACAAAAATAAAATAAATAAAATAAAATATAATGGCAGGACTAACAACACTACGGAATATTAAGATGTTGGCAAGTATGGTATTAGGTAAACATATTCTCATAAGTTTTATAGATTTTACCCTGTATAAATTTCGGCGACAACTGTAAATTCAATGTGGCAGAACTTTCCAGCCAACTCAATAGTTAAAAAGTACTATAATTTAGAAAAAGAGAAAATTAAATGCCATCGAAATCCTCAGACTTCGAGAGGTGGCTGAGTGCTGAGTGCCCGGGGTTCACTGGTGACCCCACACCTAAACGGACCAGATGTAGATAGCAGAGTTGAATCAGGATAGTGATGGCTTTAAAAAAAAAAAAAAAAAAAAAAAAAAAAAAACAAGGGGGCAGGCCGGGATTTACATATAAGAAACATAATTCTGAGCTCATAGTGAAATGGGACCGAAATCCTCAAGAAATGAAATGAATTCCTAAGTAACTAAAATTAAATTAAATACTGGTGACATCATTAAAATGTGTATAAAAAAAAAATAATAAGTAATAATTTTAATAGAGGTACACTGTTTAAAATTTTAACAGAAAATTACTGGTAATCATTTATCTTAAGTTACGTAAAATTACAGAGAAAAATCAACGGAGATGCTAAGAAATGTATGTGCTATATGCATTTCAATGGTTAATTAAGTTTAATTTAGTTAAATATTTGTAAAAATGTATTTGTGACTTAGAACGCTTTTTCTAAATTAGAAACAGTCCTTTTTAATTTTTATTTATTGATAAATTAAACATTTAAAATGATTTAAAATACAAATTAAAGATTGAAAATCTAGATTATTTACTTTTAACTATGAATTAATGTAAATTTACAGAGACTCCAGATAAACATTCAGTAAATTTACACAATATTTTTTCAGTGTACGAAAGAATCTTATGTATACCTATACCTATACCTATATACATAAATAAACAAATATATATATAATGTAACAAGAATGTAGAATGTAAGACAAAAATATGATCAAATGACAAATTAATCCATAAGTACTAATGTAAATATATCCAGGAATAGAAAAAAGAAATATGAATTAATCCATAATAATCATGCTATAATGAAACTGAAATATAAGTAGTTATTTTCTCATAAGGGACAGATTAAAAATAACAAATTCACAATCAATATGTTTAATTTCTTTACTGCATAATTGTACTGTAATTGTGAACTTTTATTTTTTGATCTGTTTCTTATTACCGAATATAGGTATTTTTGGATCATTATAACTTGGATATTGTGGATTATTTCACTATTCCTGGATATACTTATTTTATCTCTTATGGAGGAATATGGCATTTGATCATATTTTTCTCTTGCATTCTACAATTTTGAAATAGTATATATTTACATTTAAATTCTAACTGCTGCATCTGTTCACATAATTTGAACGAATCTTGATTAATTATAATTTTTTTTAAATTGTGATGTAAGTAGTTTCCATAGTATTGGTAATGTCATTTATCCATCTTAATACATACTGTTTTTAACTTAAGAATATATAATTATTCATGTATCGTAGATAGGAAACTTTCAGATCTAACACTTATATATATATATATATATATATATATATATACTTTAAATCATTACAAAATTTTGAAAGTTATTATAAAGTCAACTAAGAATTGTTTGTAGTACGATGGTTTTTAAGACGAAACGCTTGGTTAAAAATATATAAATAAATAAAAGAAAAAAAAGTTCCAAATATTTATCATAGATAGCGCTACTCTTATATACGCTTATCATAGATGGTGCTTTTTTTTTTTTTTTTTTTTTTTTTAGTGTTTCTTGTAGTTTTAATATCTCTACTTCATTCGTCTAACTATTAAATTTCTTTTTGCGTGACTACGTGAAAAACGAAATCTACGTTTCACCTGTCTGACGATATGATATTAAAGATGTGAGTAATACAGTCGGATCCTCGTTAAAGCGAACACGCTTAATGTGAATTGCTTTTAACATGAACTGCTTCCTCAATCCCGTCAAAATGAAGATTAGTTTCTGAGATACTGATAGCATGAACTACTGATAACATGAAAAATATTTTTACTCTCCTTGGGATTCACGTTAGCGAGGTTCGACTGTATATATTATACAATTCAATCACTTTCATAATCGGTGCTCGCAAACAGCTGGATTGATTGGATTACCATTAATACCTGGTTCGATGCATAAAATACACTTATACTGTGAATTGCATTACAAAAAATTGCTTTGAATTTAGATTACTATTTTTTTCTTACTATTTTTAAAATTTTAAAAATAATTAAAAATTTTACATTTGAGCAAAATTTGAAAATAATTCTTTTATATTCCTAAACATTTTTTTTTTAATTGTAAGAAGCATACTAGCCTAAACCGCATTCTTGTGAATCAAATACTTGATTTTGTTTCTTAAGTTTAAGGTGTTTTGGCCCAAAGTTTAAGGTGTTTTGGTGTTTCTTAAGTTTAAGGTGTTTTATCGAGGTGTTTTGGCCCACAGTATATATATATATATATATGTATACATTATACTTAAAAAAAAAAATGTATATGAAATTTAGGTTTGCGTAATTATTTAATTGATTTTTTTTTTTTTTTTGTAATTATTTAATTGATTGAAAAAAAAACCATTACTGTGTTTTCCCGCGTAACTTTAGAAAATAATAATAATAATAATAATATATATATATATATATATATATATATATATATATATATTGAATAATTTTCAGCTTTAACATTTTTTAATTATTTGAACATACATATCGTCGTATAGTGAGATAATACTATGTATTAAACATTTTAATCATAGTATTAAATAATATTGTTAGTTGTGCATAACATTTTTAGAATGTTCTAAATTTTACTTTTATAAATACAAAAAATCTCCTTCAACTTTAATTACTATATACAATATAAATACTATTTATATGTAATTAATAAATAAATATTTTTACTTATTTATTTAAAATAATCTGGTGTGTCACTCACACGACTTTCTCTTATCCTGAAATTTAATACAATAAATACAGGTTGCAGATTAATAGGTAAGATAACGAGTACTGTTTTGTAAACCTATGTTAAACAATTCATATTAGGCTTCTGAAGAGTTTTATATGATAATTAGTTCTGTGTGAGGAGGGCTACCGCCCCCCTCAACACACCGTTTCATTAATGCACCTACATTTATATAGAATTTAATTCGGTTATTAAAAAATAAGTCTGTTTTTAAAAAATAATTTATTAAAATTGTTATTTAAAAAAATTATCTTTCATGATAATGCAGATGATTTCCATAAAAAAGACGTTAAACTCTACTTTCCTGCAATTTCCCCCCATAGACGTAATGTATTAGAATTCTCTTAATTGTCCCTGTACACAAACCATTAGCTTGATCTTAACGAAAAGCTTACTGTAGCATCCCTATATGATACAGATTTAGAATACCAAGTTTGAACTTTCTGCCATAATTTTTTTTTGAGATATGCTGATAACAGACAGACACACAGACATACAAACATACACACAGACCATTTGCTAAAAACATAATTTTCGTATTCAGGGGACCTCAAAACGTGTAAATATAACAAAATCTCGCGTTCGAAAATTTGATCCAAAAACAATACTTTCTCTACCTTATGGGTCAGAGAAAGTAAAAAAAAAATATATATATATATTATCTCTAAACAGTGGCTGGGAATATTTTGGTAAAAATTCACAAATATTCAAAAAAGAAAATATATAGCAGTTGTAGTCCAGATATACATAAAAAATTATGAAATTAGTTGCAAGTTTTTCTTATAGCTACAAATGATTTTTATTTAAGCGTAAATACTTGAAGATTAATTTTTAAAACGATGTATTGTTTTACTAATTTGGTTTTTAATAACACTGAACTAGTCACGCGTTTGATAATGTAACAGTCCGTCATAAATTTTGCGATCCTAATTAATCCGCCTTTGAATCTAAATAATAATAGTAGTAAAATCTGTGTAGCGGACCTTGGTATTTTTTTTCCTCTACATTGAATTTTTAATTATTTCTGTTAGCTTTTTATTCGGTATTTGACAGAAACTTAGACCAGAAATGTGTAGATCAAATCACTTGGTATGAATTTTCTGAAGCTACTCCCCCCCCCCCCCCCCCATCTCCTTCTTACTATGTTTAAAAGAGCGAACGGATGGATAAATGGATGAATGGGTTTTACGCCGCACTAGTGCTGCGCAATGGGCAATAAAAGAGCGTATGGAAAGCTTTAATTATTAAACATTTCTCGCTCAATATTTAAAAAATTATGTTAATACTATATCTACCGAATTATGAAACAAACAAAAAATATATTTAAAACAAGTTTTTTTTTAGATATTTAAAAGTCATTTTTAAAGATATAGGAAATAAAAATTATGAATATATCACCTTATCATAGTACTTAATGAGTATTTACTGATGTGGTAATTTAGTGTAGTATTGATATGTAGAGTTCGAAAAAGAGATCTGGACCTTAAAAAAGCGTAAAGATCTATTTATTTTTTGTGTTCTTTATGTTTTTTTACTCAGGTTCATGGTAGATTTTTGATGTAATATATAGATTTACGTCAGGGTGAAATTGAGAAAAATGTCAAGTAAAAACAGCGACACAATTCTACAAATTTCTTTCTTGAACAAAAATGGTTGCATGTCTAGTGCCATGTGGTGAGATTAAAACGAAGTATATAGGTTATATTCTTATAAACATATTTGCCATTTTCTTCCATAATTTTTTTATACGCTTAAAATACACTGATATAATATTATTTTTAAATTTTTAAAGAACTATTTGAAAAAAAAAAATCCCCTGTGAAAAAATAGTTAAAATAGTTGATGTTGAATTTAAATAAATATTAATAATTTGGAGTCTTTTAGATCTAAAATAATATTTCTCAATTTTAAACTAAAATTATATTACTCAAAAATATATCGAAATTCTAAAATGTTTTCATCGATACATTTTTGTTTAACCTTCTAGAATTTATTATGCATATTTAATTCTGTATTTTTATAAGTTTTTGTTTTAAAAAAAATGTTCAATAACCAAGACTAATTTTTATTTCTTCCTTCAATTTTTGTTTAATATTAATGACCGCGAATATACAGAGACGCTAGCGTTTGAGTTCTAAAATAAGTCTAGACTACTTTCAGGTTAAATGAAACTAAATAAAATGAAAATAGTTACGCATAAATATACATTAATAATTTATTATTCATTAAAGCACACATTTTATATATAATTTTTGTTAGTACATAGGCTATTTTTTATCACACAGAGAAAGAGACCAATTACAATTAGTAGACAGAAGAAATAGTTCCTTTTTTCCCGTAAGAGGGAATCTACATAATGATAATAATAATAATACAGCGTAAGTCAAAATGAATATAGCGATTACAAACGGCTATAACTATTGAATGGAAAAGAATTTATCGATACGATTAACACAGAATGTAGACGGAACTCCAAAATTTTGTATACATACGTCATAGATGTTCTTTGTGACTTCCCTTGGTCACACGGACAACATCTAGACGGTTGTCCATTTCACGCCATACATTCTGAAGCATGTCTGCAGTCACCGACGCAAGAGCATTACAAATGCGTACTTTGAGACCCTGCGATTTTTATCTATGGGTTTATGTGAAAGATAGGGAGTATGTGCTTCCCATGCCCAAAACAACTGAGGAACTCAAAGTACGCATTTGTAATGCGCTTGCGTCGGTGACTAAACAAATGCTTCAGAATGTATGGCGTGAAATGGACTACCACCTAGATGTTGTCCGTGTGACCAAGGGAAGTCACATAGAACATCTATGACGTATGTATACAAAATTTTGAAGTTCCGTCTACATTCTGTGTTAATCTTATCGATAAATTCTTCTTCATTAAATAGTTATAGCCGTTTGTAATCGCTATATTCATTTTGACTTACCCTGTATATTAATAACAATTAGACATCTATGAAAAATATAAAATTAAGCACTTTACATTGAAATATTGTAATGTAAGTTTAATGTACAAACTTTTATTTAAAAAAAAATCTTGATTTATGTAGAATTTAAATTACTAGATACCGATACATAATGATATATTAGTATAAACGATAGAACAAAACTCAATATAGGAAGAGATGATAATTTAAAACTTTTAAGTTTTTTCTTATCGAATACTTTATTCTTTTAATTCCCATTTATAAGCCTTATTCATTATTATGTACAGTCGAACCTCATTAACGTGAATCAAAAGGGGGATAAAAAATTTGTTCATGTTATCAGTAGTTCCTACTATCAGTAAGTAATCTTCATTTAACTAAAATAATCTTTATTTTGACGGGGATTGTGGAAATAGTTCATGTTAAAAGTAATTCGTGTTAGCAGTGTTCACGTTAGCGAGGTTCGACTGTATTTATTTTCTTATTTTTATAATATTAAAACAATATATATTAATTTTTTTTATGATAATTATGAAAATACTTACATTAACAGTTCGTTTTGTTTTCCTGTATTTATCATATGTATATAAATATATTTTATTCATATCAACAGATTATTCTTAATTTCACCGAAAATTTTATAGGCAATTAATGCAAATTGTTTGAGAAATGTTCCTTTTACCCGACATTAAATCTAATAACCTTTAGAAGAAAGTTAATAAAACCGAGGAAAAAAAAAACTTTATCACTTCAGAACAATAAAATTATTAGGATATCATTAATAACATCTCAACCAAAACATTGAAATAGTTCTTCTACCACAGTCCGAAATTGCCTTTGTTCATGGATTCATAATTTCAGTAGAATCATAAATACAATTTTTGTTTGAGTTCGAGAGAATTTATGGCCCATTAAGAAAGAATGGCGAAAACAGCATAACCATAGATCAAAAAAGTACTCTAAATATCTGAACTTACAGTTAACGTTAAGGAGTATCCTTTTGCTGACAGAAGGAGGAACGCCGTTGGAGGCTATACAGAGATAAGCTCCCATATCTTCTCTTGTAACTTGGGTTAAGTTCAAATATTCGCCTTCCACACGCTGAACTGAAATAGTTAGTAATTTTGTACAAAAAAGTGAAAAATATATTAATAACGAAGTTTAAGATATATTCCTAAGTATAAATGAAAAAAATACAGAAGTTATTTTTTATAAGATTTATTACATTTTTTTTTTTTTTTTTTTTTTTTTTTTAATTAGATAAATATCAGAATGAATGCAACTACAAATAAATTTCTTTAAATAAAAACTCATTAAACTATTTAAATGAATGGATTTCATATTTTTTCTGCTTTATTTAATAACTTTCTCTATCACAGGGGTCGGACTCTCCGCCCTTTTTTTTTTTTTTCAGGGCACTCTCATGAATGAGAAATTAAAAAATTTATTGCTACCAATATTTTTATAAAATGATCTCTACCGTGTAATAATGACATCCCAAGTTAAAATTCTTGCTGGTATTTGTTTGCTAGTCTAGCATTAAATGCTGTATCCCAGCATGTAAAATAGCATAAAATACCAAAAATAATTGCTGGTTCCACCAAAATTACCAGCAAGTCATGGTGTGTATTGGCACAGTTTATTGCTTGTCCAGCATACATAATCCAGCTTCTGTTGCTTGAATAGTATGTTGCTGGTCCAGCAGTAATTATGACTACTATTTGCTTGAAATTTCTGCTATACTAGCAGTAATTCACAACCAACAGATGCTTTTTTGTTGCTATTTTCTCACTTTTCACTGGCATTTACCATGCCATGGTATTTCTACTTAAGCTGCCGACATAACATATTACGCTGGCAAGCATAGAAAAGCACATAATAGCTTGTTAAGGTACATACCTCTCCAGGCTTTAGAAAAGCTTAAACAACAAATAAGCATAAAATGCTTGTATATAGCTTGTCGTGCTATTGCTGTGTAAGCTAGCTAATATAGCATTTTATGCTGGCTAGCATTATAAAGCATATAACAGCATGAAAATCTAGCAGACAAAGCAAAACATAGCAATAACTAGCCTATTTTCTTTGCTGGTACTAGCATGGATTTTAACTTGGGATATTACTATAAATATACTAGAAGTATTTCGAAAATAAATTAGTGATGGAAGAAATGACGGAAATTTCTTATATCTAAGAGTGTCCTGAAAAAAGGGCGGAGAGTAAGACTCCTTCCATTAGAGTCCTGCACGGGTCGGGTTTTACCCGACCCGAACCCGACAGATGAATTTTATATCAACTCGACCCGAACCCGACAAAAAAAATTTCATCAACCCGAAAACCGACCCGTACCCGACAAAAGTTTTTTCATCAACCCGAAAATCGACCCGAACCCACAGTAGAGAAACTTTTACGACCCAAACCCGCTGTCTTTAGACCCGAAACCCGAAAACTAAATAAAAATGACTTATTCATCTAAAAATCATACAAAACGTTTAAAAATTATAAAATAAGGCAAATTTTCATTGTCATACAGTTGGTAAATTATTTTTAAAAGAATTTGAAATGTAATTATTATTTGTTTAATTTAAAAATTAAAAAATCTGAAAAATAGATCAATAATAAATTTTAACCATTTATGTGAGTTCTGAACTTTTAGAGTAAACTGGTATGTTGTGGCCACCAGAAGACTTTCTTCTATACTTTTCTATATTTTACTAAGTGCAAATAATTTATTAAAAATATTATTTTTTAAAATTATCTAACAGGATGAATGCAAACGATTTTCATCTTACAGACAACTAACACTAAATATACAAAGTAATATAGTTTTATTGCCTATAAATAACATTTAGAAAGAACGTTTTTATAGTGGTTATCTCACATATGAGGTTTCGGACAGTTATATGCCATAGAAGTTGAGATATAGCCTTCCCATTATCGAGGGATATTGCAGTATAGCAGCTCCACCTATTGGCCAATTAGCATCCAGATTGATTCAACATAATGTCTCATTACGGCTTTCTCACATACCAAGTTTTGTTTGATTATACACAATAGAACCTGAGATATAGCCTCCCATTAAATTGCAAATATCGCTCTATAGCAGCGCCACCTGTTAATCAGTTGACAAAAATTGATAGGTCAAGGTGCCTCTACTTATAAATTCATATATGATTCTGAACAGTAGTTCCGGAAATACTTTCGCCACAAAATTTTTATCACACACACACACTGACAGACAAACATTTTCTATAAATGGTGAAATCGTGTTCTAGATCTCTCAAAACGTGTAAATCCGTCGAAAACTGGAAGTCGAAAATTTTATGAATCCAATACTTTGTTCCATTGAATATAGAAGAAAGTAAAAAATGAATTTCAATTTAAATGTTTGTAATTTATCGTTTAATATTTACAGTCTGGAAAAAAATAAAAAATAAAATAAGTATTATTTTTTATTGCTTTTGTCCGATGTGGATGTTTACTTTACTATAACCATTTGTGTAGCATGTTGTGATGGTACTTTTTCTACTAGCTGTTGAATAGAGACTTATGTTAAAAATATTTAATAAAGATGGCTAGAGGCTGCATTATCACAAACAAAAGGAGTTAAAAAATAAATAATGATCGTTGGAACCCTAGGTCTCGACCTGGTCATGCATGGGTACCTACCTAGCATAAGACAGACTCAAATTTGTTTTTTATTTTTATATTTTAAGATATTTCCAAATTCAGAATAAAGATTTAAAGAAAAACATACCCAGTCTTGAAAAGAAGAGGCATTATTCGATTTTAATTATTTAGAAATATTTTATTAGGCTACTTCATTTTTCAAAAAATGGCATCCGTATAGACATTTGAAATTCGGGAAGCAAAACCATTTTTGTTTTCAACATTTCAATATAGTTTCACAAAAATATTTAAATATAACATCTCTGGCATTTTTCACAATTAAATTCCAAGCCATCGTAACGTCTAATAATAAAATATCTTTCGATTCAAAATGATTTTTAAAGAGGTATCAGGGTGTGTAACCACAGATTAAAAAAAAAAAATGTCAAAAGTAACGCGCGGACGTAAGGACCTGGCCATTCCTATTAAAACGGAGGTGGAACACGAACTGATTGATTTTAAATTCCAAATTTCGCTCCTAAAGAAATAATTGGTCCGCACTCCTAAAATCACGGATAAGCGGTTTTGATTCGTTAATCGGACTGTCAAGGTAACCAATGAATAGTTTGCGCACTCGAGAGGAAGAATCGCGGATTTTCCCGTTGACTAGTGTCGTCGAAAGCAAACTTTACAGGGTTCGTTGAGCCAGGAATGAACGGCTGCAATGAGATTCCTGCAAAACGAAGTATTTTGGCATAGGAATTAAAAGAGAGGTGATGTATTTACAAAACACATGTATGTGATTCACAGTTAAACATCTGCTTTTTAAAGATCACTGATCCCTTTAAATCCTCATAATCAGCAACTTAGCTTCCTCTGGCTTCAGTTTTGCTTGGTGCATTATTTATTTGTTCTAGAGAAGACGAAAAAGAATATAATCTGCCTTGATGGTATTCGTTTCCTTTATGTGCTTATTTTTACATTACTTTTTAATTAAATCACAACAAATATTCCCTGTATATTTGCTGTGTATACAAATGTAAATGAATGAAAATTCAAAATTTCGTTAACATAAAAGCGAGGGTTAAAATTCATTGAAAATAAAGATATCTTTAAAAAAATGTAAATTGAGAAATAACTTAAATTTCCAAAACCGTAAAAGCGAGGTTATATTGCATTTCTTATATATGTATATATACACACACACACATATATATATATATATATATATATATATATATATATATTATTATTAATAACAATAGTCCATAAAAATTTATACAGTAGTTTAAAATTTTCATACAGTTTCTACAGATGATCAGTTTTAGATTTGTTGAACAAAAGAAAACGTATACGGATATTTTTTTTCTCATCCTTATACGGATTTTTTTTTTTTTTTTTTTTTTTTTTTTTTTTAGGTGGATATCCGCGTATAGCATAGCTGCCAATATTTTAATTTATTCTGGAGTAAGTTTAGCCTCTCCTCTATTTCGTACCACTTATTATTTTAAAGTATTTTTTCCTATTTTATCAAAGTTATGTATTGAATAAAATTTTTGTATAAATAAAGTGGTGCGAAATAAAGGCGGGTCTAAAAGTACTCCGGAATAAATTAAAATATTGGTAGATGTGGTATAGGAATACGGAGCTCCGACACATGTCTAAAATCAGTTAAAGTGCTATAATTGTGTCTACAAATTTATGCTTTCGACTGTAAAAAATTTTTTGAAAGGTGTTCTCAAGTCGATCCTACTCGTAGAAAGCTAAACTCGACCCGAACCCGAACCCGACCCGCAAGAAAAAAAAAATTCAGTCAACTCAACCCTAAACCGACCCGCAAGAAAAAAAAAAAAAAAAAAAAAAAAAAAAAAAAAATCAGTCAACTCAACTCTAAACCGACCCGCAAGATAAAAAAAATTGGCAACCCGAACCGATACAGGATTCTACCTTCTATCATATATAAATCTAAAAATATATTTTGATGATACTTTTAAAAGATATTTGTTTCATTCCGTCAAATATATTAATTTGAAATTTATGGCTACAGAAGATTTAATAGGCATTTATATTACACTATAAAACATGCTTCTTAAACCATCGTTAAATTTACACGTATAAAGATTTTCAGACTAACAATATCAAATCAATAATTCATTTTAATTATTCTTACAGGGATAAAATAGAATTAAATGGAATTATCTAGGAAAATTTTAGATGTAAAAATACTTTTAACGTATTAGTATTGGGCATGAATAATCTATGTATCATAACCTATGTAAGTAATAATCATCTATGTATTACAGAAATATAAATGTAAAAAATATCAGACGATTACATAACCATTAAGATTACATTATAAAACACGATTTTTTAAAACAATGTTAACTTTGCACATATAACAGTTTTCAGATTAATAACTTTTAATTGATAATTCAAATTAATCATTTTAAAAGGAAAAAATATATATATATATAGAATTAGTTTGAGATAATTTCGAAAATTTTACTTATACAAATATCAGATAGTATTAAGTTTTAAACAGAAATTATTAACTAGGATTTATTATTATTATTATTATTATTATTATTACGCAAAAAAATATCAACGGAAAATAAGCAATAAGATTAAATTCTAAAATATGCATTCTTAAAATATTATTAATTTTACATACTTAACTTTTTTTAGACTAACAATATCAATTCAATACAAGAGATTAATTATTTCAAATAGACAAAGTTGGACAATTACATAAACACAATTGTGGAAATTTCAGATTTAATGAATAATGAACATTAATATTGGATATAACAACTATAAACCAAAATCGTGTTAATTTTTAATGTGCCGTTATTGACCATGTACACTGAGAAAAATTATATATATGTATATATATGTATATATATATATATATACCGCCTTCATCTAGAATGAATAAGTGGCCATTTTCTAAATCCCTTAACTAGAATTGGCGCAGCATGTCCTACTTTGGACCTTGCGCCAAAAAAAGCCATTCAACCAACCAACCAACCCTTAACTAGAAATAAAGATTTATGAGTTATGCGCATAAGGCAATCAGATATGTCAATAATCAGAATTATAGAGAATTTCTAGTCTACATATTTCTAGATGGTGAAACAATATTCTGAATAATCTGATTTACTGACTATTTTGCATTGCGAGAAATTCTTGCTTCATTTTCTAGAATTGGGTAATAAACAAAGATTACAATGGCTGAAACCCGCTTCTTGTATTCACATTTATTTGCAGAGATATTTAAATAGCTTCGCCCTCGAGAATATAGGCAAACACTCTAGAATTCTAATAGGGGTTTCTAGAACTCGCTTTCAAAGGGGACTAGAATTTATAAGAATGACATGGAACTATTTTTTCTAGAACCACAATTTAGATTCTAGGGGTCAGTTGCAGACTTTTTTCTCAGTGTAAGCTTATTTATTTAATATATAGATTATTGGATAAAAACATTATCCACCTGAATATTGGATAAAAACATTTTTAGTCATACAATATGATTTATTTTTTATTATACAACATTTTCTTTTTATTATACAACATTGACAGCACAGAAGCAAATTTTCTTTTGCGTTTCTTTGTTTTGTTTAAATAATACAATAAATATCGAAAATATAATTCTGTAGAAGTGACATATAATAATTTACATTTGTATTCAAGTAATAATATGTCTTGTAACTTTTAATAAGACTGTTTTACATTCTGTAATTCATGTACAAAGAAAAAATGTTGTTTTGGGGTAAATTTGTGAAATAGAGTTTTTGTTATATAGAGTTTTTATTGTCATTCAACATTCGTTTAAAGGGCAACACAAAAGAATTGAAATAAATTGGGAATATACTAGGGAGTGTTGGGAGTGCATTTCAGGTTGTGTTCCGTGTCATTAATATAGGACAATATTTAAGTGCACAATGTGGTGCGTACATAGTTTATAGACAACATACAGGGCTATCTAAAAGTAAAGCAAATTTTTTTTCATTCAATGTAGTTGGTGAAATTACTTCACTACATTTTTTCAAGTCCAGTAAAACTGCTCAGGAATAACAATTAATTCTCCATACCAATGTGATAAATGTTATACTTTTTACTGATATTTTCAGAGTTGTTCATTATATAATTACACGTTTTTAGGTAACCTTAATAAAATAAAATCAAACTGTTAACGTTTGATCGTTATGTACGTTCTGCAAGTAACCGAATGAAACTTTGAAAATTATAATTTAAATGTAATAAAATCTAAACATGCACTATAAATTTATGTGAAGGTTCCATAATATTTGGTCGTGCTTAATTATTTCAATTCAAAACGACTTCAGCGTAAACAAAGCATTGAATAAACATCATAAAATGCAATAAATTCGGAAAAATTATTTATTCAAAGTTTTGTACTTATTGCTTTAAAACGCCAAATTTGTGGCGTGGAATTGAAAGTATCTTGTGGAATTTCAGCGTATTCCACAAGATATTATGTTTTTTATAAACATCTTCATTATTAAAAAACTCCAAGTTTTTGACAAGTTTTATTATAATGTATTAACTATTATTTTATTTTTCCTGTAAAGAAATTATTTTAAAATAAATTATCCTTTTTTCACGAAATGTATAGAAAAATTTACATGTATTAAAAACTGACTGTTATTTAACCTACGTTGTACAGATGTGGGCAGTACAGGATAATTTTAGATTAGAAATAAATGAAATCACATTAATTCCAATCTTTTTTGTCCCATGTTTATTTTTAAATCATTGGTTTTAACCTAAACACCCAATTTACAAAGCGTTTATTAAATTTAAAGCTTAATATGCGGTAAGAGACTTAGCTGAAATGACACCCATTAGTTGCCCTACTTGAAAATCCTCTTTCAAAAAATATTTTCTTCTGCAATCGCATAATTCTGAAATAATTGCAGGAAATAAAGAGATTATTTCGCATATGATAAAACATAAATGGAGTAAAAATAGTAAAAGCGGAATTTAAAAGGCAAATTAGAAGAAAGATGTTAATGTATTAATTCACAAATGAACATAGAGCCATATTTTATGTTTAGTGAACACTATTTAGATTGTTCGATTGAAAATTTTAATTAAAATAATAACCCTTTTTTTTCACGTTTAGATTTATTTTTATTTATAAAATAAAATAAAAATTTTAATCTTTACTCCTATAAAAGTTTTATTGCAAGTCATTTTGTTAACATATAATTTATATACAAAAGACAATAAGTCAGTAACTTAAGAAATAAATGATTAAAAAAGATAAGAACTGTGACTTGAAGCGTAATATATATTGTGTACTACATGAAGCTCATTTAAATATTCCATATATTTATATATTTATTTAGATATATATAGAACTGTAAATTTATATAGAACTGCTTTATATATAGAACTGCTAGTTTATCCGTAGCTATTAAGCCCCGCCTTTTCTTCACACCAGAATAATTGCAAAGCAATAGTCATCTTATTTAATCATGAGAACATATTGCTTATTATTACTCTACAATAATTCTGGTGTAAAAAATAGGCGGGACCTTATACCATTACGGATAAACTATCACAGTTAGCAGGTCTATATGTATATATATATATATATATATATATATATATATATATATATATATATATATAATATATATACATATATATATATATATATATATATATATATATATATATATATATAGAGAGAGAGAGAGAGAGAGAGAGAAATACATTAATATAATCAGTGCAAAAACGTTTTTATGAAATTTAAAGATGACTCAACTTCAGTATCAAAACAATTCCTCGGATCACAAGCTGAGACTACCCATATCAAATCAAAGAATAATTAAAAAATAGTACCTAGAAACTTGCTAAATGATTGATGAAAGTAGTTCAAAATGATCATTAAATTGTAAAACACTGAATGAGAATTGTAATACACTGAACAAGAATTGATATAAGAATTGATATAAGAATTGAAATAGTGTTATAAATAATAATAATAGTAATACAACATAAAATGCGCAACAGCAGCTATAAAATGATGTATTTTTAAAAAAATTTTGTGAAAATTAATAAACTGCTTAAGTAATAGCAAAAATTGTGCAAACACATAATGAAATAAAAATAAAAATAATAAAATATTAATAAAAAGCTTCATTTCCAAATAAAGCGCTATATGCAGCATTACCTTAGAAATGAAATAAATATAGAAATACATTAATATAATCAGTGCAAAAATGTTTTTATGAAATTTAAAGATGACTCAACTTCAGTATCAAAACAAGTCCTCGGATCACAAGCTGAGACTACCCATATCAAATCAAAGAATAATTAAAAAATAGTACCTAGAAACTTGCTAAATGATTGATGAAAGTAGTTCAAAATGATCATTAAATTGTAAAACACTGAATGAGAATTGTAATACACTGAACAAGAATTGATATAAGAATTGATATAAGAATTGAAATAGTGTTATAAATAATAATAATAGTAATACAACATAAAATGCGCAACAGCAGCTATAAAATGATGTATTTAAAAAAAAAATTTTGTGAAAATTAATAAACTGCTTAAGTAATAGCAAAAATTGTGCAAACACATAATGAAATAAAAATAAAAATAATATATATATATATGTGTGTGTGTGTGTGTGTGTGTATGTGTGTGTGTTTGTGTGTTTGTGCATAGTTTCAATAAATATCTGAATACAATTTAGGAAAATTTTACGAAATTTTAATAAAATTCAGATAGCCAGTATAAATTTACGCATATGTATAACTGAATATTATATTTTGGTTTTCTTTCTGAAATAGTGATCGATAAAAAGTTTTCTTTCTTTCTGTTCTGGTGAAGATCCGTACTTAATTATTCCAACTTGAAACAATTTCAGCGATTTTGTATATTATGGTGTTTAATTACAAATATTTTACTCTTTATTTATCAATGCAAAATTTTCGGGACATTTTACTACAATATATAAATATTGCTTAAGTTTTTCTTTATAATCACTCTTTTTTAGAAACCGTCTACAGTAATTTCTTTATATTAAAAATGTTTTATTTCTAAAAGTAGAATAAAAATTTATCATGCATTACACAAATGTAATCAGCATTTGGAAATTTCTGGGGAATTTTAGATTCGAAACAATTCAAATTAAATTAATTAAATACTTTGTTGATTCTAACTTACTCTTAAATTAGACTTTATCAATTTAAATACTCAGTGTGAAAAGTATTCTTTGTTCAAGAGAAAGCTTAATATGGTGTAAAAGAGATTCATCTGGGATGCGGACACCCATTAGTTGCTCAGTCTGAAAAGGCTGTTTAAAAGTTATTCTTTTGAGATTATGTAAGACTGAAATAATTGTAGGAAATAATGATCTTATTTCTTATATGTTAGAATAGAACTCGATGAAAAATATCTAATAGGAACAGAATTATTAATTCAAATGTAAAGATAAATGATAATGTTTTAATGCAAAATGAGCGTTTTGGGGTAAAAGTTTGAATTTAGTGAGTATTATAGAGATTGATTGATATTAATTTTTTTCTAAAAATAATAACATTTTAAAAATAAAATACCTTGATATTAAGATTCTTCTAAAATAATAAATAAAATAATATTTTTCATATATATATATATATATATATATATATATATATATATATATATAGAAAAGTTTTATGGTAAATATTTTGTTAATACATAGTTTATATACGTTTGGAAATAATTCTATAGTGTGATGAATAATTGATTAAAAAACTGTGGCTTGCACCCCCCCCCCCCCCAAAAGAAAAAAAAAAAAAAAAAAAAAAAGCGTACACTGAGAAATTTGTTTATGATTTTTTTTTTTTTTTTTTTATCTAGAAACTAAATTGTGGCTCTACTAAAAATCGTTCCATACCATCCTTATAAATTTTAATTCCCTTTGCTAGCCAGTTCTAGACACCCTTATTAAAGTTCTAGAGCGTTTTCCTATATTATCTCGGTCAATCTCATTTAAAAACCTCTGAAAATAAATACGAATACAAGGGGTAAGTTTTAGTAACTATAATTTTGTTTTATGACTCAATTCTCGGAAACCAAGAGAGAATGTTTCACAATATACCAAGGATTCAAAATATCGTTTCACAATCTAGAAAAATGTAGACTGTAAATTCTAGATCGTTTCGTCTATGCATGTGATTTGTTTACATTATAACTCAAATAGCTTGCAAATCTATATTTCTAATTTATGGATCCAGAAAATGACGACTTATTTGTTCTAGATGAAAACGGTATATATTTGTTTTCTCTGTATACACGGAGAAAAAATTATGTAAGTGACATCTAGAATCTAAGTTGTGGCTCTAGAAAAAATAGTTCCATGTCATCCTTATAAATTCTCGTCCCCATTGGAAAGCGAGTTCTAGAAGTCCCTATTAGAATTCTAGAGCGTTTGCCTATATTCTCGAAGGCAAAGTTATTTAAAAATCTCTGCAAAGAAATGAAACTACAAGAGGCGGATTTTAGCAACTATAATCTTGGGTTATTACCAAATTCTAGAAAATCAAGCGAGGATTTCTCGCAATACAAATAATTCAGAATATTTAAAGTATTTAAAATATTATTTCACCATCTAGAAATGTGAACACTAGAAATTCTGGATAATTTCGTCTATTCAGTTTATTGTCGTGCCTTACGCGCATAGCTCGGAAATCTATATTTCTAGTTAAGGGATTTAGAAAATAACCACTTATTCATTCTATAGGAAGGCGGTATATATATATTTTTTTCTCAGTGTATAGTGTGGTAAGGGAAGTTCATTTCAATATTCCAGATATGTTGCTTCAATTTTTAGAGAGCTAAAAAGTTTTTTTTTAGATATTTTTAAACGTTTCCTAAATGTTATTTAAATAGAACCAGTGATAGCTTATAGCTATAGACATTTGCTTACCTATATTATAGTTACAGACATTTGTTTTGCTACATTATAGCAACACACATCATAGCTACATCCATTTGTTTTAAAGCCATTGGTATTTTTTGTATATAATTTATCTATGTACGTGATTTTTTTTAATAATAAAATTAAAATACAATATTTTTTTTTATGCATTCAAAATATACTTAAGATTATGTATAAGGCTATTTTATATTCTGGTTTTCATCCTAATATACTTATCAATTTAAATGTTCGCTTTCAGGATGGCCTGATGATGGCATGATAGTATTTCGACTCGAAACAACTTTAGTTTGTTTCTGTATAATATGTTGATTGTTTACAAATATCGTACAATTTATCATACCTGTTAACCATCTCATTAATAATCGTAAAATAATAGTTGATGTAATTTTTTTCCACACCACTTTATTTTTTAGAGTAATTCTCTACAAATGCAGGTACGATTAAATAAGAATAAACTTACTCTGAGCAAAGAATGGTGTGAAAAAAAAGGCAGGTTCTAAAAATATTGTGCTTTACAATGAGATGGTTGGCAGGTATGCGATACAGTTTATCCTCTATGAGCTGTTTCCAAAATACTCATCAAAATGAAGATTATTTTAGTTATACGAAGATTAGTTACTGATAGCATGAACTACTGACAACATGAACAACTTATTTTTTTTCCATGAGATTCACGTTAACGAGGTTCGACTGTACATTATTCAATAAACATTTTTCATATGCAGTAAAACATTCAGGTAAGATACGGACACCCATTAGTTGCTCTGTCTTATATCCATTTTTCTAAAAGCGTTTAAACATGAAATAATCGCTGAAAATAATGAACTTTTTTCCTATATGTTTAAAAATAATTGGATGGAAAATATTAAATAAAATCAGTTTTCTAAATGAAACTATAAAGGTAGACGTTAATGTATTAATGCAGAAAATCGTATTATTGGACAAAAGTTTAAATTTCTTGAGCATTATTTTGATTCGTCGGTTGTAATTTTTAATTACGTTTAATATCCTTTGAAAGTAAAACATCTTCATAATAAGATTTTTGTAAATGTAGTAAAAACATTAACCTTTTTAATTTTCTATTTTTTTCTAGAAAATTTTTATAAAAATACTACGTTTATGTTTTTAGGATAATACTTTATTAGTGTAATAAATAATTGTTTGAAAAATACTTTGGCTTAAAAAATAACATACATCGTGTAATGCACAAAGCTCTTTTAAATATCCCAATAGATATTGATTAAAATTTTAAACAAAATAAAATTGTATTTATCTGCATCTTCAAAAATTATTTAAGATACTTAAATAAAACAAGCAATATATTATAGCTTCATTTTTTTCCCTTCTATTTAAAGATATTGTTAGTTTTTGCATATAATTGCTTTATGTAGTTGAATGAAAAAAAAAAAAATGTAATAAATTTGATTAAAATGCAGACAGTTACTAGAAATTTATGCATGCGTATATATTAGCATTTCATATTCCGGTTTTCTTCCTGGAAAAAGTTATCAATACAATAGCTTGATTTCGTGCTGACCTGATGAAGATACATGCTTAGATATTTTGGTTCAAAACAGTTTTATCATATTTTTGTAGATGACGGTGTTTGTTTACAGACAGCCTATCCATCATTAACCAAAGCGAATTTTTTGGTGCCTTGTTCTACAACATGTAAACATTGATTAATTTATTCTAAATAAAACCACCACTTTTCAGGAAGTGTTCAAAGAACTTATATTACTTTTTTACAATAAATATTTTATTTCTAACAGTTTTAATATTTAACCTACATTACACAAATAAAAATATAATTTAAAATTTTCAAGTAAATTTAAGATTCAAAACAAATCAAATCAAATTGATTCAAATCTTTATCATTCATACTTATTCACAATTTAGAGATTTCAGCTTAAATTCTCAGTGTGCAAAGCATTCAGCCAAGAGAAAGCTTAATATGCGGTAAGGGATTCAGCTGAGTTTCAGCTGCAGTTTATGCGTGTGTACATAATAGCATTTTATATTCTGGTTTTCTTTCTGAAAAAAATATCAATACAATAGCTTGATTTCATGCTGACCTGGTGAATATACATGCTTAGATATTTTGATTCGAAACAGTTTGTTTACAGACAGTCTGTCTATCATTAACCATCACGAATTTTTCGGTGCCTTGTATGTACTAGAATATGTGAGCATTGATTAATATTCTGAACAAAACCACCACTTTTCAGGAAGTGTCGAAAGAAATTTTATTACTCTTTTGCAATAGATATTTTATTTCTGTCAGTTTTAATATTTAACCTACATTATACAATATAACAGTATAAACTACATTATACATTATAAATATAATTTAAAATTTTCATGTAAATTTAAGATTCAAAACAAATCAAATCAAATCAAATTGACTCAAATCTCTATCATTCATGCTTATTCACAATTTAGAGATTTCAGCTCAAATACTCAATGTGCAAAGCATTCAGTCAAGAGAAAGCTTAATATGCGGTAAGGGATTCAGCCGAGATGCGAACACCTATTAGCTGTTCCGTCTGAAAATGCTGTTTAATACCCTTCTTCTAAGATTGTGTAATTCTGAAATAATTGCAGGGAATAAAGCGCTTAGTTCTTATATGCTATAAGAGAATTGCACGGAAAATGTTTAATAAAAGTGGATTTGTAAATGCAAATGAAAAGATAATATTTTATGTATTTGTGTAGAAAACAGCATTATTGGGAGAAATTTTAGATTTAGTAAGATTTATTTCGATTGTTTGATTGCGACTTTTAATGAAAATTATTAGCTTTTAAAATTAGAGTAGTATCTTTATGTTAATATTTTTTAAAAGTAGAAAATAAAAAAATATTTTAAATATTTCGTTTCTTTGTAATATTTAATTCAGTTTTACCTTAAAATAAATAAATAAAATAAAATTATTGTACTTTTAGAAATATTAGAAAATAATATTTTATTTTCAAAATAAAAAAAACGTTTTTAATTTTTAGTTTTTTCTTACTAGTTTTTTTTTCCAAAAGTTTTTGCAGCAAAATATATGTTTTACATAATTAAACGCGTAAGTAAAAAATATAATTAGAAGAAACTCGCAACAATTGTTTCCTATAAAAAAATAAATAAATAAGATCTTCCATTAGACGATAAAAGTAGGCACGAGTGCAGCTCCAAACACGTTGATCGTTCATCTTATACTATTATTATTATTATTTTTTTTTTACAAAGTTTTTAATTATTATTTGTAACACCAGTTCTTCATCCCAATTTTAACATCTATATGTTCTTTAGGTATTTATATCATAATTTGTTTCTGTAATAAGTATTTGATTAAGAAAAGAATGCATAGCTAAAAATAAAAATATTCTTTAGTGAAATTTGCATCTTACCTTGGTAAATAGATTTTCAAACGAAAATATGCAGTGTAAGACTTTGCTTTAAAATATATGATCTTGTTTTTATGTATATTAAGTCTATTTTATATGATATTTTTCCAAAAACAACTATTTGAAAATTTTTAATGAATAAAATTCGAAACAATAATTTTAAATGTGACTTTAGGAGAAAATGCTGCATCCAATTAATTTTGCTTTTGAAAATACTTTTGTTAATTTTAAAGCGATGACTGTAATGAAAAATACGACATTACGAAAATTTTGACATTTCTAAAAATACAATATTAAAAATGTATAAAGAAGTTTTTACATAATATGTTTTAAGATTATAAACCAAATAAAATGCTTTCTCAGTTAAGATAAATCAGTTTACAACTAAAGTCTAAATATAATTAATTCCAAAAAAGTTTTAGGATATTAAAATATGTGTAATTAATGAAGTTTTATGCACTTTTGTATATGCTCCATGAATTTCTGTAAACGCATATAGTATTTTATATTAAATAATAAACTAAATAAAACCTTATTTCTTTTCTGATAATACAATTTGACAATTGAAGTAAAAATATAAATAATTCTAAAAATGATGTGGGATATTAAGCAATATGTAATCAAGGGAATTTTAATAAATTTTTTACATGCACCACCACTTTATGTAAATGTATATAGTACTTTAGATTCTAAAATTCTTCTTAAAATATTTATTTTTATTAAAAAATAAAATTAAATGTAAAATTAAATTAAAAAAAAGAAAAAAAAAAAAAAAACTTTCATTTTCACATGATGAAGAGTCGTTATTAATTATTCGATGTGAAACTATTTTAGTATGTTATGCATATTATATTGTTTGTTAAAAAAATTATTTTAATTAATCAACACAATATTTTTGAAGCCTTTTGCTACATATTTTAAACTTTATACTGAAACTATTTAATTTGGAAATTTCTAAAACTGTTATTAAATCTTTATAAAGAATTTTGTGATTTATGGTTTTTATACAATTATTAAAACATATAAAGTATATAATTCCTATTGTGATAAATCATTTTGACAGTTAAAACTATATATACTTTATAAATCTTTTTTTTTTTTATTATTATTATTATTAAAGAATATTTAGCAGTGCATACTTGTTCGATTATAAACCAATACTCATATACATTTTTTTTAATAGAACGTATGTAAAGTATGTAAAGTATCAGTTTTTCGTACAAATTAGATTACAACATACATTCTTTAAAAAATCTCTCTCACAATTTTTATTTTACATGTAATTTTATTTTTTGTAAAAGTTATTTAAACACGTATACAAAACTGCCAACCAAATCCGGAGGATTGTTAGCCCCGGCCCCTTTTCCACACCAGTCTTTTCTTACAGTATTTTTCTTCTTAATTCATTCGTAGAAAATGCATTTGAAAAGATTTTCTCTAAAAAATAAGTGGTGTGGAAAAAGAGGCGGTACTAACAATCCTCCGTATTAGGTTGTCAGCTCTGAGTATGTATAGCTAAGAATACAAGAAGCAATTACGAAAACGTTATGATAGCTAGGAAACAAAAATGCCAATATCTAGTTATTTGTTTCTAGTAAAGCATGACTTTGACTCGATATTTTTATTAACATTGTGACAAATATTAATAGCGAACAAAAAACAAAATAATAATAATAATAATAATAATAATAACAACAACAACCCCAGGTAACACATAACGTTGTTATAGCGTTGCAAATAAGTCTGAACAGTGAAAAATTGGTTACGTTATTTTATGTCCGTTGAAAAATAGTTTTTATTTCGCAATATTCTCACTGAACAATTTCGAATATTTATTCAGTAATAAAGAAAACCTATAACAATCGTTGTTTTATGGTTGTACTTTTTCTGTTATTTTTTCGACGTTTTAAAATAGGTATTTTATTAGTTTTTGTTTTCCTTTTTGATTCTAATAAAAAATATGTTTTTTTCAACGAATTAATAGGTGCTTTTTATAAGTCATTATTTCCGTCAAATGACGTTGAATCTCTTCAACTTGATATCGATACACGATTGTGAATTGGCGGGATGTGCGTGTTATAATTTTCTTTAGAGTTTTAGAAGATATGGTGTGCTGCGAAAGAACTTCTAACAGGATAAGACAGGGAAGCTTTCGGCAAATTATATTAACAAGTATAGTAGAATGTTCTTTGGCTTTCGGAAACCGTAACTAACGAAGGTGTTCACATTGTACGCTTTCTCCCGTTCTACATGCGAAATCGCCAAGTATATTGTGGCAAACCTTAAAAGTGTCTTACGATACGACGCGTGCCAACTGCCATTTTGAAAGTGAATGTGATGTGAAATAAGATGAAGTTATCGCTTTCCTGTTAAAATGGTACGAAAGTTTTCTGACATTTTACGTAATTTCCAAACAACTTGCTAGCTGGTAAATTCCCTTAAAAGCTCAAAGTTATAATATTCTTTGGTTTTGGGTGTGTTTACCTGCTAGCATAATATTAAAAATTACAGAGTTCTCGTCTAATTGTGGATGCTGTATTTATTTAAACAAGACTTTTCAAGCAATGAAGTGAGTGTTTCTTTTTCCCTTCTTAAATTTTATGTTTCAATTCTCGTCTTAAATTTTCAGGGGTCGATCTAACTTTAAATATTTAATACTCTTTTTTAAAACTGTACTTTTGTAAAATTTTACTTTTTTCATATTTACGGAAAAAATATATCTATATATCCGTTGAAAAATATATCCGTTGAAAAAACTGATATAAAAAGCACGACAGTATTGCGATTCTGAACAACCATTTTACAACTTTTTTTTTAGGTTATAAAAAAAACGACAGTATTGCGTTTTCGTACAACCCTTTTACAACGGTTTTTTTAGCGTTGTAAAATGTATTAAAACAACCGTTGAAAGATGAGGAAATCAACGAGCCATATTTTCAGATTATTAACGTTACGGAAAAACGATAATTCAACGGAATGCATTGCCGTTTCTTCAACGTTGAAAATACCATACTGTGCTACCTGGGACAATAATAATAATAATAAATGAATAAAACAAAATATAAATATATAAATATAAATATAAATATAAATATTAATATTAATATAAATTCAAAGAGACAAACAAACAAACAAGCCTAATATACCAAAATTTCTATCTTTTTAAATATATAAATATATTGCTATCACTACAATTTACTAAAACTATTTTGTATTATTATAAGTGATAATATTAATTAATCTACGGCCAAGTTATGGACGTTTTGGTTTTCTTTACGAGTGTTTATTTATTTATTTACTTATTTTAAGCAATTTTTTCCATTACAATAAATCCTTGGATACATAACTGTTTCTTAAAAATACTTGATAGTAGAATGTATTATTTTATTTTATATAAGTATACTTATCACGATGATTTGTATTTTGGTTAATAACTTTCCGAGATTTTCATTGTATGTGCTTTCTAAAGCCCATTAGTGATTATTAGCTCCACGCAATCTGTCATGCTGTTCTGCTATGTTTCAAGTACGATTTATGTCTAGTGTATAGTATTTTCCTTAAGTCTGATTGGATAATTATAGTCATTTTTATAGAGAAGCATAAAAACATATTATGTGTTCTATCAAAAGTAATATTGGACACTTGCCATTTCCGTTTATTCATTCGTTTTGAGTAAATATTAGTCCATTAAATATTACATAGATAATCTTTAAGAAAGATGGTTTGTACGGAATTGCCTTGTTTCAAGAACTCTACCACCAGTGTTTTTTATTATTATTATTATTATTATTATTATTATTATTTTAAGGATTCTTTAAAAGAAACATTGTTAAACAAAATTGATAGTAGAGAAAATTAAGGAAACTCTAGAGCACCCCACGAATATTTACTTAGCTTTTATAATTTATGTTTATATTAAACGGTAATTTAACGTAACTCTCTATTCTTCATAGTAACACGTGTTTATAAAAAAGGGTAATTGTTTAAATGTTATTTTTTTTCATATATAGACGCGGTAGAAAAATAATCTTAATCATACTAGAAACATCTTAAATGATTTTTTTTTACTTCTTCTTCTCCTTATAATTTGAGTCCAACATATTAAATTAATATTTCTTATATATATATATATATATATAAAATGTTTGAAAATACTGAAGTGAGTACACTAATTGGCATATTAGATATATATATTAAAAAAATAAATAAATAAATAAATAAATAAATAAATAAAGCACTTAACAAAACATAGATTTTAATTCAACATTTTAACAGCATTAATTGTTTCACAATTAGATTTTTAATCGATCAGTTAGTCAACAATTATGTATTCTAGATTTAGAGAATTTATTTGTTTATTTTATAACGATATTAATTTTTTCTTCATATAGTATTCTGCAGAATCCTGTATAATCTGTAAAAAAAAAATTGCTGGATAAAGATATATTATCATCTACCATATAAAAATATACTAAGATTACTATATTGACACTTTCGAAAGATCATCTTTAAGTAATCTTAGGTTAACGCTGAGTTACTACACTGATATAGCGTAACCCGAGAAACACTAATAAATAATGTCTTTCGTTCGAATTATCCGATTTCAATTTTATTATTATTATTTTTAGCAATTGCGCAGGAACTCAGAAATGCGAATACGATAAGAAAAAGTTTTAAAAATTTTGTACCAATCAGTATCGGGCAGTAGACGAATTTTTTTTTCATAAATCGTGAAAATATGTTTTAATTTTTAAATTGTTTATTTCATATGACAAATACAGTAAAGTCTTGTACAACGCGGTGGTAGAGATGACAAATAAATAAAACGATTTTATTTTTTTTAAACCACTAACTTTTTAGAGTACCAATCTATTGGTTCATACACTCCATTTAGTTTTCGCATAAAGCAGTTGCTTTGATATAAAATTAGTGGTGTTAAAAAATAAAACTGTAATATTCACGAGGCAAACTTTCGCCCACGTTGTACGAGGCTTTACTGTACATTAAATAATACACACTAAAACACACATGTGAAATGTTTACAAAAAGCTTAGTACAACAGTAAATGCTCTGAAAAGCATTCATAAACTCATAGAAAACTGTTTACGCTTAACCATAACTAACTCATAGCTGCCAATATTTTAATTTATTCCGGAGTATTTTCAGCCCCGCCTTTATTTTGTACCACGTATTTTTTAAAAGTAATTTTGTCTTATTTTATCGAAGTTATATATTGGAGAAAATTTTTCTATAAATAAAGTGGTGCGAAATAAAGGTGGGGCCAAAAGTACTCCAGAACAAATTAAAATATTGGCAGCTGCACTAACTACACTAATATTACTTTTACCATGAAAAACAAAGCATTTAGCATTGAGTTTACGAATGCGCTCATCCATGATGAGCAGACACCGTTGCTTCTTATTTTGCATATATTGTAACTTTCGCTTACCAATATTTTTGGTACTTCCAACGGATCCAAGATTAATATCTTTATTATTTTCTTTCCTCCAAGATATGTGTGGGGGCGGATAACCTGAAGCACCACATCGAAGGCTTACTTTAGAACGTTCTTCAACTGTCGTGTCTGTACTTGTCACATCTTCTTCGATGGACGGTGGTACTAGAAGGAAAGGAAGTGCTTTAAATCAATTCAGTACTTTCTTTATATGTAATAAAGTATCATACATAATAAATAATAATAGAACGACCGGAAACTTCTATCCATTTGAATTGAAACATTGACATTAAAAATTTATTCTGGTTAATATTTAAGGCATACTTGTCAACATACTAATTAATATTCCGTAGCGTTGTTAGTCCCGCCCTTTTTTTTCACACCAGTCAATTTTTAGAGTAATATTCTCCAAATTCAATTGCGATTAAAAAAGAAGAAAAATACTCTAAAAAGATACTGGTGTAAAAAAGGAGGCGGGTTTAACAAAACTACGGAATATTAATCACAGAGCTGCTAACCTAATCCGGCAAATTGTTAGTACCGCCCCTTTTTCTACACCACTTAATTTTTAGAGTAATTCTCTTCAAATATATTTACGATGAATTAAGAAAACAAATACTCTAAAAATTAAGTGGTGTAGAAAAATGGGCGGTGCAAACATTTTGCCGGATCATGTTTGCACCTCTGTAATTAGTATGTTGGCAAGTATGCATTTAAGGTATTCTTAGGCTGATAATCCATAAAGTTTCATATAAATACTTTTAAACAAAAATTTACGGTGTCTCTTTATTAATTCAAAAGGATAGAGCTTTCCGGTAGACCTAATATAATACAATTTTATTTACAAAATATTTTAACTACAAATAGATTTGGATAATGTTTCATAATATTATATAAGAGGGCAATCCAGAAAGTTAACTCTAATTTTTGCCACAGAAGCGCTACATTTATAATTTCGCTCATGCATTCCCCTTTGCTGGCTCACTGGTTAACAATTAAAGTTATGTGTAAATCCTTAAATATTGCTTACGCTATATATTAAACGTTTAAAGTATTAAAAAGAAAAAAGAAAAATGCAACCACACACAAGTAAACGTCAATGTCTTTCCTCCGCTTTCTGAATGCTATTAACATTAAACAAACATAAAATTAAAGACAAACTTCTCCAGTTTACAGACAAAACGCGACGAATGATTCGATGCTAAGGAGTTGAGCGAAAATTTCAATGAAGGACGTGAAAATGTTCACGATGAAAAACATAGCGCGACAACTATACTTTACATCGTGAACTTTTTCACGTCCTTCTGTCTATTATTAATGATGGTTTGTTTACAAAAGTTAAATAGAAAATTATGGAAAACTAACGATTCACCACAGTAGTAACACTGTCAAAGCATTTTCCTCGAATTTCCTGTTTATTATTAAATTGTGCTTCATTTTTTCATGATGTGAAATTGCAGGCGGCAGGTTTCTACGATGAGGATATACAAAAGCTCATGCCCTGCTATAATAAATGCTTCATCAGTGGTGGCAACATAGTGAAAAATAATATAAGCATTGGATTTCATTATGCATAAAAGTGTTTTTCTACTAATGACTTCCTTCTGTTTTATTCCTTAATTGAATTGAATTTTTGATTTCGTCTCATACATCATTGCCAAGTATTCCTTATTTTGGATTCTCGGATTTTTGTATGAGAATTTTCGTTTTTTTTAATCATAAAAAATTGCAATCAGAAATTAAATACTATACATATATACTGGTATCAGGGTTTAACCTGGCAAAAAAATTACTTTAGCATTTTAGCGAAAATAGGCAAGCACTATTTTAGCTTTTTTGAAAGTTAATTCTTTGGATACCATTGATTTCTTTTACTTAGCTTTGTTATCCTCAGTTTTATTTTATAATCTTTTGTTCATTGATGATTTTAACCAAGCATCCATATTTGTGACTTTAAAAATATGAATCAGGGAAACTATGTTTTGATTTTAACAATAGAAAAAGAGGTACTCATATCACATGTGTAAAATGAAAAAGCAATTGAAAAATTAACTAAAGTGTAGTGGTAGATAATCGTGAAATACTAGTGCTATGAATGCTTCTATGAATCAAATTCTGAATTCTGACATACTTTTAAGTATTTTTGCATTTAAATTCAATCAAAAAATTAAAAATAAATCCAAATTACTATATAAATAATCATTCCCAAAAATTCCAGTCCTTTCGTAGATTTTGCCTGCAAATATTACACTAAAAAAATACGAGTTATTATATAGAGATATTTTATACAGTTATCAAGTTTTAGCTTTTTAGCGAAATTCTGACCAACATGTTTTAGCAAAATATGATACCTTTTAGCAAAATGCTAAAAAAACTAATGGCAGTTTAAACCCTGATTGGTATCCAAAGTACTAAACACATGATAGCTGTGACTTAGTGTATGTAATTATTATTCGCAAAATTTTAACAAATTATATACTTTTTTATTAATATCCACCACTAAATTGTAACTGCAACGGCTAATTTCTTGCAGAGCTATTTATTGTATTGTAATTAAATATCACACCTCAAAATTATTGGTGACAGCTGAATAAAATAGTTACTCAATTTAGCAACTCTGTTAGAGCGTTAGTGCCGGCAAAGGGTTAAAGAACAGGGGTCGTAGTCCCCGCCTCTTTTTTTAGGTAAATTTGGGGATGAGAAATTTTGACCGTTTTTGTTACAACTATTTTCATACTGAATCGCATTTTTCTAGTAATGTGTTGCCATGAAATAGGATAGAGACTATTGTACAAAAATAGTGGTAGCAAAAAATGCGAAATTTTCTCATCCCGATTGTGTTCTGAAAAAAGGACAGGTACTACGATTCTGAGAAAATCTTCGTGTAAACTTTCAAGAAGAAAACATTGTTTATGTAAAATATAAGAAGCATATAACAAAAATTAAATTTCACATGTTGATCAGCAAATATGTCTATGTTAAACGTTTTGTGAATAATGAGAATATATTGCAAAGATATTTTCCGAATATTTCACTTACATATTTTTATCTTTACTTCCGATTATAGAGGTTGATATTTTACCTTTGATTGATAATGAGGTTTGAAAAATACTAGAAAACAGTTAATATACAAATAATCGATAAACAATAAATTCGTAAATTTTACACTTCCTTCGAAACTGTATCTATATTTCTTCAGGAAATTTACACTCTTTACAAATGAAGTATAACCATATATTTTATTTAATTCCTTACACACACACACACACATAAAAAAAAATCTTAACATATATAATTTTTAACTTCTAGATAGTAATGTTTTTTTTTTCTTTTCTTTTTTCTTTTTTTTTTTTTTTTTTTTGTGTAACGATATTTTATAATTCTCACACAATTTGTTTTAAATTTATTTCGTAGAAAGATCTTACGTAAATTAACCTTCATAATTCTTGAACATATTTTTAAGTGATAACGAAGTTTACGATATACTATAGCTTAAATTAAACATATGTACCGGAATACACTTTTATTTAAAATAAATTACTGCAATGCCAAATATTATCTTACGTGAAGAGAACTCACAAACTTTATTAGTTAAAATCAATTTTACAAATAATACTTTTAAGAAAGTATGTCAGTTCTGATGCTGAGTTCATTTACTTTAAAGAACGTAAAATCTATGCTTTCTTTTTTAGAAAATGAACACAACATTTCAAATCATAAAACGATAATAAACCTAATTATCTGAAAAATTTACCGTTTTTCTACCGTTATCGTTATCCAAATATTATCATTCCTATCCTCAGTGTTTAAGTAGTTTTATTTTATAATTTTCTATGTATAATATTATTTTCATAAATAAAATGAACATAAGATGTTTTGAAATAAGTATTTGAATTTTTTACATGAAACAGCATATTATTTAGATTATTTATTTATTATATATCTATATTTGTAGTTAAGCACACTTCCATTTTAAATTCTTTTTTTCGTTTACAGTATAAGTTTAAATTGAAACAAACAGTATTATACATGCTTCCATTATTCAGCTCTATTATAAATAATATACATATACAGGGTGCACCTAAACTCTCTGGCATATTTCAGTGTTTGATGAAAAGTTAAACAAATGGATTACAGGAATGCAATTTTCCCTACAATTAGATCTGCTAACTATGCTAGTTTCTCCGTAATGGCACTAAGCCCCGCCTTTTGCTCATAACAGAATAGTTATAGAACAAGTACTTATTTAATCATGAGAACATACTGCCGAATATTACTTTGCAACTATTCTGGTGTGAAAAAAAGGCGGGGCCTAATACCATTACGGATAAACTTGTATAGTTAGCTGGTCTACCTACAATGCTTATTTTGGAGGAAAGTTTTGATTATATATATATATATATATATATATATATATACGTTTCTCCCTCACAGAGTTCCCAACTTTTATAATTTATTCACGAGCATTTTTTGCTCCGCCTTCTTTTCGCACCAGAAATTTTGTAGATTATTTCTCTTTAATATGTGACAACTATTAAATAAGAAGAAAAATCATTTTTCAAAATTTCCGGTATGAAAAAGAGGCGGGGCTAAAAATGCTCGTGAATAAATTATAAAAGTTGGGAACTGTGCTTCCTCGGGTGGCGCTAATCGAGCATATTTATTTTTTAATATGAAGCGTTTCCTCTAACTTTATTATGACCACATCGGTCTCTAGATTTAACCCTTCTCGATTTCTTCTTGCGTAGCTATATAAAGGGCAAACTGCATGCGCCTGGCAATGAAATATAAAAGACGAGTATAAAACAAGGAATCTAATCCGTCCGTAATTAAAACTAGCGAATATGCAGGTTGACTTTGATCACAGTTTCAATATAATTCGAGTTCTAAAAAGTGACATAATGAATTATTGCTGTGACTTTCCCCCCAAAAAATAATTTCATAGGTGCCAAGTCTCCCGTTTTTCAAGGGAGACTTCAAACCGGAAATTTTTTATAGCTGTTTACAGTAAGTTAGTTAGTTAGGATTGAATGGATGTGAGGCACCTGTGACAGCTAATGTTAATCGTCGAAAATATATAAAACATATTCTATTTAAATTTACTGGTGTTAATTCTGATTTAAAAGTTAAAAATGTTGGCAGCTCTGTAATTTTATCGTTTGCCTAGGGACTTTAGTATTTTTTTCCTTGATGTTTTTAAGGTATAGCGTCGTCTAAGAGTAAAATTTGAAAGTAATACTTTTCTTTACTTTAAAAGAAGAAGAAGAAGAAGAAAAAAAAAAAAAACATAATTTTACATTGTATGAAGCATTGTACGACAAACAAGATATTTTTTTTTTCATTTCGTGAATTAAAATGAAAAATTTTTAAAACTTTTTTCTTGTTATTGTTATAAAAAGTTATTATAGATAATGTGACTGCTAAAAAAGTAATTTATTCATCATCTCGTGGAACTTGAAATTCGGTATATTCTATATGCACTTTTTCATTATTTACGACACAACGTACATGTACTACATAACGAATTACTTAATTTACAGCCGCAGATTCAAGCACTTTGTGGATGGCGACAGTATTTTTGTATTCGTTCCATTAAGGTCGGCCAGCAAGTTTTGAATATCGCAAATACTTTATACTTTTAGATTGCCTTTAAACTACTAATATTTTTTGGGGTTTACTGGTGGTATCGTAGTACTATTTGCACCATGTTTGCTACAGAAAATTTTACAAATTGCTCTTCTCATTTAAATACTGGGATTCATAAAAGATTTTAGATAAGTTAGAAATTCTTAATAATATTTCTAATCTTTAAAATCACATTATAACACAATAAAGGCACAGTCACCAAAAAAAAAAAAAAAAAATCCCCCCCCCCCACACACACACCTAATTTCGCTCCAAATTATCGTAAAAACATGCGGTTGGTACCAATCGACCTGTAATAACGTCTAGTTTATAATGGTATAGTTAGATTTACTTAAGGGGTCATCTACATATTAAAACTGGCACCAACATCATTTTTTCCAGTAGCAACCCCTATTTTTGACCTCATATTCATATTTCTGAAATCAAGGCAGTTCGGATAATATACCTATTTATATACTTTAAATGAATTCTAGATAGATATACAAACGAAAATGTAATATGGGTCAGTCTCTACATTTAGAAAAAATAAATCATGATCCACCACAGAATAGACATTATTTGTTTAGTTTCGCCCCTGAAACAAAGTACAGAAATATTAATTATAAAACAAAAAACAAAACGGGATTTACAAAATATATTATCTTCATTCATAAAATGAAAAATTTTAAGTGGTTTCTATATTATAAACGTACTTAGTTTAATGCATCACTTCATACGTAAAAATTTTATATATCTTAAGCCATATGAACCCTTCAATGTTGAATTACAAAAATCAAGATAACAAGATAAAAGAATAATAGTGATAATGATAATAATAATAGGAAAAAAAATATAAAAAGGAAAAAAAAAAGTGTTTAGTATTTAAGAAAAAAATTATCTACTTCTGTTGGGTATATTTTTATTTTATACAGTAAAACCCGTATGAAAATGTTACTATAAAGTTTTACATTTAATTTGAAGTGTACAAACCTACAACATACAATATACAAAAATATAAATAACAAGATTTAAACTAAAATCTGAGAAAGAATATTTAAAATTCAATAAAAAGGAGATAGGATTCAAAATCATTCCTATTTTGGATAATAGGTCACGCATTCATACGTTTCAGGTAAACATCAAATTATTTAACAAAATTCATGATTAACACTTTCGCGACCACATGCTTTTGTCTTTTTGATTGTAAGGTCCGCCTGTGGGCGTTAATCTTCGAAGTTACATTATTTCAGAACAAAATTTTCTGTAATCACATTTATATTAAAAATAGATATACATTATAATTATGTTCTTTCTAATCAAAGTAGTTGTATCCATTTTATATTCCATTGTAAAAACACGAATTTTGGTTATATACTTAAGATTATGCATAAAAATTTCAAAAGAAACACCAATTGGCGGAGCTCCAGATTTTCAAATGTCGTAAATCTACGCCAGTGGCCTCGAAAGTGGTCACGAAAGTGTTAAATAACTGAAATTTTGTCATCAACAATCAAAAAGGCAATTTTCACTTGTTTATATATTCTAGAGTTCTATAAAGAGTCAAACAAACTAAAATTAAGAAAACAAGAAGTAGTCTTTAAAGTAAAGTATTGCTTCAGAATAAGCCAGAGGGTGGGTTTATTATCCTTTTGGAATGCAATGAAAATTTCCCGCCTGAAATGCGTTAATCTTACAAAAATAGAGTAATTTGTGTAGTAAACATCGAAATCTTATTTAGAAAACAATAAAAAAAATAATAAATAAATTAAATAAATTAAATTAAAATTTTCAGTGTTAGATTCGATTTTCATAATTTGGTCTGTTAAAGTATGTCCCATATAAAACGATTTCCTATTGCATAGAACGAATATCCGCCGTTATATAGTCGTCTACTGTACTTGAATTCTTAATTTTAAATGTAAAAGAACTATATTTTGAAAAGTAACAAGACATATTACACTGTTTTAAATTGTTTTCCCATAATAAATATGAATTTTACGCCGTGATTAGAATAATCGAAAAAAAAAAAAAAAAAAAAAAAAAAAAAAAAAAAAATTGCGCTTTCTTTCTATAATATATTAAATGAAAAAAAAAAAAAAAAAAAAAATCTTCCACTGTTTGAATTTGTATTAAAAAAAACATTAAATAAAAATTTAATGTTATGTTACGTCATGCGATAAAATTTAAATAACATAAAGCTTGCAAACGTACAGTAAACAAATGCGAAAATGTCACAACAAAATTAAAACAGAAAATTCTTTTGAACAAATCTTATAAAAATGATTAAATGTTAATTATAATAATTTAAAAAAAGAAAAAATATGCGTATTCCTCTTTCAAACGATAATCCTCACCTTACCGCGTTTCCTAAATCATGATTTTTAACTTGAGGTGTACGAACCCTACAATATTCAAGTAAAAATAAGAGGGACAACTGAATTAAAATAGAATTTTAGCAGTAATAAACTATGAAAAGTTATGTAACATTTAAGAAGAAAAACTTGACATTTCAGGATCGGGCATATTCATTTTTGCAACGGAAGCCACACCTTTACACAATTTTCTAAAACTTTACATTATAAAACAAAATTTATTTTACATATTTTCAATTAAATCATTTAAATTTTGTCTTCAGCATTCGATGTATTAAATGCCATTGACATTTATGCATACCAGCGTCATACATAGAGTCAAATACGAATATGCGAACTAGTTTTTTAATATTGTTTCTGCAATATGGAGGCGGGGCTTCATTTTTTTTTTAATTCTTTCACAATCTCTCGTCTGCATTGCGATAATTTTATAAAAATTAGCCAATTTGTATGATAAACGCCGAAATGTTGCTTAGAAAACAATTAGAATAACAAAAATATAAATTAAAAGTGGTTTTCGTCAAAATATATACTGATATTTACTCACAGAGGATACAAATTATAACAGGTGACGGCCCCCTAACAGCAGTAAAAAATGAAATATCACTGTAACTAAAAAAATAATGTTAGGAACGAGCTGTAAATTTGGAAACCCATGTTTTTGATGATGCCCGTTCTATTCATGCAAAAATTAACGTAGGTCATAATTAATAATTTTTTAAAATATGAAATTATTAATAATTTTCATAATTCAAAAAATGTTTTTTTATCAAAAATATGCATGGAATATATTTCACTATATATTCCATGCATGTATATATGTCACTTCATTTTATCGTATAAAAAAACAGAATTTGTATATCACAATTATTTTGGAAGATATGAATTAATGTTTGTCACATTCATTTAACATTAGCATCTTCATATTTTGACAGCTTATAACTCTATGAAAAAATGAGCAAAATATATAAACTATACCATTTTCCGTGCTGATTTGATCCAAAGAATGCAAATAAATTATAAAAAATGGGTGTTACTATTGAAAAAAATGAAGTTGATGCCAGTTTTAATATGTAGACTACCCCTTAAGCAAAATCTAACTATACCATTATAAGCTAAACGTTATTACAAATCGATTGGTACCAATTACATGTTTCTACGACAACTTATGGCGAAATTAGGTGGGGGGGGCGTTTTTTTTTTTTTTTTTTTTTTTTTTTTTTGGTGACTGTACATTATGCATACTTGCCAACGTCCTAGTTAATAATTCGTAGTGTTGTTAGTCCCGCCCATTTTTTCACATCAGTAATTTTTTAATGTAATATTCTCCTAATGCAGTAACGATTAAATAAGAAGAAAAATACTCTAAAAAGATACTGGTTTGAAAAATTCAGGTCTAACCATACTACGGAATATTAATTAGGATGATGGCAAGTATGATTATTGATATACTCAAAATTTGTTTTCTGTAAAATAAGATGATTAGCATTAAAGTTTTATCTACAAGGCAACACATATAGATTGATTGATATCAGTGGGCATTTTTAAAAAACCATTTCAATTTTATTACAATATTTCGACACTTTTCCATATTTGATATGAGTTTGTCTATTTGTCCATCCGTTCGTCAATTTGCCATCTTCTAATCTTTAAATATGTATAAATGGTTAAAAATATGACATTGAGAAAATGGATTAGCTTTTGTTTTTACATGATATGGCTGACAACTGATACACTGAAATTATTTTTTTTTTTTTTTAAACTAGCGTATTTACTAAAAACGAAAAATATTTGTGTGGATAAACTTTACTCGAACGTTTTACTTCATTTAACCCTTACAGGACCATAAAATGTCCAAGACTAAATATGCCAATACAACACAATATTTTAGCTATTGTGGGTGTAAAGTAAGAGAATTTCACCAGAAAAACATAGCAGGGTGTATAGGTTTCCTATAATTTCATGGGAAATATTTTCCCTATGGACCATAAAAGTAAATAAACGAAGAGTTAGGTTGATTATATCGGTACTTTATTTATTGCTTTGTAATACAAATTTATTGCTTTGTAATATAAAAATTATCAGAAAAGTAAAATAAATAGTTAGTTATGGTATTTTACGCAACAATTTCGTTTACTTGTGAAGCACAAGTGGACATTGCACATAACACATTTATTATGTGTCCTATTTTCTATACTTTTTTTTTTTTTTTTTATTCGTTCAGAAACACATTTGCCGCCTTGGACATACGTTTTATTTTGACATTCAGTAAAAAAAAAAAAATATCGATTCAATAATAATTGAACAATCAATAACGATTTTTGTAGAAGGGAAAAATATTTCCCTTGGGCGTGAAAGGGTTAAGCGAAATAACAGCTATTAATCTCTGATAACGTTTAATTTTGTACCTTTTATAAAATTGTAGTAGTTTTCAATTTATACTTAAATTCTAAAACAGTTATTTAATTGTTTTACTTCGTTTAAATTGTTAAATAATAATTTTTTTCAAAGCTGTCCAAAAACAGTATTTTATTTTCCATTATTTCTTTTGAATGTCTAAACTTATTTAAAACTAACATGCATTAAATATTTATCAGACTATTTAAGTTTAAGCAGACGATAAATTCATTTCCTACTAAATGTCTGCATTTTAGAATATTGATTTTGTTTTGAAATGTTAATGGTATGCAGATATATCTGACTAAATTGAGTAGGGCGTTTTACGTTTATGTTGTATTCATAAGATGAAAGTTAAATTGGGTGTAAATACGTTTTCCATGAAACATGCTGGAATAAGAATTTTGTCAGGATTAAAAATAGAAAAGTAATTATGTATGTATAAAACATAGCCATTTTTTATTTACAAGAGTTTTAATTTATTTAGCATTCATTTATTTAAAGAGCTATCGCAGTGAATTCGAAGTATTATTTAGATACTATGTTAAAAGTTAGTCAAACCATATTTGATATTTGTTAAAAATCATCCATGCATTACAAAGTTCTAAATTAAAAAAATATATAAATTTGAAGCTGGTTATCGAATTGAAAACAATTGAATAATAAATTGATGCGTTATGCGTTAGATAAGATATAATTAGGTATTATATTGCAATAACTTTTTGATGTATGCGAAAAACTACACATTTAGTAATCTATCCAAAAAAAAAAAAAAAAAAAAAAAAGAGGGAGATGAAAAGCTTTTTTTTTTTTACATGTATAAAAATCTGGAGTGACTCCACTCGACTTTCCGAACATTGAGTAACTAACAGTTTTGTAGATAAAATAAAGAAAGAGGAGTTGCTAAACAAACAAAAAAGAGAAAACCATAACAGAGTGTTTGAGTATTTTTCTCCATATATCACACGAGGTTTTATTTAACGCTACTGAACTTTGAGCCCTTAGATCATAAGGATAAAGAATTTTTCGTTGTGTTCCTGTAAAAATCTATAAATGCTAGATTCACCAAAATGCTTATAGTTAGTGCAACAGTGATTTATAATATTCATACAAATTTTCAGCTCAATTGAATAAGGCGTTTAGATGCTATCGCTGGTCTCATAGGCCATAAAGATAAATAATTTTTCTTTGTCTCCCTGTAAAAAAACTGTAAGTGCTAGATTCACCAAAATCTATACAGATTGAGTATCTGTGACTTATAATATGTGTATAAAGTTTTTGCTCAATTGAATAAGGCGTTTAGATGCTATCACACTTTTAAAAATTTGGCAAAGAATTTTTCTTTGTGTCCCTGTAAAAAAACTATAAGTGCTAGATTCTCCAAAATCTATACAGATTGAGTATCTGTGACCTATAATATGTGTATAAAGTTTTTGCTCAATTGAATAAGGCGTTTAGATGCTATCGTACTTTTAAGATTTTGGTCCCTTGGCCATAATGATAAAGAATTTTTCTTTGTGTCCCTGTAAAAAAAACTATAAGTGCTAGATTCACCGAAATCTATAGGGTTCGTACTATGGTGACTTACAATATACGTACCAACTTTCAGCTTATTCGAACAAAGCGTTTAGACGCTAGCGTGTTCACTCACAGACATACACACATACATACACACATACATACACACACACATACATACATCATCGTAAAAATAGTGAAAACGGACTCGTTGGACTTCGAAACGTATAGAATCATCAAAATCTCGAATTCGGATTTTTGACATGATTACAATACTTTCCTCACTATAGTGTTCGGAAAGTAAAAATAGAAAACATGAAAACAAATTGAAAAATATGAAAAAGTTGATATATAAGTTAATAAAAGTTTCTTTTATTAGGCTGATTAGAATGAAATAGTAGCATGTCATAACTTGCCAACATTTCTAAATTTTTAATCAAACTTATAACCAGTATTTCTTTAAAGGAAAAATGTCTCATATATGTTCGTCGATTATATGAGATGAAAACAATTATAGGAATTTCCCAGTATTAAAACTCTTCAGAAAATCGGAAGAGTTGGCACCTATGGCATGTACAGTTTTCCATAGTTCGTGAAGGCCTTGAATTTTCTTAATTTTCTGTACCACTATTATTACATAGCAATAGCAATTTTTGATGTTAAAAAAGCCTTAAAACTTTAATTAATATATATATATATATATATATATATATATATATTACATTAAAATATCGGTAGAGAATCCTTGAAAAAAGATGTGGCCGTACGAACCATGTTTTTAATGCAGAAGTGTAATTTTAAGAAAAGAAATTGCATGGTTATTTTCCCACGATATCCAATTAACACTAAATGTGGATTTATTTTCAGTACCATGCGCGTGATAACTTGGGCACAAGAGGTCCTAAAAACTTCTTTATCATATTTGTTTAAAACTATGATAAGAAGATTTAAAGAATCGATCTTACAAAAAAGGGTGAAAAAAATGCTCACAGAAATATTTTTTGCTGAAAAGCTTCAATGAAAACCAATGTACATTTTAAAAAGTAAAAACGATAGCATTATAAAAAAAAAAAAAAAAAAAAAAAAAAGAAAGAAATGCAAACTTACACTGCAGTTTCAGTAGGATTAAGCATATCATTATCAGTGAAAGAAAAAAAAGGAAGAAAAATCATGCCGTGCGCATTGATTAGTAACACTTTCCAACTGTACGTAATTGTTGTATCGAATAACTTTTAATATTTTTTGCCTACGTTATCGCACAACAGACAGAAGGACTGAAAAACATACAGATAGACTAATTGATTTTAAAATTACTCTTATGTATTTTGGAAAGTGTCAAAAAGGCTTAACGCAAAAGAAAATGCAGCGGTTAGATTATAATTACAGCTTTTAATCTCTCTGAATATTTTACTGTAGCCTGTAAACCTGAAAGTTAATCACATCATTTTCTATACAAAACAATATTTTAAAATATAAACAATACATGTCAATGTTTTTATGATTTTTATAGTAGAATTTTTTTTAAATAAAACTTTAAAAAAATTCTGTCCTAAAATGTAATACATTGGCTTTATTTTATTGCTGTTGTTGCTGACCCTGTAAACGAACTAGTTGTACAGGACTTAATAATGACATTTTAAACAGGGAACATTCCATAAGGAACTTGGGTGTATAATTTTTTAAAAATTCTCAAAATATTCACGGATGATAGGAGCCGGAGACAAAAAGATAGAAAGGTAGACAATCGGGCAGACAGATGCACAAATTGAAATCATATTTGCACTAAAATTATAAGAAAGTGTTAAAACGCTAATGTAAACAAAAGTACAATTCCAGCAAATTTTTATTAATAGCTCTTAATGTAACTGATAATTTTTGTATGGCCCTGTAAATCTAATGCTAATAGTTCTATATTACATAGAAGGCACTCTTTTGTGCATACCAATAATATATTCCAATGGCATTAAGCTTTGTGGAAAATAAAATTATTAAAATTTGGTTTATAAAAATAACTCACTTACAACACTATGATTTGGAATACTTTCAAGTGCCCCTGTACACAAACCAGTTAGAAATGTACTCTATTTTACATAGGAAACATCCGATAGGGAATTGAATAACATATTAAAATTTCAATAAAGTTTCTATACGTTAAAGGTATTAAAATATGGTTTATAGAAACTCCTCTCATAGAACACAATGCTTTCGAATACTTTTGGGTGTCCCTGTATACAAACCAGAAGAGGTATTCATTCCATTTTTAATAGGGAACATCTAATAGTGAACTTAAATAAAATATATTGGTTTAAAAATTTCCATGAATATTTACGGTAATTAGAGCGCAGAAAAACAGACAGAGACACAGACAGACGGACAGATGAACAGTCAGACAGATACACAAATTGAAATTATATTCACGCTAAAAAAATGATAGAAAGTATCAAAAACGCTTAATGTAAACGGAAGTACAATTCTAGCAATTTTTTATTAATAGCTCTTAATATAACTGAATATTTTTGTGTCACCCTGTAAATGTAATGGTAACCATGCTATATTCTATGCAAAGCATTCTTTTGTGCATATAACATATTTAATTTCCCATAACTTCATGAAAAATAAAGTTATTAAAATTCGCAATGCTTTGGAGTACTTTTAAGTGTCCCTGTACATAAAGTAGTGATAGTATGTAATCTATTTTATATAGGAAACATCCAATAGTGAACTTGAATAACGTAATTCAATTTCATGAAGATATTGTACAGAAATGGTATGAAAATATGGTTTATAGAAATACCTGTCATAGAACACAATCCTTTGAAATATTTCCGGGTGTCCCTGTACACAAACCACTAGAGGTATAAACTCCATTTTCAATAGGGAACATCCGATAGTGAACTTGAATAACATATATCAGTTTCAAAAAATTCCATACTTATTTACAATAGTTAGAGCGCGGGCAGTCAGACAGACGGACAGACCGATAGATACAAAAATTGGTATCATATTCACACTTAAAAAAATGTTAGAAAGTGTTAAAAACGCTTAATGTAAATGAAAGTAGAATTCTAGCAAATTTTTATTAATAGCTCTTAATATAACGGAATATTTTTGTGTCTCCCTGTAAATCTAATGCTATTCATGCTATATTATATGTTAAACATTCTTTTGTGCATATAAATAACATATTTCAATTTCCTAAATCTTCGTGGAAAGAAAAGTTATTAAAATTTGATTTATAGAAATATCTGTCATAAAACGCAGTGCTTTGGAATACTTTTGTGTGTCCCTGTACACAATCAGTGGTGGTAGTTACTCCATTTTATACACGAAACATCCAATAGTGAACATGAATAGCATATTTTAATTTCATTAAGATTTGTGTACTGTAAAGATATGAAAATATGGTTTATAGAAATGCCTCTCATAGAACACTGTGCTTTGAAATATTTTTGGGGGTCCCTGTACAGAAATCAGTAGAGGTATAAACTCCATTTTTACCAGGGAACATCCGATAGTGAACTTGTATAACATATTTCAATTTCATTAAGATTTTTGTACAGTAAGGGTATGAAAATATGGTTTATAGAATTGCCTTTCATAGAACACAATGCTTTGAAATACTTTTGTGTGTCCCTGTACACAAATCAGTGGTGGTATAAACTCCCTTTTCAATGGGGAACATCCGCTAGTGAACTTGAATAACATATATCAGTTTCAAGAAATTCCATAACTATTTACGGGAGTTAGAGCGCGGACAGACAGACAGACAGACAAACCGAAGTCATTAACACTTTTCAACAACCTTGTTGGAAAGTGTTAAAAAACGAGTGATAGAGAGAGAGATGAAAAGAAAAAGATTAAGAAAAGAAAAGAAAATGGATTTTTGCTCTTGTATTAGGGGGACCGGAAATAATATCGGTTTGAATTAATAAAATGAAACCGGAAATTTTAGTTTAACATTGTTTACAAGGTACTTTACAAATAACCATCTTAAAAGTTACCTAAGACTATCTTAAATTTTATCCAGGATAAATTTCCGATGTCAGTATTTTAATTGAAACCGACATTATTTTCCGGTCCCCCTAATATATATCAGAGTTGAGAACTTAATGAAATTATGTTTCTTTAGTGAAATAAGTATTGAAAATTATAGTAGGGTTTATATTTTGTGTTTTCCTTCTGGGTTATTTTTTATTTTATTTCATTTTATTGCATTTCTATACAATGTGTTCGAATAACTTTGACCTCACAAGACAGCGCTTGTTCTTCAAATATTGATCTTAGACTTACACATCAGGGTGAATTGCTGTAGGGACGACACAAAAATAACAGATATCAAATAACTGTAATATTCAAATTCTCAAAAATTTTATTTTATTTTATTAAATACCTGATACGACAATTAATATAATAATAATAATAAATTGCATATATATTTTCAAATATATTTTTAAAAATGTATGTTCTTTAATCTACAGAAGAGCGAAATGATAAGAACATTGTAGTTAATTCAATACAACGGCTCATGATTGTTGGATTCAGAGTTTCCATCTTTTTAATTTATTGAAGAGCATTTTTAGTTTCTGCCTCTTTTTCATACGGGAAATTTTTGAAAAATGATTTTCTTCTCAATTAATCGATGTCACATATTAAAGAGAAATAATCTACAAAATTTCTGGTGCGCAAAGATGGTGGGTCTAAAAATGCTCGTGAATAAATTATAAAGTTGGAAACTCTGGTTGGATTCTTTTACATATAATTCCGGCTCGTGATTGGTGGATTCTTTTGCATATCACCCAGAAAATCACTTTAAAGTGCTTTTTGATCGAATTTGTTCATTCATAAAATATTTGAAAGGTTGTGAAAGAATAAATATTTCCCGATGTAAAAATAGTGAAAATTTTAGCTTATAATAAGAATGGATACTCTGAAAGATTTGCTGATAATATAATCGTTCGGAGACTGTTGTTTTTAATTTCCTGCTAATTCCGACAGCATAAGCCTACTTGCCAACAATCTCATTATGAACCGTACAACTTTTAGTACCCGCCTTTTTTTTTTTCACATCAGTCATATTTTAGAGTAAATTTATTCTTAATTAACACTTTCGCGACCGCATGTTTATGTCTTTTTTAGCGTAAGCTCCACGTGTGAGCGTTATCCTTTTACATTATGTTAGTTTGAATGAATGATTTCTGTATTCAAATTTATAATATAAATGAATATTCGTTACGGTCATACTCTTTGTAAGCAAAGTATTTGTATCCATAGTACATTGAATGCACAAATGTGAATATTAGGTACACTGTTAAGAAATAATGTAACCTATGTAAGCTAAAGAAATGCCTACTGGCGGAGTTACAGATTTTCAAATGACCTGAAATCACGTCAACGGTCGCGAAATTGTTAACAGAGCTTCCAACCAAATCCGGCTAATTGTTAGTAACGCCCTTTTTTCTACACCACTTAATTTTTAGAGTAATTCTCTTTAAATATATTTACGATGAAAGAAGAAAACAAATGCTCTAAAAATTAATTGGTGTAGAAAAAGGGGCGGTACTAATAATTTGCCGGATTCGGTTGGCAGCTCTGGTGTTAATCGTAAATACATTTAGAGGGAATTACTCTAAAAATAAAGTGGTGTGTAAAAAGGGGCGTTTTTTCAAGGTGCGTTATCAATTGTATGATTATTAATGCCATGGTTGGCAAGTATGCATAAGGCCATGTAAAATTTACAAATAGGTTGAGAATTTTATCGAAACGACCCAGTTGTTAAAATTTTTGCATGGTAGCAAATAAAATATGGACAGGAAAAGAAATTAATAACCAGATAAAGAGGATTGCAAAATTAGTATGGAACATAAAAAGAGCATTTAAAATATCAGCAATACTTAGATATGTAAAACCAGGTTTTTATCCGATTTTAAGCATTGCCCGTAAAAAGGGCCGGATTCAGATTACAGAGAAGCATCTGGAAAAACAAACAACTTGGTCTAAAATTGTTTTCATTGTTAAAAAGTAGTTTAATTTGGAAGTTCATGTCGGCATGCGTTCATATTATAATAGCAGGAGACTTGGCATTGGAATATTAAAACAGGAATAAACTACTACGTCAGAAACGCCAAAGAAAAATTATTGAGGTGCATACAACTGTTTCGGTAGCCTAAAGCGTACCGTCTTCAGTGCAAAATTAATGCACTGAAGACGGTACGCTTTAGGCTACCGAAACAGCTGTATTCACCTCAATAATTTTTCTTTGGCGTTTCTGACGTAGTAGTTTATTCCTGTTTTAATAATGCATTCATATTGATATGAGCTCCAAATGAAAAGTATATATTTTCCATAGGTCAAAACTAACGGTGTTTTTTTTATAATTCGAACCTGATTACTCATTTGTTTCACATAATATTTCTATTTCGTTTAAATATAAAATAATAATACTAAATGCTAAAGAATGATCGTCCAAGTCACTTTTGTACTCCGCTATATTACGAAGTAAAAAGTTCTGTAAAAAAGTATAAATAAATAAATAAATAAATAAATAATAATAATAATAATAATACTTAAATAATAATAATAATAATAATAATAATAATAACATTAACAAAAAAATCAAAAATTAAATTCAATAACTTGCATTCATTTTTAATAACTTTAAATTAAAACCTTTTTCACGGAAAGTGATAAAAATAAAATATGAGTGAGTGGGATATATCACATAACTTAAATTCATGCATAAAAAGTCAGCATTTTTTAAATAAAATATTTTATGAAAAAAAACTCCCGTTACCCACCTTCCAATGTCTCAACATAATTTTTTCCAGGGGGAAAAGGAAATATCGCGTTTCAGAGATTATTTACAAACTACAAGCGGAAATGAATAAATAAACATATTTTTATAATACAATGCTGTAATTTTGTACATCTATTAATTGAACTTCGATACATATTTTACTCATTGGGAATTACAATGCCGATGAGAAAACGTATAAAACTGACACTTTGCAGTTATTGAAATTGAATCCCATGAAATTTTGCATTATTTAACAACACTTTGGAGATTATCTTACACACTTTTGTAAATTATTGTGTATCTCTAAAATTAATAAATAAATATATATATATATATATATGCATAATTGCCAACATAATAATTAATATTCCGTAGTATTGTTTTCTCCGCCTTCTTTTTCACACAGGTATCTTTTTAGAGTATTTTTCCTTTTATTCAATCGTATTTGCTTTTCCAGAGTATTACTTTAAGAATTTATTGGTGTGAGAAAAAGGGCGGGACTAACAAGACTACGGAATATTAATTAGGATGTTGGCAAGCATAATATATATATTATAAATATATATTATAAATATATATATATATATATATATAAAGGAATTAAAACCGTTATAATTTTTTTCTAATACCGTGTATACTGATAAAATGAATAGTGATTTTTCTTTTTTTATAATATATATATATATATGTGTGTGTGTGTTTAAATAAATGTGTTATATTCAACTCAATTAAATTCTGGTTATATTATAATCACTTTTCTTTTCGGAATATTTGCGCTGACACTACAAACACCTGCTGCTTGTAACAGGTAATAATTTTCTCATTTTTATCTCATTAATTATGTTTACTTTCTATTTAAACATAAAGCAACGTCAAAGTATGAGTAATAGGTAATTTTAGTTTAATGATTATTAATCACATCATTAAAAATATTTTTTAAATATGTTTGTATTTTCTTACTTTTAATTGAATGAGTATAACAAATTTCCTAAAGGTTTTAGGAGAATAATTTAGTTTTTAAATACTGCATAATAAATGTTATAGTAATATATGACATTAAGGTGATTTTACTCAGTTTAAGAACTAAGTAATTTTTTGATTCTATTAAAAGCAAATAATTCTTAATATGTATCATTTATTATGAAATTTATTTCATTATATTTAACTTACATTTTCTAGATTTAAATTAGCGTTTAAATTTTCTTAAAGAAAACGAAAATAAAATGGGTGTTTGGACTAGAGTTAAACTCATATTAGTTTGATTAACTGAAAAATTACAGTTAGGCGCTTATACATATATTTTTTTAATAAATACGATTTTCTATATTTGAAAATCAGATGATTGATGAGAATATTCATTTTGCAGTGTATTCCAAAATATACAACGTTTTGAATTTATTTATTTTTTGACTTGTTCATTTATTAGTCTATAGTGAGGGAAAAAAAAAACAAAAAAAAAAAAAAACAGAGAAAACGTTTATGGAAAATACACATCCCCAAATCATTACTTGCTTAGACTGTCTTATTTTTTACTTCCATTACCCTACTACCGTAGGTAATGGAAGTATTGTATTCGATCCAAAAATTCAATATCGAGTTTTCACCTGATTTACACGTTTTAAGACACCTTGAGTCGTAAAAGTAGTTTTTGGCAATTGGTAGTGTGTCTGTATGAATGTGTGTTTGTATGAATGTGCGGAAATTTCTGGCTATCATATCTCCGAAACCAATAAAGATAAAACTATGAAACTCCAGAATTGAGACAGGTCTGGTGAACAGAGGAAATTTCCAAATTTTGGTGACAGTTCAAAAACCGGAAGTGAGACATAGGAAACCGGAAGTAGGACCGTAAGTCCGTATCTCAAAAATGGCTCTATCGATTTTCTTCAAAGTTGCTGTATAAACACTCTATTAGATGTCCTTGCGAATGATATGTTTGGTTAATTCAGGAAAATTGATAGGCTTCCTGTATAAATAGCTCAATTTCAGATCTCGCAAGCGCGTTCCTTGAAAAACGGCTGTCCGATTTTCTTTTTTCCAACTTGTCATATTAACTCCCTTTTAAATACCTTTTTGCACTTAATTATTGTTTTCCGGTCAATAATTGAGTATTCCATGTCTTGTTAATGTTGGTATCTCAAAAACGTCTCTAACGATTTTCTTGAAAATTGTTAAATCCGTTTTAGATACCCTTTCTCATGTATTACGGGGTTATTACAGGAAAATTAAACAGTCATCCTGCTTAGGTAGGTTTGTTTTAGATCTCGGAAATTGGTGCTTCAAAAAATAACTAAACCAATTTCTTTTCTTATTTTTTAACCGGTATGTTAGCTTTGTTTTATATGTCTTTAGACTCTAGTAATGAGCTATTTAAGCAGACAGACTTTCACAGGGTTGTCAACATTTTAATTTATTCCGGAGCATTTTTAGTCCCGCCTTTATTCTATACCACTTTTATTCAGCAGAAAGTTCTTCTTTTTCCGCATTTATATATTGGTGAAAACTATTCTAAATGTAAAGTGGTGCGAAATAAAGGCGGGGCTAGAAATGCTCCGGAATAAATTAAGATGTTGGCAACTATGCTTTCAAGATAAAGTGTTTTGTTCCAGAGAGTTGAACTTTGTCCCTTTTCTTAGCGAACTGCCGAAAGATTTCACGAGCAATTTCTGGAAGAATGTTAGTAACATTTCGAGTTACTTCAAGCAGAAAGGTATTAAAGTGTTCGTACAATCCTTATTTTTCGGTATCACTAACGTTTTCTAGGAAAGATATTTCTAGGAATAAGATTATAGTTTTATGTAAAATTTTATTATATAGAAATTGGCGTGGAAGAGTCCTTCCAAAAAAGCGAGTCCGTAAGAACCCTGCATTAGGTTTTTAATATAGCTATTGTACACTTGTCGCCAGCTATTTAAACATTAGCTACTTTTTTCTCTCTATCTATTTTATATACGTTCAATGTACTTCTTCATTACACGCAGTATTGTTCTAAGCATAATATATAGCAATTAATATATAGCAATAAGTATAGTACATTTAATAGAATAAGTACGTTTAACCCTTTGCGGCGCAAGACAATTCGGATCATTTAAATTATACTGCCACCGGAATTCATGAAGTAAATTAAACTAAAAGAAATTTAAATTTTAAGGTTAAAAAAACTGCCTTTTTCTGATATGTTATAAACGTAAATTTTTGCTAAAAGATTTCCGGGATGAATTTTTGCAGCTGGATCTTAAATTTTGCGTCCTCGTAGCGAGGACAGCGCGCGTTAAGGGGTTAATATAAAGCATTTTATTAGAGGTAGTCATATTACCTTTCCTACTAAAATACTGACTAAACTAGATTTTAAACAGACGTCTTTATTCCTCTACCGCTCATTTTTTAAGCAGTTGGATGTTAAATAAGGAGGTTCAACTACATTATAAACTCATTAAGTCTCATTTAACACTTTTGCTTGTAGATTCGCGTCGTATGAAAATCTGTAACTCCACCAGTGGGCGTTTCTTTCGCAGTTTGTATGTTACTTATTTTTTAAGTAAATACCCAATATTCATATTTTTTCAATGAAATATACTATGGATACAAATACTTTGATTAGAAAAAAATATAATTATAATGCATATTTATTTGTAATATAAATGTGAATACAAAAAAAATTGTTCTAAAATATAGAAAGTCGGGAGAATATCGCCCACAGGCGGACCTTACTGTCAAAATGACAAAATCATGCGGTCGCGAAAGTGTTAAATTTTTATGTATTTAAATATTTTACGTTTTATGAGAAATTAAATCATGTGCCATCGAGCAAATTCGATGCATGATTAAAAGAAATGTTAATTATTCGAAAAAAAAAAAATCTAGAATTTAAAGCAATAATGGCGTGAGGAAAGTGACATTATCTGTTTTTTGAAAATGTAACACTCAACAAATTATATAAATAAGTAATTATAAAATCTTTTCAATTATTCTATTTTTTTTTTAATATAAATAACATTTCCTTATACTTGATAAAAATTAAAATTAAAAATTATCTTTTTTTTTTTTTTTTTTTCTTCTTCAAAATTTTACATTCAAATATGTATTTTGGTATGCAAACAATCATTGAACTTTTATATTAAATCACAGTCAACCACATTATAAACTAATGAATTACAAATTATAAAATAAGTCTTCGGATTTTACTGTTAATATATTTCAATGTTTATTATTTTAAAAGAAAATAATTCATGAATAAATCAGTAAATCTAGTGTATATTATAAAGATGCATTTCAATTGGTGTGAAAATAATATCTAGACGTTAATTAAATAATGGCTTGATAGAAGTGATATTATATGATTTTTCAAAGTATGACACCATTAAATTATAGTACAATTAAACACCATCAAATTATAGTACAATTAAGTAATCTAATTTAATTATTCTGTTTTCCTTTTTATTTAAATATTTTTCCTTATACTTGTTTAAAGTCAAAATAAAAAATATATATTTTAATACACAAACAATAATTGATATTTAATTTAGACCACAACCAACCACATAACAAACTAATTAACTGCAAATTATAATTTAACTCTCGATTAGCTGTTGATGTATTTCAAAATTTAATATTGAACACTTCAGCCAATTTAGTGCATGTTTTTAAAGATATATCAATGATGGGAATAAAATGTCTAGAGTTTAAATAAATAATGTGGTGAAAAAGTAATACTTTTTCTTTCATTTATTCAACATTCAGATTTATTTAAATACTTATTTTTATACTTGACGAAAGTTAAAATCTAAAAATATTATATATATATATATATAAATATATTTTTAACATTAATAGAACAATAGATTGTGTAGTATATAGTCTTTTACATCACACCACAATATAATTAACGACAAATCATATATTAATTTGCATTTAGCTGCGAATATGACTCCATACTTGCCAACCACCTCATTAATAACCGTACAATTATTAACGCCCCCTGAAAAAAACGCCCCTTTTCTCACACTACTATATTTTTAGAGTTATTCTCTCCAAATGCTCTTATGATTAAATAAGACTAAAATTATTCTAAAAAAATTATTGGTGCGAAAAAAAAAAAAAAAAAAAAAAAGGCTGGCACTAAAAATTGTACGGTTCATAATGAGATGGTTGGCAAGTATGTCTATCAATGCTTGAATAGGAAATATATTGTGAACCATTACAAAAATTCATTACAAGAAAATTGTTACTCGAAATTAGTATCAAGAACTTAATGAAATAATCGCATAACGTAACTGTCATTTCTCTTCTTTTCAAAATGAGACACTCTCAAAAATATACAGAAAAGGTAATTTTTAAATTACTTATTTAAGTAACATTTTGTATACTGCGTTAAAACTTAAATCTAAAAATATTACAGATAAAATATATATTTTAATATTCAAACAACAACTAGATATTTAGAATACAGTGTACTTGCCAGCATCCTAATTAATATTCCGTAGTGTTGTTAGTTACGCCATTTTTTTTTCTTTTTTTCACAACAGTAAATATTTAGAGTAATATTATCCCAATTCAATTACGATTAAATAAGAAGGAAAATACTCAGACTCTATAAATATACTGCTGTGAAAAAGAAGGCGGGGCTAACAATACTACTTAATATTATTTAATATGTTGGCAAAAATAGAATACAGTCAACTAAATTATAAAATAAATAACTGCAAATTATAAACAAAGTTACATTTAGCTCTTAACAGGTTTCAGTACATCTTTATTTTTTGAAGGGAAATAAATTGTGAAACACTGTGTTAATCTGCTGTACGTTTTCTAATATATATTAATTAAGCGATACAAAAAAAAAAAAAAAAAAAAAAGAGAGAGAGAGAACTAAATGAAATAATGGTATGACAGGAGTGTCATTATCTTTTTCCGAAATATGACACTCATCAAATAACGCAAATAAGTAATTTTGAAATCCACCTCTACTATCAATTTGACGTATTTAAACCGCCTTGATTACTGGGTTATAATTTACATACATATCATTTCTAGAATAACTTTGATTTATAGCTTCCCGTAAAAGGCAGCTGAAGATTAAATATGCTTCTGAGCTTTATTAATGACTCTGGATTTTGTGAAAGACATTTAAAAAGATAACGATGCTAAATTTATAAAGTTAAATCGTTTAAGGCTGAGATAATTTGATTATATTTAGATAGTGGTCAATTTTCGATACGTTAGAAAAATTAAAAGTTATTTTAGATGACGGTCTATTATATATTACTATTAACGGTATACATAATAACGGTATATATTAATGTCTATTATATATAATATATTACTATTAACGGTATATATAATAATGGTATACATTAATGTCTATTATATATATAATATATTACTATTATATATTACTACACGGTCTATACAATGTAATATATAAATAAATAAATATATAAAAACATGTTTTTATGTATGAAATAAAATTATATACGAAGTTGCGTACTTGGGGGTTCGTGAGTTGTCCGAGAATGAAAGGCCAAACGTACAAATATGCAGTAATTTATTCACAGAAAGTTCCAGAAAAATACAGGTCTATAAACCAAGTATCAGCTTCAATTCAACTAGTAAACACAGCTTAAACAACAGCTGTCAATAGCAAATCCACAGTACAAACTGTATAGCAATAACACATGAAGCAAGTCTCTTCCAAAGAGGCTCAAGCGATGCAACATTGACAGAAGCTGATCTTAGACTGAACTGACTGACTCTGACTGGCCTTGGCGAAGAAAACAGGCTTATATACTGTTCCATGGAACCCAGATTTTTCGAGAAAACTCTAGAAAGTGGTCAACCAATCAACTTACAGCTTCCATATTTGGTATATCCCTTATAAGGATTTTCTCGCCAAGGTCGCCAAAAAATCGCCAAGGTGGAAAAAAGTCGCCAAATTTGGCGCCAAATCCATTACCTGCCTTATTGGGCTTTTTAATGCGTTTTTAAGGGGAAATAAGGCTATTTCAACGCTAAAATGACTAGAAATGGACAAAATTAGCACTTTATCAACTTACTAAGCCTCTTTGAAAGAATTTATACAAAAATAAACACAATTATTTACAATTTTGTAACACTGCCCCCCTCCCAAGGACTGCACGTCCCGGGCAGTGCAACCCTTGGTTAAGAGGCGAAACTAACCAAATTTACACAATCTAAAATACAAGAACTAAGTTGCACATAAAGATAACATAGAAATATAAATTAAGTGGGAAATATTTACAAAATTCACAAATATGTACAAATATTTATATACAAATATTTACAGTGCGCATGCGCAAATTTTATCAGTATTTACATTTTTAATTTTAATATTACCGGTAATTGTGGTATTTGGCTAGCCTGTTATAGTGCACGACCTTCGGTTTTGATGAAGGTGTTTTAGTGATCCGCACCACTACATTATTCAGCCTTTTTAAGACTGTGTACGGTCCGTCCCAGTTGCACTGTAACTTGGGAGAGAGTCCTTTGCGTCGAACAGGATTCCACAACCAGACCTTCTCTCCTTCCTGGAACTCATGTTGTGTAGCCTTTAGATCGTACCTTGTCTTCATTTTCTCCGTTGCCATGTTAATCCGCTCCCGAGCAAAGTTGTGTACGTCCTCAAATCGTGCCTGGAGATCTTGGATGTACTCCTCGGGCGATGAAGGCGCATCGGGTGGACAACCAAACAGGAGATCACAAGGAAGACGAAGTTCACGTCCGAACAGCATCTGGGCTGGAGTATAGCCGGTGGTTTCATGGACAGCACTTCGATATGCCAGCAGGAACAATGGCAACTTCAAGTCCCAATCTTGCTGGTTCCTTGATACTAGAAGTGAGAGGTTATTCAGGATGGTACGATTGAACATCTCGACCATGCCGTCCGACTGGGGATGTAAGGGTGTTGTCCGGGTTTTGTCTATGCCGAGTAGTTGACACAGTCCTTTGAAAACATCAGAGGTAAAGTTCCTACCTTGGTCGGTATGAAGTTGCAGGGGCGTGCCGTACCTTGACACCCATTGCTGCACTAGGACCTCTGCGACTGTGCATGTCTCTTGATTGGGAATGGGATATGCCTCAGGTCACTTGGTGAAATAGTCCATCACGACGAGGATGTATTTATTTCCACTGAAGGTCCGTGGCAAAGGACCCAAGATGTCGATTGCAATCCGTTCAAATGGTGCTCCCACGTTATACCGTTGCAGTCTTCCTCGACTTCGTTTCTGCGGGTCTTCACGTGCCGCACAAGCATCACAGGATTTACACCATTTCTCCACATCCTCCTTTGCCTTGCACCAGTAGAAGCGTTCCCGAACTTTCTGCAGAGTCTTCATTACCCCAAAATGGCCTCCGGTAGAGCTACTATGCAGTTGTTCTAAAACAGCTGGAATTTTTGATCTTGGTTATAAAATCTGCCATCTGAAGCTTTTTCCATCATCAGATTCCCACTTTCTGTATAAAACGCCGTTTCTGATATGAAGAGAGTCCCAAAGTGCCCAATAACTTTTCGTAATGGGCATAAACCTGGAAATGTCCTGCCAGATAGGTCTGTTGCTGGTCGTCTCCTTCAGCTGCAGTATTGGCTTTATGTCAGGATCTTCCAACTGGGCTTGTCTAAGTTCTCCGTCACTCCATGGGTCGGGATCTTGTTCTGATGGTGTTGAGACAGTAACTTGGCAGGCAACCGGATTTATCGGCAGGTATTTCTGTTCGGCTCTAGAGCAATACTTGCAGCTTTCCGAGCAGGGCTTCCATGACAAGGCATCTGCATTACCATGTAGAGTCCCTTTACGATGACGTATCTCGAAGTCATATTCCTGGAGGCGTTGTATCCATCTGGCAATCTGTCCTTCCGGGTTTTTGAACTGGAGCAACCACGACAAAGATGCATGGTCAGTCCTGAGCAGGAATCTTCTGCCATAGAGGTAATGATGGAAATGTTCTATGGCTTTTACGATGGCGAGTAGCTCTTTCCTGGTGGTACAGTAATTTCGCTCTGGTTTAGACAGGCATTTACTCCAATAGGCAATGACATGTTCTTGACCATCAATTTCCTGCGACAGAACAGCACCGACACTCTCATGGCTGGCATCTGTGTCAAGTATAAACTGTCTGTCGGGCTGTGGATAGTCAAGATAGACGATGATGTTAAGGCCTCTTTAAGTCGCTTGAACGCTTTTTCACATTCATCTGTCCACAGGAACTTCTGTTTGGCTTCCGTCAGCTTGTGGAGTGGTCTGGCAATAGTTGAGAAACCCTTGACAAACTTCCTATAGTAAGTGCATAACCCCAGGAAACTTCGTAGTTGGTGTACATTTTCAGGGCAACTCCAGTTCTCGACTGCAGAGATCTTCTCAGGATCAGTTCTCACACCTTCGGCAGAGATAATATGGCCGAGGTAGCTCCCTTCACGACGGAACAAGTTACACTTGCCTGGATTCAACTTGAGGTTAGCCATTCTGAGTTTCTCCAGCACCTTTCGGATGTTTCGAAGATGGTCTTCAAAGGTGCGTCCCACAATTATAATATCATCCAAATACACCAGACAGGCTTCATAGGAAAGTCCTTTTAGCACTGTCTCCATCAGGCGTTCGGGCGTTCGAAGGTGGCAGGTGCATTACATAATCCGAATGGCATAACTTTAAATTGCCACAGTCCTTGTCCCGTGGTGAATGCAGTCTTCTCACGATCATCAGGATGTAACTCTACTTGCCAGTAACCGCTCTTCAGATCCAAAGTCGAGAACCATTTATTGCCAGCAAGTGTGTCTAATGTGTCGTCAGTTCTGGGAAGAGGGTAACTGTCTTTCTTCGTGATGTCATTCAAACGACGATAATCCACGCAAAATCTTGTTGAACCATCCTTTTTTCGCACCAATACTATGGGAGAGGCCCAAGGACTCGTTGATGGCTCGATGACATCATTGTGCTACATTTCACTTAGAAGTTCGGTGACCTCTTCCTGTTTAGCAAATGGAAGTCTTCTTGGATGTTGTTTGATTGGAGGATGATTTCCTGTATCAATTCTGTGCTGGGTGATGTTCGTTCTCCCGACGTCTTCAGGTGTTCGAGAAAAGAGGTCTTTAAATTCTTGGAGTAGCTTCTCCGCAGCACATCTCTGTTCCTTTCCTAACTCTGCATTCTTTAGTAATTCCGTTATTAATTGTTCTGAAGACTTGGATTCCGTTGATTGCGTGGGGCGGTTGATGCATGTAACAGCAGTGCAGGTTGCTAACACCTCATCCTTCTTCACTGTTCGGACCTTATCGCTGATGTTTGCGACTCTCACAGGAATAGTACTCTTTGAGAGATCAACTAGAGATGAAGCTACCAGAACTCCTTTTGGGCTATTGTCTGTATTCGGGTATTCAATCAGTCCATAGCGAAAGTATTGCTTTGTAGGAGGTGTTCCTGAAACTATTGTCTCTGTGTGTGGAGGGATGGAAATTTCGGACTTGGCTGTTATCTGGCAAATTGTCTGAATGTCTTAATTTTCAGTGTTGAACACAGCGATGTCTTCCGAACTCGAATGCAGTTCCTTATTCTTGAAGTCCAACTGAAAGTTAAATTTTCTCAGGAAATCAATTCCAATGATTAAAGGATCCCTTATATCTGCCACATATGCCATATGATGGTAACTGGCATTCCCAAAAGTGATAGTCAAGTTCATTTTCCCATATATTTTGATTTCGTCTCCGGTCACAGTCTGGAGTTTAACACAGGGCGGCGTCCAGATGATCTTCTCTTTTAGTTCTTGAGCCAAATCCGCTCTAATGATGGTCACGTTGGCTCCCGTGTCCAGAATCATCCGGCAGGCGGTGTTGTTAACTTGGCCATAGACGTGAAGTCCATTATCGCCGCCACTCATCGATGAAACATGAAATACTGTAAATTGGGGCTCTTTAATGTTAGGCGACCTCCGCCCCGCGAGATGGCCTCCTCTTAGTTTCCCTGTAGTGATGGTGAAGACGGGTGATTTCCTGTAGTTGGTCGTACAGGGCAGTTCCTCTTCACGTGACCATACCCTCCACAGCCCCAGCACTTTATCTTTCGATCATTTTTTTCTATATTATTTTCCAGGCTGCGCAATCTCTTTAAGATCTCTTCGATACTTCTCTTCATTTCATTTTCACCAGCAGGCGTATCATTTAATGAGACTGCTCTTATGGTATGGCGGACTTTACGAGAGGCTTGTTGGGCTGCCTCTATCCTAAGTGCATAGCCTAAAGCTGATTCTACGTCTCTGATGTTGGAGAGTCTCAGCGCTTTTTGAATTTCTGGATCACGAACAGCATCGATAAAGTACTGAAGAGCTAAGTCGTTTCGAGTGTCAGCATGACAGTCTGAGAATGCTAGGTGTGACAGTCTCTGAATGTCCGCTGCCAGCTCTTGCAGACTTTCGCCCGTTTTCTGGTAACGGGATTTTAACTGGAGGCGACTATAGTCCTTAGAACACTTCTCTCCGAACCGTAGCTCCAGTGCTCTAGTCAGGGCCTCGAAGTCGTTCCTTTCTTCTTTAGAAACATTTCTCAGTATCTCGGCTGCATCTCCCCGTAATGCTGCTGCTAAGTGGACTGACTTGGCGGTAGAGTCCCAGCCGTTAGCTTCAGCTACGATGGAAAACTACGTCTTATATACATGCCAGGAGGAACTGCCATCGTAGGTAGATAGCTTAATAAATTCCTGATTCTGGATTCTTCTCTCTTTCTTTTCAGTTTCCTGGGGCATGGATTCTAACTTTTCTTCCACTTTTCTCTCCAGATCTTCTTCTATTCTCTTCAGTTTACCTTCTATCTCTGAAAACCTTCCTTTCAGTTCCTGATCAAAATTTTCTTTAACTTTCTCCTCGAAACTCCGTTCTATCCTCGTAACACTCTCTTCAACCTTCATAACATTTTCTTCTATCTTCATAGCTTTCTCTTCAACCTTCATAACATTTCCTTCTATCTTCATAGCTTTCTCTTCAAAACTTTCTTCTATTTTCAAAACTTTCTCTTCAAAATTTTCTTCTATCCTTATAACTTTCTCTTCTATTCCATCCATTCTATTTTCCATCACCGTTAATTTACCCTCGATTGATTCGTTCATAGTTGACAGCTCTCTCTTCATCTCATCTTGATTAGATTTAATTTCTTCCTGAACTTCACCCATAGTGTCTTTCATTTCCTTCATTTCTTCAGTCAAACTGGCTTCCAATTCTTTTTGTCCTTCCTTCATTTCTTTACTGAGGCTATCTTTCATCTCTCTTTGCGATGCTTCCATCTTTTCCTGTCCGGCTTTCATTTCATTCATCTCTTGACTCAGGCTATCTTTCATCTCTCTCTGCCCTTCTTTCATTTCATTCATCTGGGTAGCTAAGCTTTCTAGAAGTTTCTTCATATCTTGCTCCATGGCTCTCGTTATCACCATTCACAGACAATCCCACTTCTGACACCAGAAATGTTGCGTACTTGGGGGTTCGTGAGTTGTCCGAGAATGAAAGGCCAAACGTACAAAAATGCAGAAATTTATTCACAGAAAGTTCCAGAAAAATACAGGTCTATAAACCAAGTATCAGCTTCAATTCAACTAGTAAACACAGCTTAAACAACAGCTGTCAATAGCAAATCCACAGTACAAACTGTATAGCAATAACACATAAAGCAAGTCTCTTCCAAAGAGGCTCAAACGATGCAACATTGACAGAAGCTGATCTTAGACTGAACTGACTGACTCTGACTGGCCTTGGCGAAGAAAACAGGCTTATATACTGTTCCATGGAACCCAGATTTTTCGAGAAAACTCTAGAAAGTGGTCAACCAATCAACTTACAGCTTCCATATTTAGTATATCCCTTATAAGGATTTTCTCGCCAAGGTCGCCAAAAAAATCGCCAAGGTGGGAAAAAGTCGCCAAATTTGGCGCCAAATCCATTACCTGCATTACTGGGGCTTTTTAATGCGTTTTTAAGGGGAAATAAGGCTATTTCAACGCTAAAATGACTAGAAATGGACAAAATTAGCACTTTATCAACTTACTAAGCCTCTTTGAAAGAATTTATACAAAAATAAACACAATTATTTACGATTTTGTAACAATATATATATATATATAACCGAGGAAGAGACCACAGTTTTGATGGAGAGATGAAATTGTGAAGTTTGGAAGAGCAGAATGGAGAAGAATTGCCAAAAACAGGGGAAGTTGACCTACTTAGGAGAGGCCTTCATCTTGCAGTGGATTGACAAAGGCTGAATTTGATGATGAAGATTATTATGGTATATATATAAAACCTTTTGAAAATTGTTTTATGAAGGATTGACGCAGACATTTATTATTTTATTAATCACTTTGCCCAATAAACGGATATTTCAGCTTATATACATATATAAACCCTTTGCAATTCCAGATAGTTGTAAAAAGTTCTTACTAATGTACATAATTATAAAATTAATTTTTCTTTCTCCAATCACGATTTAATGAATTTTCTAAACATATATATAATGATACTTTTTTCAATTTGTAAAAAGCATTATATATATATATATATATATATATATTAATCTTTGTTTCCATTATATTATAGATACTAACATTTTAATTTATTCCGGAGTATTTTTAGCCCCGCCTTTATTTCATACCACTTATTTTTTAAGAGTAAATTTTTCTTACTTTATCGAAGTTATATAGTGGAGAATTTTTTTCTATAAATAAGATGGTGCGGAAAAAAAGGCGGGGCTTCAAATACGCCGGAATAAACTAAAATGTTGTCATCTATGTTATATTAGTTATATAGAGTTAATAAGCCCTTTAATTTTGAATACCTTAATTTTCTTTTTTCTTTTTTTTTAAGTACTAAACTTTACTTTATGCAAATTACTTAAAAAAAAAATAATAATAACAATAAAATTACTAAAATAATCTTATGAAGCACAAAACAAGTGGACAATCCTTAAAGTAAAAATTTTATCAAACAATCTTAAAAAATAGCAAGTTAACACTAATTCTTTAAAAGAAATTTCAGAGGGAATGGAAAATGTTTGGATTACACAGATATCAAGATGCAAATATTCACAATAAGGAATTGTCGAAGTAAGAACCAATGATAGATACAAACTGACATCTAGCTCAACATACTCTTTTAGTAAATATGTATTTAATTTCACATAGTTTCAAGGAGCAATGGTGACCTATTTCATACATGTATAAGCTTAAACAACTTTGTCCATTTACATTAAAGTTATATTGCGCATGTTTAGCTACTGTAAGAGCTATTTTTCTTTCGTCGAAAATACTAATAACTGAAAATATTTTGTAGGATTTGCCTTTGTCATCAGCAACTAATAATTATGTATTTTACACATGATTTTACAATAAGTATAAAAAATGTCATTGGTAATGTAGACTTCCAACTGCAAATTATTTTAATTTATTTTGTAATTGGGAAGCGCCTGTTATTTCACACCACTTTATTTATAGAGTACATTTCTTCAATATATAGTTACGATTAAACAAGAAGATAATTTTCTCAAAAAAAAAAAAAGAAAAGAAAGAAAAGTGGTGTAATAAAAAGGGCAAGTCCTAAAAGTGATACGGATTAAATTAGAAAAATAAGCTGCTGCGTTACCAAAAAAAATGGCTTTTCTAAAAAAAAAAAAAAAAAAAAAAAAAAAAAAAAAAAAAAGAAAGAAAATCAAAAAACACCAATAATTTTGAGAAGTGATATTTTATAAATATAATAGACGATTAATCTTCGAAATGATTAGACAACCGTTACAATTAAATATTAGTGGAAAATATTGAAGAAAAATGTTCCTAAATATGGCAACACTAATTGGCAAGTCTAAGAAGGCATTTTAAGATATATGTTCTCACCCGTCAATATTGTAATTAATATTCCCTAAAATTGTCAGCACCTGCGTCTTTTTCCACACCAGTTTATTTTCAAAGGCGATTGAAATAGAAGAAAAATACTCTAAAAAAGACTGTCGGGTAATAATAATTTACGGAATATTAATTTGAATGTTGGCAGGTATGTGTTTTTATTTTAGAATAGATAACAAAGTAAAAAAAAAAAAAAAAAAAAAGGCAAAGTGTGTGTGCGTTTTATTTATTTGAATAGATACATTTATGGAAAAATCTCACTGAGTTAGTAAAAAAATAAATAACTTTTCACACTATAATCCGGAATTTATAGATAGCTATTATAATATTTGAAAAAATAATGAAGATTTTGTTTTAAAATTTTATTGAGATTAAACAATTTAGAAAAAAAGTTATAGTAAAATTTATATTTAGAAAACTAACTAACTAAATAAATATCTAACATTTTATTATTTGAAAAATAATTTGCCAAATTATGCAATGTAGGAAAATATAATGGAAAATTACAGCATGCTAATTAACAAAACTCAATTTTGAGATATTTAATTATTTTCCGCAAATATTTACATTCCTAAATCAAACTGACATAAAAAACGATAAATATTTTAGAAGAAAATTGTAAAAGAAATTTGAGAGTTAATATAAATGCCTGTTTGAAATATAATTATCTGGTAAATACAGAATAAATCAACACTGAATTAATATCCTTATATCACTTTGATATTTGATGTCAAAGTGAATTAGAAATATTTGTAGACTCTACGCAACTAATTAGATATAATAATAGAAGATCCATATAAAAGGATTTCATACTTCATAAAACAACATCGTGACAGATATTTCTATATCTCTTCTTTATAAAAATGACATCCTGCAATATATATTAACAGATGAATTTCAAATACTCCTGTACAATGTAGTTACTGTTATGAAAAATCTTTTACAATTTGGTTTGACTTTACATAATTATCATTTCCTCATTAACGTTGATTAATGGTTCAGGAAAGACAGCTGAGTATTAAAGAAAGCTATTAATCATTTTTGGTCGTCTAAACGACATTTAAAAGAATAAATTTTATAAATCAATAGCGTTATTTATTTATTTATTCAAAGGATATTTATGGATGGCATAATAAGAGTTATGTATTTCTTGTTAATACATGAATATAAAAGACACAAAAAAGTGTTATTTGAATTAAAATTCACAAATTGCATTTGTTAAATAAGATTACGAAGAGACTGTTGTAGTTCTAAGACTTTCTTTGTTATAACTGTTTACAAACATTTTTCTAAAATCATGTATGTCTTTTTCATACATTTTTTTTTACAAAAATTTTAAAGGGAGTTTATTAATATGTCGAAGGCTGAAATGAACCAGTGTAATCATGCAAGGTGTCTACAGTCGAATTTGTTTTCCTAATTTATCCAGCAGTATATATATATATGCTTTTTTTTTTTTCCTTTTGCTTATTTAAGCATGCAAACTTGTTACCAAAAATTCTAAAAAAAAAAAAAAAAAAAATACTGGTTGAAGAATTAGGGAAAAAATTTCGACTGTCGACACCCTATAACAATACTTACCAACATCCTAATTAATATTCCTAATGTTGTCAGTCCCGCCCTTTTTTTAACACCAATAAATATTTAGAGTAATATTCTCCAAATGCAATTACCATTAAATAATAAGAAAAAACTCTAAAAAGATACTGGTGTGAAAAAGAAGGCGGGGCTAACAATACTACGGAATATTTATTAGTATGTTGGCATGTAACATGTGTTAGTATGTTGGTTGTAACATGTCACGTATGTCTCTTTCATAGAATTTTACAATTTCTTGAACGAGAGTGCGGGAATGAACTCGTATTTATTTTGTTAAATTGATTTCATTTTACTTCGTGGTTAATAAACAAAACGTTAATATATTGAGTTGGCAACTAAGTTCCCGCCGATTTTGACACCGGAATTTATGATTTGTGTTTTATTGGATTTAATAACCTAAACTCCATGCTGCAGATTATTTCTTGATATCGAGCAAAAAACAAAACGTAGATTCCGGTGTAAGTGAAAATTTTAAAATCGGCGGGAATTTAGTTGCCAACCCAATATATATACTTATTAGATTACCTCTTGAATGCTAACATTTCATAGATTAATTTTAAACAAAGATATTGTATTAGAGGGACATCCATTTCTATATCTAACAATGTCTTATTTTTTTAGTTATTTCTCTCTTAGAGTAAAATTTATCATTGATTATCGGCAATTATCTCTTTATTTTTTAGTTTCATTTTTAACAAATAATGATAATATAATTTTGACCTCTATCCTAATCTGGTTTTCGCATCATTCAAAACATTTTATAATCCATGTATTAACTTATCTAAATCAAAATTTATGTTCTTAACAAAGTAACGTAGATTATATTTAATTATTAGCGCAGCATTATTCATACTTTTATGAAACCAATTTACTTATATTGAATTTTTCTCCAATCTGTATGTTGGTAAATATAGAATTATGATGTGAATAAAAGGCATATTACTAGCAAAGCTCTAGAATAATTTAAAATGTTGAGGGGTTGATTATATGTGTGGCTTAAGGCCAATTGACTACAACAGGGTACTGGAACTATAGGTGGAATGCTGTCAATGGGGTCTTTATATTAGGTCACAGCCCGTATTTACGCGAGCTTCGAAGAAAACCACGAAAAACACCGAACGACTAGAACGATGATTGTGAAATGGAATCAAAGCCAGTACTTCCAATTTATCAGCTTTGAGCGCAAAATAAGCAGAGGCTCTTAAAATGTTGGTATGTATGGTTGCAGACATAATACCCGAAATAGTCTGTTCTAGCACAAGGAAACTTTTATGCGATTATGCAAAATGAGAGAATAATACTAAATTTATCCGTATCGCGTTGAATCTGCATTAAATTGGATTAATATGTTTTATAGTGTCAGACAATGAACGTCGGTAGTTATTCAATCATTTGAGTTTTATTTTATTTTATTTATTATTATTATTTATTTATTTATTTATTATTATTATTATTTAAGTGAATAAAAAAAGGGCGAATTTTATTTTTAATTAATTTAATTTTTTATGTTTTTATAACTTTAATTCTCAAATAATAAAAACCAGTGTCATATTCAATTGCGTTTGTACAAAATAAAATACTTACAAGGAAACATTCAAACGGTGTCATGTTCAAAAAATATTGAAAGGGAGGGAAAAAAATATTGGCTGAAATTAATTACAGCAACCACAAAAAGTTATCAAAATTAAGCATATTCGGCGATTTAGCGCTGTTAGGCGTTCAGTTCGCTAGCACCGAGATTGCCGTGTACGAACAGAACCGTGTTTTGTTTCTCTGCCAAGTACTCAAATTCGATTGCCTAAGAATGTGAAATCACCAAATATGCTTAATTTTGATAATTTTTTGTGGTTGTTGTAATTCATTTCAGCCGAAAACTTTTTCACTTTCTGATGTTTTAGGAAGTGTAGAATCACACACACACACACACACACACATATATATATATATATATATATTTCACCATTTTTTGAAGACGACACCTTTTGAATGTTTCCTTGTTAGTATTGAGTAATTTAAGGCTGTTTTTATTCAACAATCACCAATAATTTTGAGGAGTGATATTTGATACACATAATAAACATTTAAACATCCAAATGATTAAGAAACTGCGACAATCAAATTTAGTGTTAGATACTGAATAAAAAGGTCCCTAAATTTGGTATTTCGTTACAGAAAACTGAAATTTTTTAGAAAAGAAATTTCCGAATAATGAGAAATTTTGTTCACATTGTAGCGAATATATTTTTTCTTATTATTAGGACTGAGGACTCTGGGGATTAGTCTCAATCTACGGATTTTTACGATACCAGTTTTCGATAGTTGGACAATCATCGAAATCTAAATTAATTGAATAATTTGAAAGCGACGTTATAATTTGAAAAAAAAAAATATGTAATAGTTCTCCGTTTTAAACTATATTCTGCTTTTGTCACATTTTCATCAAAATCATTTCTCTCTCTTTTTTTTTTTTTTTTTTTTGAAAGAAAAAGAAAACAAAATGAATAATAATAACAGGGATGGAACACGGGCGCAGAATTCATACCGGAATCCGTTTAAGAAATTTCTCTACCTATAATATCTTTGATTTAAGAAGTAGAAAATTTTCTTACATTAAGAGTGGTATGAATTCTGCGCCCGTGTTCCATCCCTGTAATAAGTATCGAAACAGTTTAATAGGTCTATGGTTAATGTTATACATTTTGTACTGTGGATTTACTGTTGACAGTTGTTATTTTATTTTATTTTTTAAATAACGGAATTTTTGAAAAAATATAATTACTAATTTATAAACTGTGAGTATAACCAGAATAATCAAAATGTCTTTAATTAATTTTATAATGAACGTCTTATCCAATTTTCCAGTTTATAGGATTTTTTTTTTTAAATATAATATTGAGAATAAAATTGACTTTTTTTTTTATATTTATTGTTATACTACCTCTCTAATATGGAAATCGTCTGCATTATCATGGAAGATATTTTTTTAAATAATAATTTTAATAAATTATTGTTATTTAATGTATTATTTTAAAACTTTTTAGAGAAATTAAATAGGATTTTAAATGATTCAAATGACTGATCAAATTCAATCGTATTTCTTGCATGAAATTCACGTGTTTTAAAACCACATTACTTACACAAACATTGTTTAAATGCATTATTTTTATTTAAATTTTCATTGAGATAACGCATACATTCTCAGTATGAACCCTTAAATTGTCTGCAAGAATGAGCTTTATTTAACCTTTTACAGGCCAATGTTCCCAATTGGGAACATCAAATTAAAACTTATTTAAAAAATTAAATTGCACTAATATTGACTTGAAAAAATTAGCGGACATACTTAAAAGATGACTTGATTTTTTAAAACAGAAGCAACATTCCTATCATTAGTTGGTAACTGTACAAAAAATCCCCAAAATGATCATTTTCATATTTCTTCCCACAGAGTACAAATATAAAAATGCATAAAAATTTGAAAGTATCCGATGACTCTAAATATCAGTTGGTTTATTTTAAACAGCTCTTATTATCAAAAAGGACATCAAACTTGATAATATTAATCAAATTATATTAATATTCTATAATATTAATATTAATAATTTAAGAATATTAATAATTATTATTAATGGCAATTAATATTTATTTATGTATTTTTTTCCATTCAAATGATTAACATCCCTTAATTAAACTATTATAAAGTAAAATATGCAAATAAATAATGAAAAATGTACCTGGATCTAAATTCGGCCTGTAAAAGGTTAAGTACCAAAAAAATATAAAGTTTTATTAACTTTATCGGTTAAACATTTATAGATTCACTTTTGTTTATAGTTTCCTTTCTCCTTTTTCTAATGAGACATGAAATTCGCTTCAGGCTCTGTGTTTTTCTTTATAGTTAATATTTCTAATTTTCAAGTCCCGGGCATTTTTGATTATTTATTTCTAGGTTCTCTACTTTTTTATTTCTATGTAGATAAGATTAAAAAGTAGAAAATTTTAAGTTTTAAATAAGGCACGATTATTTGTCGTTTTCAGAAAACTATTACGAATGAAACAGTTGACGTGAAATAAGTGTGATACAGACATACTTGCCAACGTACTAATTAATATTCCGTAGTATTGTTAGCCCCGCCTTCTTTTTCACACCAGTGTCTATTTAGAACAATTTTCTTCTTATTTAATCGTAAATACATTTGGAGAATAATACTCTAAGAATTTACTGGTGTGAAAAAAAAAAAAAAAAAAAAAGTGCGGGACTAACAACACTACGGAATATTAATTAGGATGTTGGCAAGTATGGATACAGGGTTCGTATGGACACGCCTACTTTAGGACTCTTCCACCAGTAATTTTTAACTATAAAATTCTTTTTTAATTAATAGGCTTCTATTAGAAAAAAAAATGACAGTAGAAAATTGGTGGTTGAAACTATTACTGTTACCAAATGTAGGGACTTTTCTTATTCATTTTTTACCAATAATTTTGGGGAGTGACATTGGTTCAATTAAAATTTAGTGGTGGATATTGAATAAAAACTTCCCAAAAGTTGGCAGCATTGGAAATGATCAACTGAACTGTAGGAGCGTATAAACCCTGTTTGAACATAAAGATTACGAACTGACTGCCTAAAGTGAAATTATTTTTATATTGTTCAGACCTACTTTTTATTTATTCCGGAGTACTGTTAGAACCTTCCATTTATTCAAAGCCCTTTTCTTGAAAGTTATTTTTCTTTTTATTTAATCGTAATTATGCACTAAAAAAAATTTAGAAATAAAGTGGTGTAAAAAAAAGAATGGTACTAACAAAGTTCCGGAATAAACGAAAATGTTGGCATGTCTGATTGCCATCATAATTATGTTTATGTTATTAGTAAATGCCAAAATTTATTCTTTTATAGATATCCATTGTGGTTAAATGGCTTTTCCGTATCTTATTTTTTGCTCTAATTTCTCTCACTTTTTTATTTTTTTTTTCTTCTTATATTTACTACATTGTGCTCGGATTATTTTCCTATTTTTAACATTATTTGGCTATTGGTGTTTTTGATTAAAGTTACATTATTTAAAAACTGTGTTGCTGATTTTAGGAACTTTATTTATTCAATATTTACAATTAATTTTTATTTGTAATGTTAAGCTTATCAAATCGAAGATTAGTCATCTATCATATATATCAAACATCACTCCTGAAAATTATTAAGGATTAGTGAATAAAAATGTTCTTAAATTTGGCAACACTGTTAAAAAAAGAAAAAAAAGTATCTGTATGTACATGAATTAAACTTTATCCACAGCAATCAAATCAGTTAATGCCACTGGCACATTTATACGTCGTCAGTACATAAAGTATTTATAATGAATATGCTAACACCTTTTAAAAGCTATATTATTTTAGAGGGACGCCTAAAAGCAGGGTTAAAAAGCATAGTCGCAAGCATATTTACCAACATCCTAATTCATATTCCATAGTATTGTTAGTCCCGCCCTTTTTTTTACACCAGTAAATTTTTAGAGTAATATTCTCCAAATTCAATTACGATTAAATAAGAAGAAAAATACTCTAAAAGGATACTGGTGTGAAAAAGAAGGTCGGGCTAACAAAACTACGGTATATTAATTAGTATGTTGGCAAGTATGCCCGCAAGCAATGTATTAATAGATAGAAGTAAACTATTTTAAATAATTAATAATAAACTATTTTTAATGGATTTTTCTGGAAAAAAATATTTATGCTGTATACTAGTTCCTTTATATCTCAATATAGGGATCACATTGCAATTGTAATTCATACCTGCAAACATTACCGTTAAAATTTCGTAAAACGGTTAGTAACTATTTCTTTTTTTTCCCACACCAGTCTTTTTTTTTTTTTTTTTTTTCCCTGAGTATTTTTCTTATTTAATCGTGATTAGATTTGGAGAAAATTACTTTAAAAGTGGTGTGGAAAAAGGGCGGTTCTAACAGAATACTAATTTGAATGTTGACAGGTATGGTAGTGTCAGAGCTCGAAGTTTCCGCCTTTTTTTTTTTTCTTTTTCAGGTCACTTACAGAAATGAAAAATAAAAATAAAAATAAAAATAAATAAATTCTTTGCCATCAGTATATTTATACAAAAAAAAAAAAAAAAAAAAAAAAAAAAATTACTGCGTGTCGAGATATTGTATAAAAATAGTGGTGTCAGAAAAGGTGAAACTTTCTCATCAATGAAAGTATCTTGAAAAAAGGGTAGAGACTTCGAGCTCTGGGTGATGTATATTTTTTACTTAAAGTCAAATAAGGAAAAAACTTTCTTTTCTGATTTATAGTTTTTATTCATGGATGGGGAAATTAGGCAGCTTCTGTGGTCAAAGACTGGAGCACCAAAGGTAGAAGACTGACTCAGCTCCAATGCCTGCAGGCCTTAGCTGGGCATCAAAGGCAATTCCACTATGTAAAACTCCCAACGTGCTTCGCCTATTCCGCCCAGAAACACTCCCTCGCCACGGTGAGGCCGCCTGCAGAACGTGAGGGGGCGTCAAGCGTTTTGAAGTCTGTGCCGAGTGTTCTATCGAACAGGCTTCCCCTTATTATATTCTTGAGTGCCTGGGGCTTTCTAGACAGGATCTTACAGAGAATCCTCTACTGCTTCTAGACTTCTTTAGGGTGCACAATTTCATGGACCTGATTTATCCCTACTAATCTTTTGAGATGAGCAACAAAAACAACAACAATATAGTTTACATAATGTAAAGTGAAACAAGTAATAATTTTTTTTCGGGAGTTATCAAAATTTAATGTTAAATGGATACACGACACTTTACGATATTTGTTTGTTAAGTTAATAAAATATTGGGTTATATTATTACCATCACTACTATCAGAATTTCCCTTTTTAGCACACCTACTTTATTTACTACATGTAAATGTTTACAACTAATACATTTGTATAGCATCCAAAAATAAATAAATGAATATATATATATATATATATATATATATATATATATATATATATATATATATTCAGAGAGTTTAATTTAGTACTAAAAAGTCTGTATACATTTACTATTTTTTCTCTATCTAATGTTTACTGAATTTAAAAAATTTTTACTTTTCGCATTATTTTAATTTTTAAATAAAACTTTTTTTTTTTTTTATTTTATTTATTTATTTATTTTTTTAAAGCAATGTTAAGGTTTTCAGTAGCAACTCTTTTTCTCAGATATTTCAATCTGCTTGATTAATTTGAAATTCTCCGACACCCTTAAGCCTTGATTTTAATTAAAATAAATAAGGCAAAAAAAAAAAAAAAAAAAAAAAAATCTTGTCTGATTTAAAAAACGTTTTGGTTTTAGTAACGACTTATAATCAAAGTACTCTTAGAATTAGTTGTTTATACAAGTGTTTAAGGCGGAGGACTGCAAAATAAATTAAATGAATCTACGACAGGAGTTATACACAAGGATGGTGCTTTCATAGATAAAGAGAGAAAATGTTAATGAATAAAATGAAACAGAAACTGTAATATGTCGGAATATAAACGCTTAACTGAAAGAGAAATGTATGAAGTTTTTAACAACTGCCATTGACAATATCTATAATTAAAAAGAAGGATTTGTTCGTTAACTTTCAGACTATATTGATGAATTTTTTCATAAAAAAAAATCCTTCTCTGAAATTTAATGACGTCTTAATTAATTCATTGAGACAAATAGGTCTTTAGTTAAAAAATTAATAAAAAAAAATTAGAATACGAATTAATATATATATTTTTTGTCATTTTTTATTTATTTATTTGGTATATTTAAGGTTTTTAAGGTTGTTTGAGGTATTCTGACGAGTTCCCCCCCCCCTCTTTTTTTTATGCATTTACATTGATAAAAATATATTTATTTCTAAATATTAGAAATATTCATACTATTTTATTTAGCAAAGACACATTAATAAAACTCTAAATTCTAATTTTTATTTTATTTTATTTTTTAAATAAAATTCACAAGTATGAACTTGTAAGACAGATTCGAAACATTCTTTATAAAGCTTAGTTGCTGAAGGAAATTCAAATATAATCGTCAGCATATATATATATATATATATATATATATTAATTTTTATGACACTTTGCAATAATAGTAATATATATATATATATATATATGTGTGTGTGTGTGTGTATGTATTAAATTGTAAGAAACGTTTTTAACTGAAAACCACTAACATGTGTTAAGTAAATAAATGTATTTCTTAAGCCTTTGCATTCTTTAACGCTCTAAATTTCTCTAAATGTAAATATCCTCTGCCGGCCTAAATGCTCTAGAACGCTTGTGCTGTAGTCTTAGCAAATCTATTAAACAACAATTGCCAGAAGATTTTAAGAATTGTCTTTTTAAGTAATCATAATAATCAAAGTAAAGAATTATGGGTATATAAGAATTATGAGTATATCTGTTATAATTTAATAATTATGCTTGTAAAAAAAAAAAAAACAAAAAAAAACGAAGAACTAGAACAAGAAGAAACTTAGCTCTTTTGAATCTTAGGTGTGAAAGTAAAAAGGACTGGCAGGGGATTAACACATGTTTTTGTTTTCGATAAAAAACGCTTCCACTGGGTTAACAAAAAATTTATATATCAAAGAATTGCTATGTTTTTACGTTAATATATTTTTCAGATTATTCAAATGTGGCTGAAAAGAGGTTTTCCATCTACGGTTTTCAATTCATTTACAAGTTCTGAGCATTTCTAATTACGATATATATATATATATTGTGTGGGTATTTAATAGTTTGTAAACGCTGCAACTCACGAACCAGTAGACAGAATTAAATATATACCTATATTAAATTTCGTATTGATTAGTTTTCAGTAAGTACCATTTTTTCAAAATTTCTTAAATGGCAGAATAGGACGAAATTTTGTATAACTGTACACAATGATAATTACGTTTAATGGATTATTATTAAACTTGAAAGAATTAATTATAATTTATTTATAATAGTAATAGCCAACTCTTTTAGTTAATATTAAATTATTTTTGTATAAGCAGGATTATCCCTTCTCTCCCCTCTCTTACTCCGTAAATGTAAATTATTAATATGAATATTAAAAAAAAAAAAAAAAAAAAAAACAATTTGTTAATGCCTTTAAAACGAATAGTTCAGTCATAGATTTGTGACGGTTTAAAAGAATGTTATATGTGTTTTACATTTTTTTACAATGCATCTTTGAAAAGCAGAAAAAAAAAAAAAAAAAAAAAAAAAAAAAAAACATTAGATGTCGTCTACAGGGCAAAAACTTTTTGGTACAGGCAAAACATTTTTTCGACATTGAGTTTGATAAGTCTCTGAGATGAAAATCGTCAGCGTTCAACATGACAAACATTATATTAATAAGTAATAATTTTAATAAATAGTTTGTACTGCGTAAATTTGTAAATGAAAATACAGAAGAAAGTTTTGTAATGGTCTTGGTAAGTAATTTATGCAAATCGCATTAGAATAATGCAAAATTACTTTGTAGCACTTTATGAATAATAGAACAAAACAAACGTCGGAGATTTTATTATGAATTGCATAGCTGCCAACTAGTACTTTTTTTTTTTCTACCGAAAATTTTTAATTGAAATTTTTCATGCATTTTGTAGCAGTTTTCTGCGACTACACTCGAACCATTTTCTTACAAAAAAAAGTGTTTTTTAAAAACAGTACAAGTTGGGAACTATGCAGTTATTACATTTTATTGTTGTGTAAAAGAAACACGTAATAAAAACTTTTATAGAATACAAATAAACACTTATAACTACTTCCTAACGTTTTTTTTCCCTTTTATTATATTATTATGACTTTTGTTTCTCGTAACTATATTTTAAATAAATTATGTATTGATTAATATGGAGGTATTTTTGAATGAAGCAAATTATATTTTAAATTTAGGGGGGAAATATCAAAATGTCCTTTAATTTCGGATAATTTTAAATATTTAAAATTTTAAATTAGTGTTCTTTTCTTAATGAAATACATATATTTTCTTTAAAAAAAAAAAAAAAAAAAAAAAAGGTTTATTAAGTAATTAAAATTTCCAAGTTCATGTTGAAGAATACTTAAAAAAAAAAAAAGAATTATTATTATTATTATTGTTATTATTATTATTTTTTTTAATAATGATTTTTTCATCGTAATTTATTTACAATTTAAACAAATCACGAGTAGTTGTCCGTTCTTTTATTCAATTTCTTTGATATTATTTTTAGAAGCCTGCTTTAAATTTTCAGATAATATGGCGCCATCTTTCGAATTCTTCGTGAAAGAAAAAGTATTTGTTATGATGCGATTTACCGTAGTTAAAAATATGAAAATAGTAATAATAAATAAACAAAGTTACTAGATATGTTTTCATTTTAAACTTTAAACAGACAGTTAAACAGAAAATATTTTATTGATGCAATGTGTATCATATGAAAGGGTTGTTTTTTCTTTTATATATTATGTATTTAATGTACACATATTATTTCAATGGTACATGTCTTAAGTATTTTATAGAAATTTCTAATGTAAATTCTTGAATTCGTATTATAATCTTATAATAATAATATTCCGTTTTCGTAATTATTTTTTTAATAAAAATATGTGGCATATAAAATAATATAGTAGCCATAAATTATTATAATATTTTTTTTCGGTTTATCTTACTTAATTTACTTTATATAATTATCTGTTATTTTATTTGATATATATATATATATATATATATATATATATATATAAAGAACTTAAACAGAAATCAATGTAAAAAGTATAATCCTGTTTATCTATTTTTCTATATTTCTTGTACACAAATTTATCAATAATAATAAATGATAAAATAATGATAAAATAATACTAATTTATTATTATTATTGTTTATTTATTTTTTAAAATAAATTGCATTAGTTATTGTTAACATGCTTATATTATTGCTAGTTTAAAATAAGGAAATGAAGTAGAAAATGTTATTAAGAAATTAAAATACCAAATATAATATAGTTTAATTAAATATTTTTTTTTTTTTTTTTTAATATTTTCCTTTTGAAGAATTAAGTTTAAAAATTAGTTTTTAAGAAGTAATTTTTATTTATTGCTTTTGAAAATAATTTTAATTAAAGACACTTCATTTTTTCCTATTTAATCTTTAATGTAAGTGTTGACAAGCAATTTAGAATTTTTCGAAAAATAAGCGACTTATAGAAATATTTTAAGCATTGGTAGACTTGTAGCAAGTTTCTTCTCTTGGAACCAAGACATAGGTGGTATGCACTCCACGGGGATCTTTTTTTGATTTCGCTTCTAAGGAGGCAAGTTTAGGAGATAACAACGTAAAACTCCAAACGGTATGCCACGTGCGCGACATCGGTGGGATTCCGACATCTCGAGCCTCTCAGCTTTGAGAGTAGAACGTGTCGATCACCAAAATCCTCTTAGTAGTATTAAAAAAATAAATAAAAATAAAAAATAAGTTATTAAATAAATAAATATATATATATGAAAATAAATAAAATAAAAATAAAATCAGAACCTCTAACAATCTCTAAAAAAAATTACAAATTAAAAGAAATCTTTCTTTTTAAAACAATAAAAGTAAAAATACATGCTTTTTCTTTTTCTTTTTATTAATTAGACAGTGATGTTTAACAATAACAGTGATGTTTATAATAACAGTGATGTTTATATTTAACGTTTGGATTGATTATCATGTTATTGCACATGCAAAAAATAATAATTAGAAAAAAAAAGTAGAAGAAGAAATACATAATACATATGAAAAAAAAAATAATAGATAAATAAAAAGGAATTAAAGAAAAATAAAATATTTAACATAAAATGAAATAAAAATAAATATAAATCTTGCCTGTTATTTCTAAGATTTTACAAATACACATAAATGCGTTACTTATTGTAAAAAAAAAAAAAAAAAGGAGTAGAAACTGATGTGACATTAAAAATTTTTCTTAAAATTTTCAGAATATATAATTATAAGATACTATAATATGTGTACGAAATTCTCTCTCACGCGAACAACGTCTGCGTGAAATATGAGCAATTTGTGAAAGCATATACTATTTTAAATAGTAAATAACCATGCGGTAAACGAAGACAGGGATGGAACACGGGCGCAGAATTCATACCACTCTCAATGTAAGAAAATTTTCTACTTCTTAAATCAACAATATTATAGGTAGAGAAATTTCTTAAACGGATTCCGGTATGAATTCTGCGCCCGTGTTCCATCCCTGCGAAGAACAATATTTCCACCGCTTCTATTTTATTTAAGAACATTTAATTTAAAATAACAACATATGATACGATTTTGCACTTTGCACAGAAGTCCCACCACAATAAAAAATGTTCTGCTAAACCTGTTATGTTACATTCCACGTTACAATATACTACATATTTCTGAGCTTTGTCAATGCACATATCAAAATAATTTAAAATTGTAACAGACTTGCTGTATGTTATGAAATGTAAATTTATAATAATACATGATTTTGAAGTAATTATTCAGTAATTACCTACTCACTCAAGAAATTATATGAATAGATTTCAAATGCAATACCTTTGTTATAGTACGTAGTGATAAACTGCAATAAATTGAAAATCTCACTTTACATCATACAATAAATAAATCATACAATACATGCACATACGTATTAAGTCACATTGCTTATTTACGTATCAACATACTGTTTTACATAACAGTGATGTTTCCGGTTGGAAACTGTCTTTATAAGGTTTACAACTGATGTTGTATCATTAAAAATATTAAAGGTATGCGCATAAAAAGGGTTACTGCTAATAAAGTCATAGTTGCCAATATTTTATTTTATTTACGAGCATTTTTATCTCCGCCTGTGATTCGCACCTCTTAAGTTATAGAATAATTTTCACCAAAATATAACTGTGAAAAAATAAGATAAAATTACACTTAACCCTTACCGCTCGTACGTCCCTTCTGAGAGGACATTAAAAAATCGAGCCACGACTTAAGGTGTTCCTCTGCAAATGAAATGTTATTTTTCTAAAACGTGTAACTATAGGCTACCTTTCGGCTACCGGAAAATTTTAACAGAAAGATTTATTTTATTTAATGGTGAAGTAAAATAAAACAAATTACTACAATTTTTTGGTAGCCAAAAGGTAATAAGTTGGAAACTGTCGTGTGACGTTTTAAATTAACGCCAAAAGGCGTGTCTTACGGAAAGTATGCTGAGCGCAAAGGGTTAAAAGAAAAAGTGATATGGAATTAAGGCGTGGAGAAAAAGGCACAGGATTAAATTAAAATGCTAGCAACTCTGCTAAAGATTAAGTTTTTCAACCGAGTTTTAAATATTTAATTTTTTGTTTTTATTTTTGTTCTTAAAATATACAGATGTAATTCAAATTTTCATATATATTTATATTTATGTTTTTTTTTTTTTTTTTTTTTTTAATACAAAAATTCATGACCAAGAGTAGATGTACTAAATCAGTTCATAACTTTTGTATATAACTGAATAATTTTAAGTTCATTAAATATTTCACAAATGTTATGAATATAACTAGCTTTCCGCACAATGGCTATGCATTTATATTCAGCATACTTTTCTAAGGTTACAGAAACTTCTAATATTACATGTAGCAGCTTTATGACATCAATCTGGAGAAATTATAACTATTTTATGTAAAGATCAGTAAGCATTTCATGGCAATCATATGAATTCTAGAGGTATTAGGTGTAGTGCATATCAATACAGTATCACAATCTGTGGGACAGTTTAAACTATACTTGCCAACATCCAAATTAATATTCCGTAGTGTTGTTAATCCCGCCCTTTTTTCACACCAGTAAATAATTAGAGTAATAGTCTCCAAATGCAATTAAGATTAGAAATTAAGATTAAGTAAGTAGAAAAATACTCTAAAAATATACTGGTGTGAAAAAGAAGGTGGGGTTAACAGTACTACGGAATATTAATTAGTATTGGCAAGTATGGTGTAAACTGAAATCTTTCAGTTCATATTAATTCAATATTTTTGAATTTCAGCCTTTAAAAGAGATATTTCAAATTAAGATAATCTTATAATCTTAGAATTAATCATTGCGGAATGAACACACCAAGTTTTAGAAAAAAACAGGATAAGAAAAATCTCCTAGATAAAAATTCTTTCAAATAGCCAATATTTCATTTTAATTTCAATGATTTTCCAGTCACGAGCCCGTTCTTAAACTTAATTTAAGAGCACCGTATTGAAAATAAGCACTTTTTTTTTTTTTTCAGAATTTCGGAATTTCTCTCTTAAGGCATTACATTTAACTATCAATTTCTAAAATAGTATGAACGCAATTCTATTAAAATCGTGAAAGTTAACGCAATTGGCTATTTCAATAAGCTTCATTATTATCAACTGGATCTATGTGCTCAGTCGAGATTAACTCTATCTTAAAATTTTCTTTATTACAAATCAACGTATCAAATTTTAGGAAAACTCTATATGAGATTCGTTTGTTAAAATAAAAACGAGTTATAACCGAAATAAAATTTTAATTTTACAGATTTCATAATGTCCCAATTTTTTATAAAAATTTTTGTTATAAAATAAGCATATAAATTAAAAAAAATAATATTAAAGAAAAGTGGTGATTGATGTTAAGCTTAAACGTATTTTATGTCGTACAGGGGCTAAATAATGGATGATTGCCATTGGTCCAGTACTAGGGATGGTCCAGAGACATGTCATTATAATTTTGATCTTCGACAGAGGGGACGACTGTCCTGCTTCCGTAAGCCCCAGTGATATTAACTTTGCGGAACGTGTAGGTTATTGCAGCCACGATGGTTTTAATGTGTACCGCATACAATTAACATACACGAAATGTTACGATTATGAGCTCCACGCTCAATAACTGGGCTACCGCAACACCTCCTATAATAATGTCACCGAACTGAGCTGTACGTCACAGAAGATCGTACGATTACATCTAGTCAACTCTTCCTATAATGTCTATCGGATGGAGTTGATTGGTTGAAATCGGTCGACCTTCCGAGACGTAAAGCTCAGTTTAGGTGCATCATTATAGCTGGTGCTGGCTACAAGGACTCTGGGAAATGAGAGAAATTATACTGAAAAAAAAAAAAAAAAAAAAACGTCAATTTTCAGCACATTTAACCATTATTTTTATATACCTTTGTAAGTTAATAGTAACTGCATTTTATTTGCATCATCAAAGTTGAATAATCTTAAGATATACTGACCAAACGTCCCCATTTTCTGGGAATAAATGGGGACGCCCTTTTTTTTTTTTTTTTTTTTTTTTGGAAGGCATTTAAAAAGTTTTAAAAAATTGTAGAAACTAAATTATTAATCAATAACACTTTATTTTTAGTCCTTATTTATTAGGAATGAAAAAAATACATCCATAATTTGATAACTGTAGCAATTTTTAATGCTTCTCTATTATAAAGGTACTTTGATCTGGTCAGCCTATCTTAAGATTATCTATATGATTAATTTACACATCAAATTAAATTAAGAAGTTATCTAAAATAACAAAAACTCAATTTTAATTTCAGCATTTTAAGTTCACAGGCACAAACTTATAATTAGTTCAATCACGATGTTTTAAAAAGCATTTTTTTCTTTTCAGAATATCAATAATTTAAATTTTTATAATAACATATTAAAAAAAAAAAAAAAAAACAGTTTGGTGTCCTAGTTGATAGGTAGCTGCCTCCTGGAACTCCAGGTCCCCACACTGAATTCCTGTTCAAGCATGCTTGGTTGATTGGGTTTAACGCCGCACTAGTACGGCACAATGGTTAGTTTGCGACGGTCTGGGACGCAGCCCTAAGGATGTTCAATCATGGACTTATGAGGTGGTCTTATTACACAAATATAAAAATAAATGACCATTGTTACTGCGATTACACACATAATATGGACCATTCGAGACAATAGTCAATGTAACTATATGTTACAAATCTCTCAAAAAGCTTGGTTTGTAGAGCAAAGTAAATAGAATGTTGCAGGTTCGATACTGCGCGCTGGTCGCATACCGTCGTATACACTAATGGCAGTTGGCGCACTTTTGGGGATTCCGAAGTGAGGGAGACGTCCTCTGCGTAGAGGATCAAAATTGTGTTGGCATGCCTCTGAATAAATTCTTAGGGGTGAATCGCACACGCGTAGAAGTAGTGAAGCGTAAAAACTCATTCCATTCAACTTAAAAAAAAAAAAAAAAAAAATCAGATAACAGGTAGCCGTATTCTCCAATATCTTGGAGTCGGAATTTCGTACAGAATGAAAAAAATTCCGTGTGTCATTCCGAAAAAATACAATTCTCCAGACAAAATACGGGAAAAGCTCAATATACTCATAGAGAGATGTTCCGATCTAATTCCTAGCGAAATTAATTCCTGTTCCATTCCATATTCAGAATATGGGAGAATACAGCCCATGGGAGCGACAGACCCGCCTTTTCTCCCTATTTCTTCCGCCAATATATTTATATAATAATTTTTCACTTGCTGAATCATGCAAACTTACAATTACAAATTTTGAAAGAAAAATGCTGGTGGAAGAACGAGGACAAAATTTAGCTTGTCGCCACCCTGGATAAATACCAAGTATTTTTTTTAAGAATAAAAAAATACTAAAAAGATCCAGAATAATAAAAAAAAAAAATCAAATTCTTCTTATTTTTTTAATGTACAAAAGTTTATCCGAAAAAGTACTTTTAAATAATGTTTTCTTTTCTTTAATATAATTCTTTATAACTTTAATATAATCAAACAAATGTATAGTTTTTCTTGAAATGCATCTTTTAATATAAAATAAAGAAATTTGAAATAAATTTAAAATTGCGTTCGGAATAAAATTGAAAAATGTACAAAGGATTTATAAAATACCTAAGACATTTCTATTGCACTTTTATGTTCAAAATTTCTTTCACTTTTTTTATGGTTGTTTATTTCCTAGTATTCGAAAATTTACGTAGGAAACTCTGTTTCAAAGAATGAGAGAATTCGGAAAATTTATATCACAAAAGAAAAAAAAAAATCATGAAATGTAAGGTAACTTATCATATGAACATCATTTATTCTTTTTGTTATAGTAAAACTTAAAAAACTCTTTTCCGATTCTAGAAAAATATACTTTTTTCGAAAAATAAATATATATTATACATAATAGTTATTTTCAGTACTACATGTGTATTGTATGAAAGGAAAAGCTTTCATACAATGTTTTTTTACTTCAAATATAAAACAAGAATAAAATAATGAAAACATTTTAGAAACTGTTATACTACTATTTTACGGAGGAATTATACCACAAACATATTTCATTTATTTTTAAATTTTTATTTGGTGAAACATTGAAGAGAGCATGTTTTTCAAGTGTGTATAACGTTTTATTAGTTATTTTAAAATTATATTGAACTTATATGAAAATGAGAGTCTTATGCAATCATACAAAATAAAGAGGATAATAAATAATCCATAAAAATCAAATTATCAGGTACCAGTATGTTGTAGGTGTGTGACAATTTGGTGTTTGTAAAAGTTTCGAAATTCTTTTAGCTCTTTTACGCATTTTTAAGTATGAAAAAAATCTAAAAATAAGAAAAACGCTGTGTTGTCCTGAGTTGAAAGCTAGTCAATTAATTTATTGATTATCAGTCTCTTTGTTATTCAATTCTTTAGTTTATTGCTCTAAGTAGATATTATATCAAGAATGAATGATTGTAAAGGATTCGGACTTGTTTTAAAATTCCGTTAATTATTTTGGGGTAAACAATGTTGAACATTAATATTCTATGGTGGAAAATTTATAAGTTATTCGCAAATAAAGATTTCCATATCCTGACAAATTAATAAGTAAATTATGATTTAACATGCGTTGTGGGAATACTTTCTTTTTAATCACTGAGATATTTAAAACTTATCTTTCTCTCTTACTTTCCAGTTTTCTGTAACACAGTTCGTAGAGTTTTTGAATTTTTTTGATTTTTTACACCAGTAATACTATATAGCATTTTTTTTATATAAAAAAGCCTTAAAACTTGACATAAAATAAATTTCATAAAAATACTGGTGGAACAGTCCCTGGAAAAAGCCGTCGCCCTACAAATCGCGTTTAAAACCCTTTCAGCGGCGGTGGTATATAATTTACACCACCTAACTTTGATTCCCAATTTCGAAAATTAATCCCGGAAACTTTTAATAAATTTTTATCTTTTTGACTTAGCCGAAAAAATGCATTTATTTCTTATCATCTAACTGTGTTCTTAAATTCATGTGGCACTGAATATTAAGTGAGCGTAATTTACATTGCCCCTGAAAGGATTAAGTATTCTTTGTGAATTTGTAGTATTAAGATACGTTTTCGTGTTCACCTGGTGAAAAATATAAATTCTATATTTTTTCCATTGTTTACCAATTTATTTGTAGTATTTTTAAGAAGCATTAATGTGCTTTTCAGCAAATTTTGAAATCATTAAGTATCCATATAATATTTAAAGGTGCAAGGAGAAATGATTGCATTAACTTCCCAGACTGCTTTTTCCCAATCAAGTCTCCACTAGAGATGAATGAGATGAATAAAATATATATTTAAGCTATAATGGCATTACAAACACTTGTGGATGTTTATCACTCTAAAAATAATTATCAAGAAGCATAGGGAAGAGACATTGATAATTAGAAAAAAATACTAACGAAAGAATTTATTTTGACTCACACACACACACACATACCGGTTTACCCTACCAAGTGAGGTCCCCGTAATTTTGCATTCATTGCGAGGTCCACCTAAAATTATTTATATCTCCGGTATAAATTAACATATCCAAATATAAATTATTGTTTTCTTAATTATAGACATGGGAGAACCCAGATGATCCAAAATTTTTTTAATAAATTAAATATAAAATTTCCGCATTTTGCATTCAAAGCGAGGACCGGAAGAAGGGAAAATTTGTGGGTTTATTAGGGAATATCTTCTTAAAATCCCCAGTAAAAAGGGATTGTCTCGTTTAAGACCGGAATGTCAGCTATCAAGTGCGGGGAGTCAAAAACCACATTCTTTTCTTTTGAATAAAACAAATATCGGTAAACGTGTTTTTACATATATTACGCAGAAAACATACACACGGAAAAATAAATTGCACTATTTGAAATTGTTTTTTTCCTCCCGTCCTTTTGATTATAAGAGAAGTAAAAAAGAAAATATACATACATATACATATATATATATATATTTGCATTATTCAATGGAAAATTATTTGTACATTTTCAAAATAAAGTGATATTTTGTATTATGGTTTGTTAACACATAAAAAATTGCACCAAATTTAATTTTTTAACCGATTAAATTCTAAAATCACAATAAAGTTCACAGCTTTAATAGAAAAAAAAATGTAGAAAAACTTTTAAAAAGAAAAAAAAAAAACTGCAGATTATCAAAACATTTTGGAACAATAAAAAATTTAAGAAAGGGGGGGGGGATTTTTGCTTCCAAACTGCAATTATTATAATATTTGTTTCAAATACCTTCAGATTATTTGCAGATTTTTCTGCATTTTTTATTTTTCCCCTGGTTTTCCAGGATGTAGCAGCTCGAAGGGATATACCGGTTGTATACTTTTACTTATATATTTAAATAGTTAAAATAAGTTAAAGTTTGAGGAGATAATAATATATTTAAATTATATATAATTTAGATATTTCATAAAATAAGTGTAAAATCTTTTATTTTTAAACGAACTCAGCGAAATTCAAACTAACACCTAAAATTAATATTTATGGCCAATTTTTAACTTTTCTCGAATAAGGTTTAAAATTCGCTGTTATTTATTTATTTATTAACGTTTATATAATTCAACATAAAAAACGAAGTGATTTTTACTTTATCATAATTTCAAAAATACAAGATTGCCTGTTTGCAGATTTCACATAAGATGATTTGAAATTTAGGAGACAGACAGCTCGAAAAAATTGAAATGCAACGTGATCTGAATATATATATATATATATATATTAATTTTAGAATATATATATATATATTCTAAAATTTAAAATTCTTTTAAACGGATAATTATGAAATATAGCTAAGAATCTTATAGAATATATGTATATCAAAGATCTAATACAACAATAATAATAATAAAACAGAATGAAATTAAGCTGTTTATTTAGATGTCAAAATGCCGCAGATAGACAAACATAGCTTCAAGTTTTTAAAACTCCCCTTTATTAATGGGAGATTAAAAACAACATTTTATCACAAACTTAAAGAAAAATGTATAAAGATATAGGTCGTCGTTTTTTCTAAAATATTAATTTTCAAACATTAAATTACTTATTGACTGACATGGTTTTTAGTGTTTGAAAAGTGCAAGTAAAAACAGGCGAGTAAATATCGACATTCTAATTAAGAGTGAGAAATCAGCAGGGTATGAAAATTTTTTGTTATTTATGGGTATTTACATTTCTTTCGAGTGCAGACCAAAGATACCTATATTATAAAATGTATAATATAATATATGCGCGTGAGTATATTTTTATAAATATAACCTATATAAGGATATATTTTTATAAATATATCTTGTATATTTTTATAAATATATCTTATATATAATTAATAATCTTACGAAATTTACTGTTTTTAGGAAAAACCCTGCAGCTTAAAGCAAACAGTTTTCATATGTTATTTTCAAACGAAATATTTCTTATTTTTTTCTTTTTTCTTTCTTTAATTTCTAAAAGCTACCATTCATCGAGGATTATTAAATGTAAATATATATATATTTTTTAAGAATCTTAAATTAAAAAAATATCTTTTAACAAAATTTTCAAATAATATGTAAGTGTGTGTGTGTGTATTTTCGTTTGTTTAACCTACAAAATGCAGACCAAAACCCGGTTATGCATCAGCATTGCGAGGCACATTTCTGGTCCTCGGGAAAACAGGAAAATGCGGGAATCACGATTGGTAGAGTGAATCAGTATATTTCTTCTCATATATGAATACATTTTTATGAATGCTAGAGATTTCATATTAGTTCTTTTTATCTCTCAAAATCAAACAGTATTTGAGAAAAAAAAAAAAAAAAAAAAACTTTGCATTTTCAAAGAAATTGTTTGCCATGTGTTATTTTTAAATGGAAAATTTATTTATTATTTTTATTATTATTATTTCTAAACATCATTTGTTAAGGAAGTTCTTCATATGTACTTAAAAGCGGTTCTATTTTATTATTATTGTTATTATTATTATTATTCATATATTAATATGATTTGAAAGCTGAAAAGATTGCCAGCTCGAATTTTTTTTTAATTTCTGTGCAAATGCTTATGGAAGAAACGTCATTTTAAATATTAATAATAACAATAATAATAAAAGTCTTTGAATCAAAGTTTTATCAAACATAGTTAAAAACCACACAGAATGTATCAGAGTTTTAAAAGACATCCCCAAAATAATTGGGCAGATAGAAACACAGACAAAGTTTCAATCAATCTCTCTCTCTCTCTCTCTCTCTCTCTAAGTAAACAAAAGTACAAGCTGCCAGATAGGCAGTCAATTAAAATAAATAAATTAGCAGAATATGAAATGTATTTAATATGTATTTGTGTGTGTGTGTGTGTTTATTTTTGTTTGTTTACCCTACTAAGTGTAGACCAAAGCTCGGCTACACATGAACATTGAGAGGACCACAATTGGTCCTCGGAAAGGAAAGATGCGTGGATTTAGTTTTATTATTAGTTCCCCATCATACTATAGGTATGGGGAACTTAGGTAATCGTGAAAATTTTCGACCTCGGTTTTTTGACTTTTTTACACGTTTTCAGGTGTGAGGAATCCGAAAATGACAAAATTTCTATGGTGTCTGTCTGTAGGGTGTCTGTTAGTCTGTTAGTGTGTTAGTCTGTTAGTGGGTCAGTCCGTTAGTTTGTTAGTCTGTGTACACGATATCTCAAGAACAAATTGTCGCAGAGATGTCAGATCAGTTTTAAAATATTACTTTCGACACTGGCAAGAACCCTATTCATTTGCAACATTCGAATTTAAAAACTTCGTAAGTTATTAGAAATTTACGATTTTCTTAACATGGGAGAATAGGACAAAAATTCACTTAAACGTGCATTAAATGGAAACTTTTTACTGTAAAACAGTCAGACCAGTTTTAAAATATCAGTTTTGATGCCGGAATGAACATCAGTAACTATAAATATGCTACTTTGAAAATTTCGCAAGTTATTGGAAAGTTACGAATTTCTTAACGTGTCAGAATAGAGCAAAATTTCACATAAACTTCAATCTTGAGGGTTATTTTCATCGTAAAGGTGTCAAACCACTTTCGAAATATTATTTAGGATACTGGCATGGATATCATAGACTATGATTTTTACAATTAAAAAAAAATCGTAAGTTATTTGGAATTTACGATTTCCTTAACATGTCAGAATAAGGCAAAATTGAGCATAAACTTCCATTTTGAGGATCCTAAATACATTAGACAACTTCAAAATTAAGTTTATGATATTTGTTTGAACATGATTGAATACAAATATTCTACTAGGAAATTTTCGTAAATTATTCGTAATTTTCGATTTTATCAACATAGCGAAATTGTAAATTTTTCATAAAAATATGAATTTTGAGGTTTATTGCAATGGAAATAGTAGCATGAAAACTAAACAACAGAAATGACCCTGATAAAATAAATTAATAAATTAGAATAAGATAAATATATGGAAGTGAACGGTGGATAGACTATTAGGCGGGGATTTCTTTCTGTCACTGTATCAAGCTTTGGTCAAATTCATTTCTTTTAACATGATTATAATATGTCTCGCACTAGAAATTTCTGAGAACATAAATATGATGGGGAACTGAGCAGAGTCCACCTATGCCAACTAGTTTTTTTCATTTTTTCATTTTTTATTTATTTTATTTTTTACGTTATTTATAAATATGATTGGAAAGCGGGAAACTTGAAAGCTCGAAATTTTTAAAATATTATTTCAATGTGTTCTGGGAAATTAAATAAATAAATAAATAAATAAAACTTTTTTTTTTTTTTTTTTTTTTTTTTTTTTAAGAAAAAAATTATTATATCAAATTTTCAGTTAATATGTATGTGTGTATGTATTTGCGCTTGTTTATTCTACCGAGTGCGGACCCACCTTCGTCATAAAATATTGCTTTAAATTTTAAAAGATCTTTGAAGCGACATTTCCTCAAGCATAGTTAAAAATCTTCCATAATATGTCATCATTCTAATATACTGCAAATATATTGGGCTATTATTCAGACGCTAAAACAGAGCAGATGGATACTTAAAGAGACAAAGCTTCACTATTATAAAGAATTTTTTTTTTTTTTTTTTTGTCAGAGAATAAAAACGATATTTTAAAAGATTATGATAAGCATGATTAGTATCAAACATCTATATTTTTATTTTTTAAACATTATTTTACCTTATGATGAACAAGAGCATTTAGTGGCCACTACAAGACTTTCTTCTATATTTTCCTATACATATTCACTCAGTAACAATATTGAAAAAAAAAAAAAATCGATAACTTTGTTTTAAATTATCACAGATTTATAGTTCAGGCATTCGTTTTAAAGGTATTGGCGAGATCAATCGAACTATACCCATCTCGAAAATTTACCTCCCCGGGGGGTACTTGCCCCCCTGGGTGGAAGCGATGCCCCCACATACACAATTTTTTTTTTCCTAGTTAACTACTACTATTATCAATAATTCACATTAATTTTGCAATCACAAGTTGAAAATATAAGATTATACACATTTATACGAAATTTTGTCCTATACTGAAATGTTAAAAATTTAGAAAAAATGCGATCACAGCGCCACCTGTTGAGTGATTGATCCCCAAATGTAATCAGCACCAGTTTATGTAGGGGACCACCTAAACAGCCAAGTTTAGTTAAATTTCGTTAAAATAAAAAAATAAAAAATAAAAAAATAAATCAAAGTTTTTTTTCATTAAAAGTAAAAAAAATCGATAACTTTGTTTTAAATTATCACAGATACCATTCAACCATTTAGTTCAACCATTCGTTTTAAAGGTATTGGCGAGATCTTTCGAACTATACCCATCTTGAAAATTTACCCCCCCCCCACCCCAGGGTGGAAGCGATGCCCCCACATACACAATTTTTTTTTCCTAGTTAACTACTATTATTATCAATAATTCATATTAATTTTGCAATCACAAGTTAAAAATAACTGAATATACATTTATACGAAATTTTGTCCTATACTGCCATGTTAAAAATTTAGAAAAAATGCGATCGCAGCGCCACCTGTTGAGTGATTGATCCCCAAATGTAATCAGCACCAGTTTATGTCGGGGACCACCTAAATACCAAGTTTAGTTAAATTTCTTAAAAAAAAAAAAAAAAAAAATCAAAATTTTTTTCATTAAAAGTAAAAAAAAAATCGATAACTTTGTTTTAAATTATCACAGATTTATAGTTCAACCATTCCTTTTAAAGGTATTGACGAGACCTTTCGAAAGATACCCATGTTGAAACTTTACCCCCACCCGGGGGGGGGGGTACTTCCCCCCCAGGGGGGAACCACATGCACAATTTTTTTCCCTAGTTAACTACTACTATTATCAATAATTCATATTGATTTTATTGTCACACGTTTTATATAACTCTAATTATGCACATTTTTACGAAATTTTGTCCTATACTGCCATGTTAAAAGTTTACAAAAAATGCGATCACTGCGCCACCTGTTGAGCGATTCATCCTCAACTATAATCAGCTCCAGTTTATGTCAGGGTGCAACTAAATACCAAGTTTGGTTAAATTTCATTCATTGGTTCGTGAGATAAAGCGTCCACAAAAAAGTGATACAGACAGACAGACATTTTTAAAAATCTATCAATTCGTGTTTTAGACATCCCAAAATGTGTAAATCCATCAAAAAACGGAGCTCGAAAATTTTCTCGAATCCAATACTTTCTCTATATTACATATAGAAGAATGTAAAAAAAGGCAGATTGCCAGATAGGCAGTTTAATTGGGAGTGAGAGATCCGCAAGGTCTAAAATTTGTTTATTATGTATGCGTGCGTGTATATTTGCGTTTGTTTATCCTACCAACTGCAGACCGAAATTCGATTAGACATCGACATTGCGAGGACAAAATTTCAGGTCCTCGGAAAGAAAGGAGAATGCGTTGAACTCTATAGATAGGATAAGTATATGTATTATAAAATATGAAACGTAATATATATATATATATATATATATACAGAGAGAGAGATAGATAGATGATTATATTTTTTACAAAAAATTTGAAAAACCATAAATGAATTATATATATATATATATATATATATATTTTTAAATCAACCACTTTTTGAGAAAAATCCTGCAAATTTAAAGAGACAATTCTCATACAATATTTGTAAGCGGAAGATTTATTATTATTATTTTTTATTTTATTTTATTTCAAAATGAAACCATTTTTTTTTGAGGAAGTACTTTAATTACATATACACCCTTTTTTTTTAATTTATTAATATGGTTTCGAAGAGATAAAGAGGCCAGCCCAAAAATTTTAATATATCATAGAAAAAAAAAAAAAAAAATTCATTAGATAAAAAAAAAAAAAAAAAAAAATACAAAGAAAAAAAGAAAGAAAGAAATTAGAATTGAAAAAGCTTTTGAACCAAATTTTCAAAAATTATTTATGTGTAGGTTTATTTTTGTTTGTTTACCCTACCAAGTGCAGACCGAAACTCGTTCACACATTAACATTGCGAGGACCACAGTTGGTCCTCGGAATGGAATGATGTGTGAATTTCCGTAGGCAGTTTTTTTTTTCTCTTTTTATGTCATATATTAATACGATTCGAAAAAAGGTAAATTTGAAGCTTCATAATTTTTAACTATCATTTCAGTGTGTTCTGCAAAAATAAATAAATATAAAATTACATACAATTAAAAAAAAAATTGAACCAAATTTTCAGTTAATATATATACTATGTGTGTGTATTTGCGTTTGTTTACCCTACGAAATGCAGACCGAAACCCGTTTTCACATGGGTATTGCGAGGACCCCCATTTTTGATACTCGGAAAGAAAAGGAGATGCAGAGATTCCATTACATAGGAAAAATATATAAAATAATAAATATAGATGAATATATTTTTATAAGTATTGATTGGTTGGTTGGTTGTAAGATTTAAGGCTGATTGACTATGCTAGGGTCCAAGGTCCAAAGCTTTATAAATATTGGTGATTCCATATCTGATTTATAATTTTCTGAAATCAACCACTGTTTGGGAAAAATCCTGCAGTATTAAATAAACAATTATCATATGTTGATAAAAATGAAAGATTTATAGATGTATTTTTATTTCTAAACTATACCATTTATCGACGAAGTTCTTTACTTATATATAAAGGCAGCCATATTATTTTTTCCCTAATTTATTAATATGATTTGTAAGATGGAGAATTACCTGCTCAAAATTTCTTAAATATCACTCCAAATTGTTCAGAAAAAAAAAAAATAATAATAAATAAATTAATAAATAAAATTGGAATTAAAAAAGTTTTTGAACCAAATTTTCAACAATTATTTATGTGTAGGTTTATTTTTATTTGTTTACCCTACCAATTGCAGACCGAAACTCCTTCACACATTGACATTGCGAGGACCACAGTTGGTCCTCGGAATGGAATGATGTGTGGATTTCTGTAGGCAGTTTTTTTCTCTTTTTACGTCATGTATTAATACGATTCGAAAAAAGGAAAATTTGAACCTCCATAATTATTGACTATCATTTCAGTGCGTTCTGGAAAAATAAATAACTATAAAATTACATACAATAGAAAAAAAAATTAACCAAATTTTCAGTTAATATATATACTATGTGTGTGCATTTGCGTTTGTTTACCCTACGAAATGCAGACCGAAACCCGTTTTCACATCGGTATTGCGAGGACCCCCGTTTTTGATCCTCGGAAAGAAAAGGAGATGCAGAGATTCCATTACATAGGAAAAATTAATAAAATATTAATTATAATTGAGTATATTGTTATAAGTATTGGTTGGTTGTAGGATTTAAGGCTGATTGACTATGCTAGGGCCCAAGGCTTTATAAATATTGGAAATTTCATATATGATTTATAATTTTCTTAAATCAACCACTCTGAGAAAAATCCTGCAGTTTTAAACAAACAATTATCATATGTTGATACAAATGAAAGATTTATAAATATAATTTTATTTCTAAACTATACCGTTTATCGACGAAGTTCTTTATTTATACATAAAGGCAGCCGTATTATTTTTTCCTTAATTTATTAATATGATTTTTAAGATGGAGAATTACCTGCTGAAATTTTTTAAAATATCACGCCAAATTGTCCAGAAGAAAAAATAAAATAAAATTAGAATTAAAAAAGCTTTTGAACCAAATTTCAACAATTATTTATGTGCAGGTTTATTTTTGTTTGTTTACCCTACCAAGTGCAGACCGAAACTCGTTCACACATTAACATTGCGAGGACCACAGTTGTTCCTCGGAAAGTATGAATTCGTGGATTTCTGCAGGCAGTTTTTTTTTTCTTTTTACGTCACTTATTAATACGATTCGAAAAAAGAAAAATTTGAAGCTCCATAATTTTCAACTATCATTTCAGTGTGTTCTGGAAAAAAAAAAATATATATAAAATTACATACAATTAAAAAAAATATTGAACCAAATTTTCAGTTAATATATATGCTATGTGTGTGTATTTGCGTTTGTTTACCCTACGAAATGCAGACCGAAACCCGTTTTCACATCGGTATTGCGAGGACCCCCACTTTTGATCCTCGGAAAGAAAAGGAGATGCAGAGATTCCATTACATAGGAAAAATATATAAAATAATAAATATAGATGAGTATATTTTTATAAGTATTGATTGGTTGGTTTGATGTAAGATTTAAGGCTGATTGACTATGCTAGGGTCCAAAGTCCAAGGCTTTATAAATATTGGTGATTCCATATATGATTTATAATTTTCTGAAATCAACCACTGTTTGAGAAAAATCCTGCAGTTTTAAATAAACAATTCTCATATGTTGATACAAATGAAAGATTTATAGATGTAATTTTATTTCTAAATAATACCATTTATCGACGAAATTCTTTACTTATATATAAAGGCAGCCAAATTATTTTTTCCCTAATTTATTAATATAATTTGTAAGATGGAGAATTAACTGCTCAAAATTTTTAAAATATCACTCCAAATTGTCCAGAAGAAAATAAATAAATAAATAAATAAAATTATAATTAAAAAAGCTTTTGAACCAAATTTCAACAATTATTTATGTGTAGGTTTATTTTTGTTTGTTTACCCTATCAAGTGCAGACCGAAACTCGTTCACACATTAACATTGCGAGGACCACAGTTGGTCCTCGGAATGGAATGATGTGTGGATTTCTGTAGGCAGTTTCTTTTCTCTTTTTACGTCATGTATTAATGGGATTCGAAAAAAGGAAAATTTGAAGCTTCATAATTTTTAACTATCATTTCAGTGTGTTCTGGAAAAATAAATAAATATAAAATTACATATAATAATAATAAAAAAAAAATTAACCAAATTTTCAGTTAATATATATATTATGTGTGTGTATTTGCGTTTGTGTACCCTACGAAATGCAGACCGAAACCCGTTTTCACATCGGAATTGCGAGGACTCCCATTTTTGATTCTCGGAAAGAAAAGGAAATGCAGAGATTCCATTACATAAGAAAAATATATAAAATAGTAAATATAAATGAGTATATTGTTATAAGTATTGGTTGGTTGGTTGGCTGTAGGATTTAAGGCTGATTGACTATGCCAGGGCGCAAGGCTTTATAAATATTGGAAATTTCATATATGATTTATAATTTTCTTAAATCAACCATTATGAGAAAAATCCTGCAGTTTTAAACAAACAATTATCATATGTTGATACAAATGAAAGATTTATAAATATAATTTTATTTCTAAACTATACCGTTTATCGACGAAGTTCTTTATTTATATATAAAGGCAGCCGTATTATTTTTTTCCTTAATTTATTAATATGATTTGTAAGATGGAGAATTACCTGCTCAAAATTTTTAAAATATCACTCCAAATTGTCCAGAAGAAAATAAATAAATAAATAAATAAAATTAGAATTAAAAAAGCTTTTGAACCAAATTTCAACAATTATTTATGTGTAGGTTTATTTTTGTTTGTTTACCCTATCAAGTGCAGACCGAAACTCGTTCACACATTAACATTGCGAGGACCACAGTTGGTCCTCGGAATGGAATGATGTGTGGATTTCTGTAGGCAGTTTCTTTTCTCTTTTTACGTCATGTATTAATGGGATTCGAAAAAAGGAAAATTTGAAGCTTCATAATTTTTAACTATCATTTCAGTGTGTTCTGGAAAAATAAATAAATATAAAATTACATATAATAATAATAAAAAAAAAATTAACCAAATTTTCAGTTAATATATATATTATGTGTGTGTATTTGCGTTTGTGTACCCTACGAAATGCAGACCGAAACCCGTTTTCACATCGGAATTGCGAGGACTCCCATTTTTGATTCTCGGAAAGAAAAGGAAATGCAGAGATTCCATTACATAAGAAAAATATATAAAATAGTAAATATAAATGAGTATATTGTTATAAGTATTGGTTGGTTGGTTGGCTGTAGGATTTAAGGCTGATTGACTATGCCAGGGCGCAAGGCTTTATAAATATTGGAAATTTCATATATGATTTATAATTTTCTTAAATCAACCATTATGAGAAAAATCCTGCAGTTTTAAACAAACAATTATCATATGTTGATACAAATGAAAGATTTATAAATATAATTTTATTTCTAAACTATACCGTTTATCGACGAAGTTCTTTATTTATATATAAAGGCAGCCGTATTATTTTTTTCCTTAATTTATTAATATGATTTGTAAGATGGAGAATTACCTGCTCAAAATTTTTAAAATATCACTCCAAATTGTCCAGAAGAAAATAAATAAATAAATAAATAAAATTAGAATTAAAAAAGCTTTTGAACCAAATTTCAACAATTATTTATGTGTAGGTTTATTTTTGTTTGTTTACCCTATCAAGTGAAGACCGAAACTCGTTCACACATTAACATTGTGAGGACCACAGTTGGTCCTCGGAATGGAATGATGTGTGGATTTCTGTAGGCAGTTTTTTACTCTTTTTACGTCATGTATTAATACGATTCGAAAAAAGGAAAATTTGAACCTCCATAATTTTTAACTATCATTTCAGAGTGTTCTGGAAAAATAAATAAATATAAAATTACATACAATAGAAAAAAAAAATAACCAAATTTTCAGTTAATATATATACTATGTGTGTGTATTTGCGTTTGTTTACCATACGAAATGCAGACCGAAACCCGTTTTCACATCGGTATTGCGAGGACCCCCATTTTTGATCCTCGGAAAGAAAAGGAGATGCAGAGATTCCATTACATAGGAAAAATTAATAAAATATTAATTATAATTGAGTATATTGTTATAAGTATTGGTTGGTTGTAGGATTTAAGGCTGATTGACTATGCTAGGGCCCAAGGCTTTATAAATATTGGAAATTTCATATATGATTTATAATTTTCTTAAATCAAACACTCTGAGAAAAACCCTGCAGTTTTAAACAAGCAATTATCATATGTTGATACAAATGAAAGATTTATAAATATAATTTTATTTCGAAACTATACCGTTTATCGACGAAGTTCTTTATTTATATATAAAGGCAGCCGTATTATTTTTTCCTTAATTTATTAATATGATTTGTAAGATGGAGAATTGCCAACTCGAAAATTTTAAAATATCACTTCAAATTCTTCAGAAAATAAATAAAATAAAATGTAAATTAAGAAAGCTTTTGAACCAAATTTTCAACAATTATTTATGTGTGTGTTTATTTTCGTTTGTTTACCCTACCAAGTGCAGTCCAAAACTCGTTTACACATTAACATTGGGAGGACCGCATTTGGCCCTCGGAAAGGAATGATGGCTGGATTTCTGTATTTAATTTTACATAATATTGGAGATCCCATAAATGATTTATAATTTTTTTTTCTTTTTTTTTTTTAAATCTACCACTTTTTGAGAAAAATCCTGCAAATTTAAAGAAACAATTCTTATAAATTATTTGTAAGTGAAAGATTTATTATTATTATTATTTTATTATTATTTTATTTTATTTCTAAATGGCTCCATTTTTTTGGGATGTTCTTTAATTACATATAACAGACTTTTTTTTTCTTTATTATTATTAATACTACTTTTATTATTTTACATCTAAACATAATTTCTTTGAAAGATCTTTAATTGAAGTCAGTCCTATTTCTTTTTGTTGTTATTATTAACTTTTTAATTTGAAAATTGGAAGGTTGTCAACTTGAAAATTTATAAAAATATATCAATGCAAGGTATTCTGTGGGAAAAAATAAATAAAAATAAAAATAAAATAAAATAAAATGAAACCAAAATATATGAAATATAGTTAAGAGTCATCCGAAATATATCAGCCTTCTAATGAAATAGACGTTAATGAAATTCGGCTACTTATTTCATTTATCAAAAATGTCACATATAGGCACATAGACAGACAAAACATCAAGGTTATGAAGAATCCTTTTTTTTTTTTTTTTTTTTTTTTTTTTTTTTTTTTTTTTAACTTCAGGTATTAAAAAAATATTATTTTTATAGCACTTTTAAAAAATATATACAAGCTTCTGATTTTTCTTTTTTTTTTTTTTTTAAACATTATATTAGTTTAAAATGAATAGGATGATTGCACAATTATTTTCTCAGGTATATATATATATAAACATATGTTATATATTAATTATTAATATATACGGTTGTAAGCTTGAAGATTCTTCGAAAGTACTGTCTAACAAATTATAACGTTCTTCGAGTAGAGCAGCTAGCATAACTGGTTAATGGGGCACGATACTCCCCCCCCCTTTTCTGTAAAACATACAGTAATATAATAAATAAGATGAAATCGGGGATCATTTTGTACCTCTCTAAACATCATTTGTATTTTTGAATTTATGTAAACTGTCAAAAATACTGGGAGTGCTTCCAAAAATGTTAAATTAAAAATGTCACCCCAACGGAAAACTCTTTTTGTGTGTGTTTGTATTTGTGTGATTGTGTGAAATCGGCATCTTTTAAAAATTCAAACCTATAAAGACCTCACACTTTGGTTTTTGAGTATGTATCTGTGTGACTGTGTGAAATCGGCATCTTTTAAAAATTCAAACCTACAAAGACCTCACACTTTGGTTTTCAGTATTCAAAGAATTGTGAAAACTATACCTTGTGAAAACTATAAAGAGATGTTTATCATTTTTAAAAGCGTATTTTATTTTAAAAAGCATATCTTCTGAAACATGCGACATCCCAAGAGACCAGATTTTGCTGTTCTGAGAAAAAATAAATAAAAATAACCTGCTCAAAATACCATTTTTTCTATCAGGAAAGCAACTAAAGAATTGTCATTTTCAATTGAAATTCACAATTCACAATTTTTAAACCTCTTTTGAAGGAGGGTGTTACAGAAACGAAAAGAGGCCTTTACTTTGTGCTGCAAGTATATTCATTTTATTTTATTTTTTTATACTTAAGAATCCTAGGTAAACCGCCAAGACTTTACCTCTTTATGGAGACAGAGAGCGGCCTTATTTGTCTATTCATGTGACTGTCATTTCACCACACCTTTAGATTAACGGAAGAATGGATTATTTGTCTGGTCAGATTTCACTGCAGAATGGAGAATGTGCAACAGACATTCCACGAAATATCTGTTGCTATCATCAAAAATTTACTTCTGCTTTCGAAACTTTATAAATATTATAAGAAATTAAATTTCCATTGGATTTATGCAATACCATAAAGCAGTGTTATATATTGTCTATAATAATGATAGTTAAATCCGATGCATTTTATTTTGTTTATTTTAAGATAGGAAATATACAGGGTTTTTAACAACTTCATTTTATAAATTACTTTTTCGCCCAAAATTTATTTTTTACTTTTACAAAAAATAACAATTAACTAAAGTGTAAAGAATTATTAAATCGCTATGTTAAAAAGAATGCATGATTAATATATATATATATTAACAATTATTTTCTTTCTTTGATTTATTTTTTATTTTCTACATGTAGTGCTTTGAATATATATACACATATAGCAGCTAATGCAAACGGAATATGAAATTTTAAATATGTAAATATTCATTCAATATTCAATCGTAACAAAACAAAAAAAAAAAAAAAAAAAAAAAAAAAAAAAATTATCGGTAAATTTCTGAAAAACGAATAATTTAATACGTATATGTATATGTATTGCAGACCAAAACCCGGTTGCACGTCACAGTTGAGAGGACCACATTTCTGATCCTTAGAAAGAAAGGAAAATGCGTAGATCTCGATAGGTAAGATTAATCAGTAGGTATATATCGTATATATTAATAGCGAAGAGCAAAAAAATATTACACTTCACTTTAAGCGGATTTGTGCGCTACCACTTTGACTGCAGCATTCGTGCCTAATTTTTTCGCCTGACGAAATGTCGTGTGCTCTTTCGACCCGAAACAATTGTTGCAAGATTATTAGATTTTATGGTGTTTTTACAAAGTTTGTTACAAAGTTCTTTTTATATTTATTGAAAATCAAATGGTAATGCAATAGAAAAAAAATAAATAAGTATATTAAATTTAAATTTAAAAACATATTTATAGCAGTTATGTTTATGTATAATTTTTATAGAATGCAACTTTTTATTTTTCATTTTTCTTTTTTTTTTTAATTAATTCCTGTTAAAAAATTATTATTATTATTATTATTTATAGCATTTACTAAAAAATAAAAATAAATAAATAAATAAATAAAAAATATGGTAGTATATAGTAGAAGGGATGAGACTGATTAAAGCTTAATTAAAATTTATTTGTTTTCTATTTATTTAATTCCTTTTAAAAGAAAATACACTTTTTATTTTATTTCTTTTATTGCGCGGAATCAAATCGTAATATGGTGAAAAGAGAGGGGACTATAAAGTACATGATTTAAAAGCTAAAATGTTTATTAGATGTTGAAATACAGTCGTCTTTAAAATCGTAGTTCTTAAATAATAGCAGATCCACTTGTCATTGATAAATACCCAAATTGAAGTGCCCGAAAAGACCTTTCTGCATTCAGCGGGAACCTGGACCAAATGAAATGCGGGTAGAAAAAGGGCTGTCGTAGGCAGCGGCTAAGGTTAGAACAATTTCAGTGTAGTTATTTTTATTTTTATTTTTTATTTATAAGGGAATATAAAAAATAAACAGTGATTGATTTCTTCTGAAAATGCATTTAAATATATTGACCAGCCGAAGCGCGCCAATAAACACATGAAAATAACTTCAGGAGTTGCAATTCCAGTAAAGCATATAAAAAATATAAAAAAAGAAATAAACTATGGATTTTCCTTCGCGGTCACTGCTATAAACCGTCAAATTATCGTCAAAACACGTAGCTAAGTTATATATATATATACATATATATAAATGATAGATATCGTAATAAAATATAACCTTAAAATTCAACAATTAATAGATACAAAAAAATACCAACACAGCAATATATGTAAGCGTTAAAAAAAAAAAAAAAAAAAAAAAAAAGTTAAAGTAGTTATAATAAATAGAAAAAATATTAAGAATTATATAAATAATAATATATTCAAACCGAAAAAAAAATTAAAAAAAAAATGATACTTTTCTGTTTTCGGAATCAAATTCATGGAGATTACAAAAAAAAAAAAAAAAAAAAAAAAAAAAAGGAAAAAAAATCAAACGCATCAATTGCGTCCAAAGCATATTTCCTCCCCAAAAGCATAAAAATAGCAATTGCGTTCGTAGGTTTTAGTCCCTCCTAAACCCAAAGTACAGAGAACGATAGAACAATCTTCAGGTACGATGACGGCATAATGTAACATTCGGTACAAAAGCGAACTTTTTAAGACGCAAACATATTGTCGAGTGCCAGCTGATGTCACAACTAAAAAGTCTTTTTATTTAATTTATGCATAATGCATACGCATATTTTAGGTAACAAAAGATTTATTAGCGAATCAGCTTAAATTTCCTTTATTAGGTGACGCTTTAATTTTAAAAGTTCTTTCTTATTGTGACGCAATACATTCAACAAAGTAACTAGACTGTAAATGTTCAATGTAACGGTCGTCAATCATTAGTATGATTATCAGTCGTTCACCATTAGAAATTCTCCTTAATAAAACTTCAGTATTCGCAATATGGCGCCATTTGATCAGGCGGATCTGTTTAAAATGTAAGAGGATACTGTGAATACTGCGCGATATATTGGTGCAAAGTATAACTAAGTTTTTCTTGTATATGTAAAAAAAAAAAAATTCCATGCTGTTCTATACTTTTCAGTGAAAACCGCATAGAGTTAGAGTCAATACTTTTTGAATAATGTTCTTTTTTTTTTTTTTTTTTTTTTTTTTTTTTAATGTGACTTTTGGATTACATCATTTTACTCGTATGAATTATTTTGCTTATTATATTTGTTAACCCATTAAACGCCGCTATATGAATTCCACTGAAAATTTATAAATGGGTTTCAATGTGCATTTCTAATCATATATACTTAAAAAATATATATATATATATTTTGTTAGAAGATATGACATGTTTCCAAATGGGTGATTTGACATCTAATTGGGGTAGAACAAATGTTGAAAAAAAGGCAAAATCCTCTTTAATTAGTTTTCTTGATCCCTGTTTGTTATAATTTAAGAAAAGAATTGTTTTATTTCATATCCAATGTTTTAAACCCCTGTACTCGAATTAGTTATTTTTCTTGATTTTTTTTTTTTCGTCGCTGATGTTTTGCAGAAAAACAAACATCTTTGTTTGAATAATTGAAAAAAAAAAAAAAAAAAAAAAAAAAACGAAGCTGGGAATTTTAATATTTATTGTAAAAAAGAAAAAATAATATATTTATCTTAATTACTTGCAGGGGGAAAAAATCTTAAAAAATTGTTCCCACAGCGGGAGCTTTGACGCCTAATGGGTTAAATGAAAATAAAAAATTAATATTTGTGTTAATAATACAGAATACTAAATGAAACATCTTGATAAGTAAACATATTCTGTACTTCCACGTGAGATTAATAGTTTAATATCTGTATAATATGTCTCTAACGTGGACCAGTTAGGATTATATTTTGTAGAAACGATATGATAGTGACAATAAAGTAAGCAAAGAATTCTTTCCTTTCTAGAAATTATCATTTTTTACCTTCCGGTATACAAGGGGGAGGGGAGGGTGACAATGAACGTTTTTAGTAATTTTTCTCGCGAGCGCAATTGATGCATTTTTAACAATAGGGGGGATTAACGTAAGCGCAATTGTTCCTGAAGAATTACCCAACAAAAAATATCAAGTTAAAGCTTTGAAAACATCGAGATCTACTTGAATAACATTTCGTTTCGTTTTTAAGAACTCCTATAATGTGGCTTGTAAATATCTCAACATTACCACACGCGACGCGGAATTTTCTTACGAATGAAAGATTGCTTTGAAATGCAGGAGCGGTTTGTCCAAACGACGCTTCTTTTGTGAAGTAGTTAACGCTATCTCCCAACAGCTGCTATGGATTTAGAAGTTCAGCTGGACGGGTCAACTTTTGAAAGAAGAGCCAGCCAGCTAAGCAATACAAAATACAAAATTGCATTTTTTTTTTTTTTTTTTTTTTTTTTTTTAAATAATTATTATTATTAATTATAGAGTTTCATTCATTTTTAGAGTTTTATCATAAAATGATTCAAATTGCGCGTTCCAATACCACAATTCTTAGCAGCCGATTTTAGGTTGTCAGTACGGGGGTGAGATTTATTGCTTATAACCGGTTGAAAGCGAGGGGTGGGGGGAGAGTAGGGAGCCTATATATTCATAATATGATAATAAAGGCTTCCTACCTCATACTAGTTTAAATGGTAAATTATGTTCACGTCATCTCAAAATGTGTAAATCCGTTCAAAACCGGAAGTAGAAAATTTTTACGAATCCAATACTTCCTTATATGAAAATAGAAAACAATTATTATTAGATTTGTTTGTTTGTTTATTTATTATTATTATTATTATTATTATTATTATTATTATTATTTTTTTTTTTTTTTTTTTTTTTTTGTGGTAAATGTTCATAAATTTAATACAAAGAGAGTAATCAATGCAAAAGAAACTGTAACGGGAAAATGCACAACACTTCTCGTAAGAAAGTAAACAGTATTATTATTATTTCATTTGAAGGGTGGAAAGGGAATGTAAATGAAAGACCGAAAATTGGTCTAAGGATTTTTCTCTACTGATATATATACGAAAAGGCATATATACAAAAATGATATTTATTACTATATTTACAGGAAGTTTTCGATGTTCAAGGGTACCATTCTTTCCGTTACCGTTTTTTCCGTTAACTATATAGTCTTTAATTAAATTTTATTCTTTTACAGAAGGAAAATCACTATTTTAAGAAATCCATGTCAATATAATTGTACCTTAGCCCCGTACGTTTAAGGGGACCTAACACCTTTTCAACGTCATTTTTAATTAATTAATTAATTAATTTTATTATTATAAATTTATTTATTTAAGAATTTTGTTTATTTATTTTTTCTACAGTTTTCTATGTTTTGTCACCAATTTTTTTGTTTTATCTTTTAGAATATATATATATATATATAACTAAGAGATAAAAACGCGATTTAAACATTTAAAGGCGATGAATTTTCCAATTAAAAAAATCGTAAGTTATTTGGACTTTACGATTTACTTAACACGGCAGAATAGGGCAAAATTGAGCATAAAAGTCCATTTTGAGGATCATAAATATATCAGACAAATTCAAAAAACATTTATGATACTTGTTTGAACATGATTGACTACAAATATTCTAACAGAAAAATTTCGTAAATTATTCGTAATTTAAGATTTTATCAACATAGCAAAATTAAATTTTTTTCATATAAATAGGAATTTTGTGGATTCTTGCATTGGAAATAGTAGCATGAAAACTAAACTACGAAACTGACCCTAATAAAATAAATTAATAGATTAGAATAAGATAAACAAATTGAAGTGAACGGTGGATAGCCTATTAGGCGGGGATTTTATTCTGTCATTTTGTCAAGCGTTTGATCAAATTCATTTCTCTTAATATGCTATAATATGTCACACTAGAAATTTATGAGAACATATATATGGTGGGTAACTCAGCGGAGTCCATCTATGCCAACTAGTTTTAAATTGAGATGTACCGTTGAAATTACTATTACCTGGTTTTAATGCCCGATAATTCGATTATGAATATTTTTGAAAGTTTAAAATTATTTTGAAAGTTTAAAATTGAAGGAAGGGGGGGGGGGGGGCGGGAGGAGCAGGCGAAAGGGCAAAAATGTAGAACAACAGTTACAGCTTTTAAAATTGATATAATTAGGTTTTAAGGCCCGATAAATCGATTGCGAATATTTTTGAAAGTGTAAAAATATTAGGAGGGACAGAAAGGGGAGGGGTGAAGGGACAAAAATGTAGAAATGGAGTTAGAGAGTTGACAATTGGCATTATTAGATTTTAAGACCCGAGAAACCGATTGCAGATATTTTCAAAAGTGTAAAATTATTAGGCGAGACGGGAAAGGAATGCGAAGGGGCTGCTGTAGAAATAGTGTTAGAGCGTTTAAAATTGGTATTATTAAGTTTTAAGATCCGACAAATTGAACGGTGTTCAAATTTCGTACGGGTGTTTCGGGTCCGGGGAAAACTACGAACAAACTACGGAACGTCTTTATTCTTTTGAATTTTACAGACTTTCGAATTCCGATACTCAGTTCATATTTTCCATTAAGAATTTTTAACGCTATTCAGATTGGATTTTTGCAAGTTTCCCCCAAAACCACAGGAAAATCAGATAAATCTTATTATAGGAATGCTTATATTATTTTTGTAGCTTCTATTTAACATAGTTTCAAAAATAATATATTACTTTAAAACTTATTTGAATTGAAATTGAAGAGCAGATCTCGCAAATTTGTCACCAGATAGCGCTTTAATATAATAAAATTTCACAATCTCCAATACTAATTATGATTAAATTGCTTATAATATATCATTCCAAAAATATTTTAAAGTACTTTTTATTGCGGACTTTTAAACTGATATAAGCCGTTCAAATTCTGTAACTACGGAAAACCCAAAACGCCTTTATACTTTTAAATTTTGCAGAGTTACAAGTTCCGATACTTGGTTACTATTTCGTACAAAGGATTTTTAACGGTATTTAGTTCGGAATTCAGGGCCGTCGCAAGGTGCTCTGCCGCCCTCAGGCAATCTTCAATTTGCCGCCCCTTCATACGCTGAAATTTTGCTTAGACGAATTTTTATAACTTGAGATTTTCCGTCAGTCAAAGTTTTTATAATGGTAACTCCATTTTCCCTTCTTAGTCATTAAGACTTTGGTTTAACGAAATTAAGTGTACGTAAGACCGTAACAAAACAAAATGTTGAAAAAAATTTACGGTCTTCTTTTAGTTTGATTCTAAAAATTTCAGCATTTCCCTCTCACTTTCGCGTGTTGTCACTTTTTTAAAATCCGCAATTTTAAGTTGACTAATCAAACATTGCATAAAAAGTGGATTTAATTAAAATTAATTTAGTCACACGAAACTTTACACAGGTTCGTAAAACAAATAGAAAATACTTTGTCAAATGTAATGCAGGGTGACCAGAAGTCCTCATTTTTAGACATCCTTCTCAGTTTTGAAAATTTCTAATGAGGACCACATTTGTCCTCGTTTTAAACTTTTTTGTCCTCATTTTCTGAAATTTGCTAACAATTTGTGTATTTTCATAAATTAGATTTTCTTTTCACCAATTCTAAAATATTAATGCTTTTTATCTTTTAGTGTTGTATCTAGATTGTTGAAAATTTTCTTTAGAACTGGGAATAGAATGAAATTTTGTGAATAAAATAATATTATTATGCAGATAAAACCATTATCTAATTTCATTTGTATATATAAACATGTATTGCTGAAATAGTATACATTCTTCAATTTTAAGGTTAATTTTTTATTATAACTGAAAATTTAATGAATTTGAAAATTTCAAATTCATTTTATCCCTAAAACTAAATCTAATTTGGGTTAGGTTGTGGGGATTAAGGCCGATTGACTGCACTAGGGTCGTAGGCCTGAAGGGGAGTGCCCTCCATGTCGGCCTCCCTAAGGGGTCCTAGCCCGTATTTATGCAATTTTCGGAGAAAACCATGGAAAACTCTGAACAGCTAGGTCGACGAGCGTGACCTGGGATTGAACTCGGCACCTCACGTCTACCAATTTTGAGCGCAGATTCGCTCTGCTGCTGGTGGGCTAATATCCAATTTATATAAATTTAAGTATACTTTTAATTGAATTAATGTGAAATTCCCTTCTATTCTTTTTTTTTAAGATTAAAATTTTTGATTTTTTTTTTAGATAATGCATAAAAAAATCTGGAGTGACTCCACTCGACTTTCCGAACATTAAATAATTAACAGTTGTATAAATAAATTAAAGCAAGACAAATTCTTAAATAAACAAAAGTTAAAATTATAATAGGGTGTATGAATATATTTTTCCATAGTTTAATTTTACGCTATTGTACTTATATCCATTTCAGCCCATAGATCATAATGATAAAGAATACCTCTTTGTGTTCCTTTCCTGTAAAAATCTATAAGTGTTTAAACTCACCAAAATATATGCAGTTCGTGTGACTGTGACATATAGTATGAGTATACATTTTCAGCTCAATCGGGTAAGGCATTCAGACACTATCGCACTTAAAAAAAAATTGGCCCATAGACCTATTGATAAGAAATTTTTCCTTATGTCCCTATAAAAAAGTCTTTAAGTATTCACGATTACTCACGATTCTCTTATTCACGAAAATTTATACAGTTCGTGCGTAATGACTTATAACATGTGTATAAATTTTCAGCTCAGACGAATAAGGCGTTTGAGCGTTGTCGCACTTTAAAAAAATTGTGGTCCATATGCCATATTGATAAAGAATTCTTTTATTTGTGCCTCTGTAAAAAAAAACTATAAGTACTAGATTCACTAAAATAAATAGGGTTCGTGCTATGAGGGTTTACAAAGCGTTTAGGCCAGGGCCCGAAATTTCAACTTAGATTACACTCGCTGAAAAAAACAGTTACTAGCCACAAAATATGATTAATTTACTCTATTTTTTACGTATAAGGTGACCAGATTTTTTTCATTGGAAAAAGAGGAGAAATCATACAATGTCTTTTACTTTATAAGACAATAGAAGACGTTCAATTTTGAAAAAGAGGTCATTTTAGAGGAGAGAGGACACAAAATTGAATGAAAATGATTATAAAAACTGATTCAAAAGCTATTTTACACAATTGTTGAAACATTTTTACCTCAAATGATGAATTTGGATCAGTACACCTTAATTTGAATTAATAATAATGGATACGAGAAGAAAAATCCCTAATTTTTATAGATGTCACTGGACAATATAGTTTAGATTATTATTATTATTATTACTTTTTTCTATAGACAAAAAATAAATAAATAAATAAAATAAAGTGGTACTTTCATGCAGTTACTTAAAAAAAGATGGTAGACATTTTTATTTTTTATTATTATTAAAATCATAATCATAAAAGAAAAAATTAAAATTGGCAAATGAAGAAATAAAATTAATATTCGATAGATGAAACGATTTGTTTTCACGAACAGTCATTCTTTATCAACATTTTATAAAAATTTTCACAAGTATAACCTAAATTAGTCTTAGTAGTTACTAACTTTTTAAAGTAGGTACATAAAAGGGATTTATTTCACATCTCTACATTTTGTTCATTGACGAAAACAGTCGCTTTTTGGGAGCGTTCTTGCCAGGAGGACATAAAATGAATTTAACTAGCGTTTACATATTTTTGTGAGGTTGTAGTAATCTTGCCATTAAGGTCAATTGTCTGCACTAGGGCTCTAGGCCTGAAAAGGAGAGTTCTCCGTGGACATCTTTCTAAAAGGTATATTACGCCCCATATTTACGCTAGTTTAGGAGAAAACCACGAAAAACTCCGAAGGCCAACGAGCGCGACAGGGTATCGAAACCCGCGCCTCACGTATACCAGCTTCGAGGAAAAAAAGTCGCTCTGTCACTGGTGGACCTATTTTTATGAGGAGTATTATTCTTGCAAAAGTGAGAACACACGTCAACCCACCGCGTTCCAACCGGAGCACCACCTTCTTAATGATTTCATGACAATTTCAATAGTGACTCCCTGTTCTGCATCAAAGAACCGCAGTGGCGGATCTAAGGAGGGGGGCGGGGGGCACTGACCTTCACAACTGAATATTACAATTATAAATTTTTCATTGATCTGGAATAACATCTTAAAAAATCTTACCCCCCTCCCTCCCCCCCCCCCAAACAAAAAAAAGTTAAGTTCAGGATCCGCCCTAAAGAATCGTACAAATATAGGGAATACTTTTATTTCTTTGTGATTCGAAGAATCTGAATAGATATAAACCAAAATATAATATGGCAAATTTATTAGAAAGTTGTTCTTTTGGGAACCTAACGCATAAAAAAGTTAGTGTTCACCGTTCGATGCAGCCAACAGCCGATTGAGCTTCCCAGTTTTGCGAAATTTTTTAAATTAAGGACTAAATCCTTTTCGTTTAAAAGAGGGCAGAGGACGAAAAACATAAAAAAAAAAAAAAGAACTTTTTAGTCCTGTAATTTTTTTTTTTTTTTTCGTTTAAGAGGGCAGAGCGTTGAAAAAGATAAAAAGAGGAAGTCTGGTCACCGTACCTAAGATTAGCATGATTTTACGTTTTTAAATCGATAATTTTTTTTTCTTTTTTGGTAGCACCATATACTGTAAGAATTCTATTTATATTTAGACCTAAATTTTACTCGCCACAGTAAAATTTCCACTCGCCAATGGCGAGCTGGGGAGCGGAAATTTCGCGCCCTGGTTTAGGCGCTACCGTGTTCACTCACACACACATTATCGTAAAAATAGTAAAAATGAACTCAGGGGACCGTAAAACGTGTATAAACACCAAAATCTCATAGTCAGATTTTTGACATGATTACAATACTTTCCTTACATAATATGTTAGGAAAGTAAAAATCGTTTAGTTTAAACTTAATAATTCCCTTAAAATGTTGTATCTCAAATTCAATGTTTTATTTTTCTTTCACACTCATGGATTCTAAATAATTTTATCTTTTTGTTAAGGCCACCCATGTAGAACTCCGTATACTACTGTTATAACTGAGCCATTTTCAATTTCAGTGTATAAATTTGTTTATTATTTATCCTCTATTTTTTGTAAGTTCACGTGCTGAACAACATGTCAAAGAAAAAAAGAGTTAAATGAATTTAATGCTTTTAATTTTTATGTAAAATATGAGCGCGTGCTATCTTCAAAATTTGTTAAAATGTAAAGATTATGTGATGCGTATGGCATCCACAGTTTTGTTTTTTTTAATTCAAGAAATAGAATAGAATAAAGTTAGCAACGATGTTAGTTGCATTTTTTGATATAGTTTGAGTTCTTAATTTTAGTGAACTACTTTTTACCGTAGGAATAATTTTCTTATGTTTAATGTTATAGGGAATTATTATATGAGCATAAAAGATGCTACTTTAATAATTTTAAAGTGTAAATAAGTAGTCTTGGCGTCCGCCTTTATACAGTTTAATTTAGTAAGAGAAAAGCTAGGAATTTGCGGTGCTTATTCCGTTGCTTTACATAAAAATATTGGAGTCCATAGCGACAGGACCGTTCAAGTGAAGTAAAATTATTTTGATTATATTAAGATTAAAAAGATGTTTAAAACCGTTAAAGGGTTTAAAAAAGAAGATTTGAAGTGGGTAGCCGAAGAGATTGGAGAGACTTTGCCTTCGACGTTCACAATAGCAAGCTTAAAGGAGCTGATTTTAAATAGTAAAGAGTATGAAAAGGATCCTGACTTTGTTCAGGATATCTTAGAAAATGCTATAGCGGAAAGAAAATTGAAAGAAGAAAAACAAGCTTTGAAAGAAGAAAAACAAGAACAAGCTTTGAAAGAAGAAAAACAAGCTCTGAAAGAAGAAAAACAAGCTGAAAAAGAAAAAGAACTTGAGAAGTTAAAGCTAGAAAAAGAAGCTGAGGCATTAAATCTGGAAAAAGAAGCAGAACTGGAGAAAGAGAAATTAAGATTGAATCATGATTTAGAATTGGCGAGAATACAATCATCTGGGCAAATTCAAACTGATGCTATTTTAAGTAATTATGAAAATAGTACTATGAGACGAAAATTTACTTTACCTAAGCTGGAATTCAGGAAATTTGGCGGAGAAATTAAGGATTGGTTGCCTTTTTGGAGCCAATTTGAACAAATCGATAAAGATGATGAAATTGCCCCAGAGGACAAGTTCCAGTATTTAGTACAAGCAACAATCGCTGGTTCACGCGCAAGAGAAGTTGTTGAAAGTTTCCCGCCAACTGGCGCCAATTATTCAAAGGCAGTGGAAAGTTTAAAGGCTCGTTTTGGCAGGGAAGATATTCTAGTAGAAGTGTATGTACGAGAGTTATTGAAATTGATAATATCTGTGCAAACAAAAGGTAGATTTGCATTAACTTCATTATATGATAAGCTTGAGTCATATTTACGGGCGCTAGAAACATTAGGTGTTACCACTGATAAATATGCCTCCATTCTATACCCTATGGTTGAGTCTTGTATCCCAGCAGACTTTTTGAAGGCCTGGAATCGCTCGAATCTCTCTTCTTCTAATACGGATGCTAAAGGAAGGTTGAATAATCTGATGCATTTTTTGAAAACGGAAGTAGAAGGTGAAGAGAGAATATCTTTAGCTGTAGCGGGCTTCGGTTTGACAAAGCGTGAAGATAATAAATATTCTAAAAGGAAAAACGGTGCAAGTGCAGACTATATGCGAAATAAGATATCGACAGCTGCAGGTTTATTAACAACGTCTTCTGCTTTAGATTTCAAAAGAGTATGCATTTTTTGCCAAGGCAAACATTTGAGCTCTGAATGCTTTTCAGCTCGAAAATTGACTTTAACTGAGATACAAAATATTGTAAAGGATAAAAATTGCTGCTTCGCTTGTTTGTTACCTAATCATACAGTGAAAAAATGTCGAGCAGTTTTAAGATGCATTATCTGTTCTAAGAAGCATGTGCCTTTGATGTGCGATTTGCGTGATTCTCAAGGTAAAACTGCACAAGAAAAGGTTGAAGAAAATTCAGTCAGCAGTGAAGTAAACATGGCAAATTTTAATAAGCAAAGTGCTAAAGTATTCCTTCAAACCTTAAAAGTGAAACTCATCTCCGAAAACAAGCAAAAAACAGTTCGTTTATTGTTAGATTCAGCATCCCAAAAATCTTATATTTTGAAAAGTATAGCAGAAGAGATGAATTATACTCCCATTCGTCAAGAAAAAATGATGCATTCATTGTTTGGCGGAGTTACAACAAAGGAATGCCAACATAATTGTTATAGAATAAAGGTTAAGGATATGAAGGAGAAGTTCACCTGTAATTTTGAAGTGATGGATCAAATTACTATATGTGAAAACATTCAACCGGTCACTAATGGTCCGTGGATTAAAGAGTTGAAAGAATATGGAATCGAATTATCTGATGTAAGTCATTGCCGTGAAGTTATCGAAATATTGATTGGGGCTGATATTATGGGAAAGATGTTAACTGGCAAAAGAAAAGTATTGACATCTGGTCTTGTTGCCATAGAAACATACCTTGGTTGGACATTGATGGGCAAAGCGCCTCACACCGAGGTCTCAACAGATAATTTAGCAATGATGGTGACGTCTTTGTTCGTAAATGAAGCTGATATCTCAAACTTATGGAGATTGGACTTGATCGGAATAACAGATACTATAGAAAAGAAATCTAAAAATGAGATTGACCGTCAAACAAAGGAACATTTCTTAGAGACAGTAAAAATTAACAAGGATGGTCGTTACGAAATTTGTCTTCCTTGGGCTGACGACACATCTGCATTACCAGATAACTTGAGTTTGGCTGTAAGACGTTTGGAAAGTACAACTTCTAAGTTATTATCTAAGAACATGTACGGAAAATATGAAAATATATTTATGGACTGGTTGAATGAGGGGATCATAGAAGAAGTTCCTGCTACCAAAGTGAACTCTTATGGTAATTATTTACCTCATCACCCAGTTATTAAAGAGACCAGTACTACAACACCTATCCGTCCGGTTTTCGACGCTTCAGCAAAGTTGACTAACCATCCATCTTTAAATCAGTGTCTGCAGTGTGGCCCAAATTTGATTGAGCTTATCCCAGATATTCTTCTACGTTTCAGAGAAAGAAAATTTGGTGTAACCGCTGATATTAGAAAAGCGTTTCTTCAAATTAGCATTTGTGAAAAGGATAGAGATTTCCTACGATTTCTATGGTGGAAAGATCTAAAAGAGAAGAAACTTAAAGTATTTAGGCATGCACGAGTCGTTTTCGGTGTAAAGTGTAGCCCTTTTCTTTTATCATCAGTAATTGAATATCACATCAAAAATAGTGCAAGTTTTGAGGAAAATTTCAAGCAAAGGCTTTTGCATAGTTTCTATGTAGACAATGTCGCCACTAGTGTGCACAGTGAAGAAGATCTAAAGAAATTTATCTCGGACTCAAAGAAAATAATGGCAAATGGTGGTTTTGATTTAAGACAGTGGGAATACACTGGTGATCACGATGAAACGTCGAACCAGAAGGAAACTCAAGTATTGGGTCTGATTTGGGATAAGGTTTCCGATACATTAAAAGTCAACATGAAATGGCTAAACGATTTCAACACAGAAAGGATTACCAAGCGAAGTATGTTATCGGCAGTTCATAAAATTTTTGATCCTTTTGGTTTTACTGCTCCGGTGATGCTTTATCCTAAATTGATGTTACAGAAAGCTTGGAAATTAGGAATTAATTGGGATGACGAAATAACTGGTGAATTACAAAAAGAATTCCTATTATGGTTCCAAGAACTTAAATATTTAAACGATGTTAAGATACCAAGACATATCCAGATCACCCCAGAAAACTTACATGCATGCACAATTCATACTTTCGTTGATGGAAGTAAAGATGCTTACGCAGCAGTAGTATTCTTGAGGATAGAAAAGGAAGATCAAGGGGAAATAATTCTGCTTGCTGCCAAGTCCCGAGTTGCGCCTTTAAAGAATACGACTGTACCAAGGATGGAGCTATTAGCAGCTACTATTGGCGCTCGTTTGGCGAAAACTGTTGTGGATGCTTTGGGTTGGCAGGAAATGAAGAGATATTACTGGAGCGATTCCTCAACAGTGCTTGCTTGGATATCAAGAAATGAGAGCTGGTCTGTGTTTGTCCGAAATCGGGTTCAAGAGATTCAGAAATTAAGCAGTCCTTCATCATGGAAACATATACCAAGTGAGAAGAATCCAGCAGACTTGCCGTCTAGAGGCTGTAAGGCTAAGCAATTAGCTTTAATCAGATGGTGGGAGGGCCCACATTGGATGAAAGATTCAGCAGAATTTAGAAACCACATGAACACTTCCGATGAAGATTGGAATGAGGAAGAAATTCAGAAAGAAAGGTCAAAGTCTACTTGTATGTTGACGAAACCTGAATTTCCATCCAACAATAACTGGTATTACCGCTACTTTTCAAGTTATGAAAAAATCATACGTTTAGTTGCTTGGATTCTTCGCTTTAAGCATAATTGTTTAAATCCTGATAAGAAGAGTAAAGGCGAATTGACGGCTACTGAATTTCGGGAAGCTGAGATAAAAACTCTACGTATGGTTCAAAAAGAATCTTTCTCTTCGGAAAGTGATGAAAGATTGAAGACATTACAAACCTGTAAGGATGAGCAAGATGTCATTCGTTTGAAAACTAAAATAACTTACAGGAAAGATAGTGAAGATTTTCTCCATCCCATAATTCTCCCTTCAAGGCATGAAGTTGTTAAGCGACTTATTTTTTATATTCATGTAAAGAACTGTCATGCGGGGTTACAAATCCTCTTAAATTTGCTTAGAGAAAGGTATTGGATCCTCAACGGAAGAAAGAGTGTAAAGCTTGTGTTAGCCAGCTGTGTGATTTGTAAAAGGTTTAATTCAAGGGCTTTATGGACATCTAGTGCTCCTCTACCTGAAAACAGAGTAAAAGATTCTGCCGTATTTCAAATTACAGGCATAGATATGGCTGGTCCTTTGTATCTTAAGAACGATAAGAAGAGTTGGATTTTGATTTTCACATGTGATATATATAGAGCTGTTCATCTAGAGCTAGTGACCTCTGCTTCCACAGATGCATTTTTGATGGGTTTGAGAAGATTTGTGGCTCGCAGAGGAAGATGCTCTGTTATCTACTGTGATAACGGAACAAATTTTGTTGGCGCAGCTAATTTATTGAGAAGCTTAGATTGGCAATGTATACAAAAATATGGGTCTGTCAACTCCATAGACTGGAAGTTTAACCCGCCAACGGCGGCGTGGTGGGGTGGCTTCTGGGAGAGGCTGATTAGGGTAATAAAAGATCTTCTTAAAAGAGTCTTAGGACGCGCCTGTCTTACGTACGAAGAAATGACAACTCTTTTAGCTGATGTTGAAAGTGTAGTGAATTCAAGGCCTCTAACATACCTTTCTGATGATGCGACTGTAAAGCCTATCTCCCCATCTATGTTTCTTCAAGATGTTCACGAAATTCAGCTTCCAGATGTTGATGCAGTTGAACGAAATTCTTTATCAAAGAGGCTCAGATACAGGCAGTCCCTACTCAGAGCTTTGAGAGATCGATTCAGATCCGAATATTTGGGTGCTCTCATACAGCGAGCAAATAGAAAACAGCCAGAAAAGGGTATCGCTGTCGGAGATATTGTATTAATTGGATCTGACAACAAGAAACGAATCCACTGGCCACTAGGCCGTATCACAGAACTTATGCCTGGCAAAGATAAGAAAGTTCGACTTGTAAAGGTTCAAACTTCGCAACATGAACTTTTACGACCTATTCAAAGATTATATCCTTTAGAAGTAACATCATCAAATAATAGTTCAAACCTGAAAGAAGCATACCATTCAAAGGAAACCTCTGCTCAAACTGTTAAACCCGTTGTAACTTCAGAAGAGGAACCAGTCATATATAGCAAAGCGGGAAGGAGAATTAAAGTCCCTGAAAGACTAATGTATTGAGAACTACACCTGCAACATTTGGTTTTGATTATAACCTATAATCAAAAGGTGGGAGGATGTTATAACTGAGCCATTTTCAATTTCAGTGTATAAATTTGTTTATTATTTATCCTCTATTTTTTGTAAGTTCACGTGCTGAACAACATGTCAAAGAAAAAAAGAGTTAAATGAATTTAATGCTTTTAATTTTTATGTAAAATATGAGCGCGTGCTATCTTCAAAATTTGTTAAAATGTAAAGATTATGTGATGCGTATGGCATCCACAGTTTTGTTTTTTTTAATTCAAGAAATAGAATAGAATAAAGTTAGCAACGATGTTAGTTGCATTTTTTGATATAGTTTGAGTTCTTAATTTTAGTGAACTACTTTTTACCGTAGGAATAATTTTCTTATGTTTAATGTTATAGGGAATTATTATATGAGCATAAAAGATGCTACTTTAATAATTTTAAAGTGTACATAAGTAGTCTTGGCGTCCGCCTTTATACAGTTTAATTTAGTAAGAGAAAAGCTAGGAATTTGCGGTGCTTATTCCGTTGCTTTACAACTACATATATCCCTCGTTTCTGTTTAAATTAACAATATCCGGTCAGTAATTAGCTTTTTTGTTGCATACCAACAGGACTGGGTACTAAACGTACTCATCTGTAGTCTCCCAATTAAAGCTTTCTCAAAATGTATCTGTCTATAAAAACTAGGCTGGCCGGAATCGGACATCGGACCCATGCAAAGACAGTGTCTTATTCTAAGCGGAAAGCTTTGTGCTTTCACATTTCTCATACTGTCCCTTTCACGCATCTTGTTTGATTTATTGACGAATTTTACTAGCAGCAGTTTTCTCAACAATTTAGGTTCTTTCATGAGGATGGGGTGGTGTGTGTGTGTGGGGGGGGGGGGGGGGTAGGGTGCCTTATTTACAAAAAATTTTGTAAAAAAAAAAATTTTTTTTCAATCTTGCTTATTTTTTTATTTTTATTTTTCGTACTTCGTTTTAATGATTCGAGTGCCGCCCTTAAACAACTGCCGCCCTCAGGCATTGCCTGAGTTGCTTAATGCCTAGCGACGGCCCTGTCGGAATTACACAAGTTTCGAAGAAAACTACGGAAAAACTTAAACGCCTTTATTCTTTTATATTTTGCAGAGTTTCGAATTCGGATACTGTTATATGCCTTATTTTTATAATCTTACGCTAAGCACCATGAATAATCAATAAATTATTACATACTGAAGGGAAGTTCTATACAGAGCAAAATATATTCAAAAAGTTAAGTTTAAAATTTTCCATAGAACGACTATATCAACAGGAATTATAGTAGCAAGATAATAAAAAATGAGTTATTTCTGAGACATTGATATATGGCATCATACATAAGAAATCTGAACATACTATAACAGAAAATAATAAGATAATAATATTTAGAAGAAGGAGCAGATGCCATCGTGATTTAATAGGTTTTAGTTGGTCGATAATGGCAGGCGTTCGACTTTCCCAAAATCCTCCGAGAGATCAAAGGTCAAATAAAGATAATTACAGAAAAAATTAAGAAAGCAAAAAATTAGTGAAATTTATCAATAAATCATTGAAAAATTAAATAAATAAAACAAAATAACGGAGTAAATATATGACAAAAATGTAGATTTTTATTTTTATTTTTTTTTTTTTTAAGATCATTGTGCCCAAATCCCAAATGCGACTTGATTTTTGGTAAGTTTATCGCATTTAGGAAATTTATGATATTTTAGTAAATAAATAAATATGAAAAGAAAGAAAAAAGAGTTGAACATTATACGCTTAAATCTGAACTTGTGTTTGGGTCATTTCTTTTCAAGAAATTAAAAAATTGTCTTTAATTTATGAACAAATATACCCGCGTCGCATTTAGGATTTCTTTTTTTTTCGAATTTTAGGTACTATATCCTAAATGCGATGTTCAAACTCTCTAACTGCGATAATGAATTTAACGCACTGGAATTACTTGATGAATGTTATTAACAGTTTACAAAGAAGGCTAAAAACTCAGGAGTCAAAGCAATCAAACAGGAAAATATAGGAATATTTTTCACACAAAAGTAGGAACATAATTTCAAGAGAAGATTGAGAGGTTGAGTAAAAACGAACTTTCTCTAACATTATTTTGTAATCTCGGAATGATTAAATGACTTCGTAAACAAAACACCCTAATTTAATCTCATCTAATTTAACAGATAAAATGAATGTACTGATATATTACTGTTTACTTTTTATATTATTTAGAAAAGAACATATTTCCAAATTTACCATCTCTTGCTTGTCTAACTTTCATACCAGTTTATATCATTTAACATGAATCCACATATTATATTCAAAATAATGACACCTCTTTTACATCATAATGCTCAAAAAATCAAAAAGAAAGAAAAATCATGAACCTTCAATTTAACTACATGTTAGTTAACTACATGCAGTGCCTATTTAATGAATTGTGCTCCCCCCCCCCAACTTTCCCATACTTCCACAATAATAATAATAATAATAATAATAATAATAATAAGTGAAAATTAATATTGAAATGGTAATGGAATTATGAATTCTTTTAATGCCTAGCAGGGAAAGCAGAAAATAAGTAAGAAGAACTTAAACTGAAGTACCAGAATATAGGAAAGGTAGGAAAATTTTTGTGAAATATAGGGAAAATGTAAAGAATTATAAACTATAGGAAAATATAGGGCATTTTTCATGATTTTTTGAAATATATAAGAAAAATAGGAAATATAGGAATACTTTCAGCCCTGAAAACTGTTATTGACTTCGGTTTGGGTCTGTCTGTTCGTCTGTTGATCCGTCTGTCTGTCCGTGCACCAACTCCCATAAATATTCATGGAAATTCTTGAAACTGATATATGTTATTCTAGTTCACTATAGCATGTAAAATGGAGTGCATACTTCTACTTATTTGTACATAGGGGCACCCAAAAGTATTCCATAGCATTGTGTTCTATGCAAATATTTATACTCCTTACACATAGTAGAATATTGAATTTTTCATTTTTTCCTGCGATACGTTAAAAATAATTCATATATACATAAATGAAACAGAAAAAGAATCATTTAAAAAGAAAAAAACAATTTTAAAAATAGAAGAAACATAATGCCACTAAAAGTTATTAAAATGCTGTATTTCATTTATAAAGACCACCAAAATTCATTTCCGGTGACTTTTTTTTTCGATTTTAAAATCTACATACCGGAGAGAAATGGTAGGGGATAGAATAAAGATATACATAAAGAAAAATTTTCTTGGTATTCTAACTATTACTATCAAATATATATTTTTACTTTGAACAGAGAAAATCAATTTTGGTATATAAATTATTTTTTTCCTATACTGTGATTTTAAAAGTTATGAAAAAAAAACTAACATAAAATAGACGATGACAGCGTCAACTGTTAGGCGACTGATTATCAAACGTAATCAGCTTTAGTTTAAATCAAAATTCAGTTAAATTCGTCCATTGGTTCTGGATACAACCGACCAAATACAGAATTTTTTATACACACAGAGAGAGAAACACACAGATATTTTCTAAAAATAGTCATATCGATAATCATATCGTGTTCAAAACGTCTTAAGACGTGTAACTATATCAACGGTCGAAATTTTCCACAAATTGAATACGTTCTTCTTATATATAGATAGACACACATACACAAAAAAAAGTGGGGGGGGGGGGGACAAATTAATCATACATTTTATTACGTCTTTATTTTCAAAACATAAAAGTTTTACTCTTAAAGTACATTTTATGTTGTTAAAGCTGAAAATTTTCTTTATTTCTTTTTTTTTTTTTTTTTTTTTTTCAAGATAATTTTCAAAGGATTTTTTTCAGAACATTCTTTAGAACTTTCCAAAACAGGACTCTTTGTGCCGTGTCCTTTTATTTCATTTATAAAGAGATTTCTTATTAAAATTTCTTTAAAAATGCCGATACTGTTATTTACATCGAAAATATATAAGAACAGAGAATCGATAACTGAAATTGTTTACATAGATAATTACATGTAAACAATTTAATATACGTATTAAGAGTATTTCAGTAAACTTAGATATTAAAGATTTTTATTACTTTTTCCAATATATTTATTAATTTCATAAATTGACAATCTAAATCATCTTGTAGAAATGACCGTATTTACTTGTTTGCTGAAGTAATATTAATAATGGAGATCTGGGCTTCTAAAACAGCAGTTTTTAACCTATTAATTATCATTTTTGACAACTCCTTCCCCTTCTCGGCCTCATCAGTGGTCAAGCAGTTCTGAGAACAAAGCTAGTAGACGAGAAGCACCGCGTTTCCCAGGTCGCACTCGTCGACCTGGCCGTTCGGAGTTTTCTGTGGCTTTCTCCGAAACTAGTGTAAATACGGGTTAGGACTCCTTAGGAAGATTCTCATGGAGCGCGTTCCACCTATAGGCCTAGAACCAAGTGTAGTCAATTGACCTTAACTCCTTCAACGAACAAACAAATTCCTCTTCTCTTTTCGTGTGTAAAATTGAATACTGATATTAATCGGACTCAAACAGTGGGTAATAAATAAATAAATAAATAATGGACAAACATATACAGAAAAATTTAAATTAAAGAGAAATATTTAATTAAATGTCTGTATTTTTAATAGCATTAAAAGTTTGCTTCTCTTTAAATATTAGTATCTTTCGCCTTACTAACCCATTTAAAAGAAACTTTCAGCATGAAATTTTTGTGCTATGGGCTGAACTGAATGAACAAAAGCTTTTCTGTCGGTATCACTTTTCTTGAGAATAGAATTCCCGAAAGTTGCACCCATACTCCAAACCGCCTTGACCGTGAACAATAGCTTTTCTGCCTCAACCTATCTTTATAGTCTATAAAGGACAGGTCGTTTAGCTTTTCTCTTGCCAAATGGGAATTGTATGAAGTACAGTAGATCCTGCTGGTAGTGGTAACCCATCAGTAAAGAAAGAGAGAGAAGAAAAAATAAATAAATAAAATAAATAAAAAACGATGTACTGTAAAATTCAAATATATGATCAAACTAATTTTCGCGTTTGAAATTTCGACCTGTTGGAAGTTTGAAGCATCCAGGCAAACATATATTTTCGCCCCCGTGAAAAAATAAAAATAAAATAAAATAAAGAAAAAAATAAAGAAAAAGCTATGGTGACCGCCCCCGCTGACCCAGTTAAGCAGACACCTATGCCAGAATTAAATCAAAAGACGTGATTTTAATATTTTGTGCAAGTTTTGCTTAAAACTTTAAACTCATTTTTCTTCGAATTCTTTTTTATAAGTTCTAATTTTAATTCCTAAAATTTTTCATTTTTATCTAAGATTGTTTTGAAAGAAATTTAAGGAAATATAATTCTCATTAAGAAAATTAGGCATAACATAAAACAGCATATTATTAACTTACAAATATTTATTTATTCATTTATTTATTTAATATATATTAATTTTTAAGCATGGCTACATTTCTATTAAATTTTGAAACAAATATTTTTGTCATATTGAGTGGAATGTATGAAATGTTACGCTGTACGTGAAAAAAATAATAATAGAAAATTGAACAATAAATGGAAAAAATAAATTTTCGTCTTCTGGGCCATCTTATTCATAAAATTCTGCAATTAAGTAAGTAAAATTACTATTTTGATTTTTGTTTAGAGTGTCAGTATTATAAAGTCGAGTAGAATAACACAATTCTTTTGCAATCAAAGATGGAGAATTTTCGGAAAATTTACTTTTTAAGAACATTTTTCTTTTCTTTCTTTCTTTTTTTTTTTTTTTGGTTTATATTGTAGTTAATGCAACACACACGGTTATTACAATGACATAGCTGCAAAGTTTACTGAAAATAATTTCTATTGCAGTATTTTGCATCAAATATACAGAAATACTTGAAAAATTATATCAATAATTACACTTTTAATCAATTATCGATATCTACACTAATCAAAAGAAAAACTACTGATAATCATTTGTCTTTAGTTATTTATCGAAAATTACAGAGAAAGTAAATGGAGATATTAAAAAATCTATTTTATATAAATTTTAATGACTATAATTAATTATTGAGGAGAATATGTTTGTAACTAAGAATGCTTTTTTTTTTTTTTTTGGAGAAGTTAAATAAACAAAATAAATAAAAATACATAATAAAAATTGATAATTTCGATTACTTACTTTTAACTAAGAATTATTGTAAATTTACAGAGAACATGGATAAATATTTTAGTGAATTTAAATAAAACGTTATTACAGTATACACATTAAGTAACCCCAGCAAGATAAGTACCACAACTCAAAAATGTAGTATTAAAAAAAAAAAAAAAAATAAAAAAAAAAATAAAAGAAAAGAAAAGAAATCATCTTAAAGGTAACAATAAAAACATTGACTAATCTACAACAAAACGGATATAACAGCTTCTCAGGTAGATAAATTGCGAAAAAGAGTAGAGAGGTGATGCTTTGCGTGCACGTAGGGGTACTTCATATACATTTTTCAATACTGGAGTAATTTTTACTTAAATTTAACCAGCTCCGGATATGTTGTCAGGACAATAAAAATTTCGGTCTAGTTCGTAGATGAGGCATCCAGCTCAAAGGGGGTGGAAATGGTGGGGGATGGGAATTTTCATTTGCCCATAATTTCTTTAATATTGAAAATAGGAAAATACTTCAAATCAGGCGAATTACCGCCTTATCGTAAAGAACAACTTTTGTATTTAAACTTTTTCAATAACTTCAATTGCTTAAAAGTTACAAGTTAAAAAGTGATTTTTCGCCAATTGTGATGAAGCCGACTTTTTCTATAGCTTTAATTTCTTAAATTTATAACCTGATGCTTACGTCACGTGCAAACGATAATACGAGTAAAAAAGATCACTGCAAATATAAAAACCATGGTAACAGCTTTAATTAATTATTTAAAAATATAAAATTGAAATAATACGTTAGTCTTGGTAAAAATATCGTTTGTGGGGAATAGTTTAGAACGCCGGTTTACGCAAGAATTTAAAATTTACGATTGAAATTGAGAGTAATACGTTACAGCTTCCTTTGATTTTTTATCTTGTGGAAACAAGATATTGGTCTGTGAACAGATATGAGGTTTTTGCGTGGGAAGAAAATATAATGACGTCAAAACTACCATTATTCATCGCCGAGCTCGCGAAATTTTGTCATCAAATAACGAATTTCGTCACCAAGTCAAAAATTTCGTCAACAACTATCAAATTTTCACAAATTTCAATCCTAAGTCGCAAGTTTTGTCACCAAATTGTATATCTTTATGTCTTCTATTTGTTGAATGATTATGAACTTGGATTTTTAAAAAACTGAATCATTTACTGATCAATAAATCTAGACTGAAATTTTTAGTAGAATGAATAGTACTAGTTGATAATTACATTTCTTAAAAACAGAATACCGACGTAAATAATGCAATTAGTGGGAACAAAGCCGTTGGATAAGTATGTATTAATGCATATGAAATATTTCTTTACTTTTGAAACATTAACGTAAAGGAATCTACCTTTGCCTTTAAGCTTGCCGAAAAGGGATTTTTTTTTTTTTTTTTTTTTTTTTTAGATCACAGACAGAGGAACTATAACCAAAATAAAGAAAATTAAGGCTTTTATTATATTATGATTTTTTTAAGCTGAGATCAGTTAAAAACTGACTAATTTTCTTGCATATTTTTTCATTAATTTTCACTTGCATGTGAAGTTTTTCATGAATTGTTATTCCCGAACAAGAAAATTGAAGAGTAGTTTTCGCCTTTCTATAAAGTTCGATTTTTTTTTCTATGAATGTTTTTAACTGGTTTTCTGGAAGTGCTTTATTATAGAAAAGTTGTCTTATTTTCCCAAAATGACAATGCAATTACATTTAAAATTCAATAAATGAAAAGATATTTTATACGAATAGATATTTAAAAAATTACTTACGAGTATTATAAAGTTAATATCTGTGACAATGTTTATATATTCTTTATTTCAGCGACTTTATTTCTTGAAAATTTGATGAAATTACTTTTGAAGAATGAGGCAAAGCCAAAGAAAATTTAAGGCTTATTATTCAAATTTTAAACCTAAGATCAATTGATATTGTCTAATTTCTAAGACATTCTTGCATTCATTTTCAATCTTAAGTAAATTAAAATTTTCAAGTACTGTCTCCGATCAAGAAAATCGAATAGTATTTTTTGCTTTTCTATAAATTGCGGATATTTAATTTTTATTCACTAGACGTTTTGATTGTTTCTTTTTTTTTTTTTTTTAAGGTAGGGGGGGGGGTAGCCCAGTCAGTAGAGCGCCGGGCTCCTGATTGGATGATTGCGGGCTTGATTCTCGAGTAGACCAAAGACTGTTGTGAACACTAATGGTGACAAGTGCATGTAAAATCTGTCATGTCAATGTCCTCCATGTTCCCATCAAAATTATACCTCTGTGAGTCATCGAAGCGGGAGAGCCATCCCTTCCGTGGAGGATCAAAATTATGATGGCATGTCTCCGGACCACCTCTCGAGGCGAGTCCCAGACCATCACCAATTGCCCATTGCGCAACCCTAGGGCGACGTAAAACCCAACCAACAATCGACAAATTAAAAGAGATTTTATAAAAATAATTGTTTAAAAAATTAAATACTCCTATAAAGTTGCATACCCACATTCATTTTCGCTTGTAAGTGTATGAAACTCTTAATTTGTTCTTATTCCCCAACAAGAAAATCCAACGGTGTTTTTTTTTTTTTTAATAAAGTACGGAATGATTATAATTTTTTAAGTGGATGTTTTTTAACCGGTTTTCTGGTAGTGATAGTCAGATAGTGCTTTCTTATGGAAAAGTTGTAATATTAACCCAAATTACTATAAAGTATTCATTCCCTTTCAACACTTCCTTTCCTGCGCGTGTACACTTTTTTGTTGTAATATATAATTTGTAAAATGTTTTGCAAAGATTAGTTGGAATTATTATGTACGAAGGCTCAAGTCTCAAATCCTTTAAATTATAAATTCACAAAACATGATATGTATGATGATCGCTTATAGCTGCTCTGTTTCAATTGTTGTATTATTGTGAACAGACCAGTAATTGAGCAATTAATGGAAATTTCTTAAAGTTTTATCATTGTCTAATATAATCATTGATAAAATTTTTGAATATTTAACAACTGGAAATAAATTCTTTGTTATTTTCTCTACAATTATGTTATATAGAACAATAGTTTTAAAGTGGGATTAGATTGGATTTTGGGAATAAGGCCGATTGACTGCTGTAGGTCCTAGGCCTGAGGGGGAGTGCCCTCCGTGACGGTCTTTCTAAGGGGTCCTAGACTAGCCCATATTTAAAAGTTTTGGAGAAAACCACGGAAACACCGAACAGCTAGGTCGACGAGCGCGACCTGGGATCGAACCCGGCACTTCAGGTCTACCAGCTTTGAGCGCAGAATCTCTCGGCCACCGGTGGGCCGTTTCAAAATGCGATTTTGCTAGTAGTTGACCCCTTACCTCCCCCCTCCCCTGAAATGTGCAAATTTGTTTAAAATTTTCAATCTATACTATATTCTAAAGAATTAACATTGTGTACTATAATTTGAACCTCCTCCCAAAAATTAACTACCAACAGCCTTAGATAGGAGGCGGAGTATATCAAGTGCATGTTTTTGTAGCAATTAGTCAAATTTGTAAATTTTAATTGGAGGGGGATTTAATTTAATAAATTCTAATAATTCAACTTTTAACACATCTGAAAAATTAGCATTGTATTTTGTTGCGAAATAATTTAGTTTTTATTTCTTCGGCTGATCGCATCAGGGATTTTGTATGGTTGTAGTATTATAGGAGGTGTTTTATCAATGAGGATGATCACTGTACTTCCCGGTAAGTTAAGTTTTTTTTATGCCTATTTATTAAAGATATTTGAATTCATTTGTCTATCATAATCGCCTTGTGTTTTATTGATTTTTGAAATTATTATTATTATTATTATTTGTAAAAATTCGATTTCTTCCTTTCCTCCTTAAACACAACACGATAATTCAACATGAAGTATTTCTCAACAGTGGAACCAATTTATTCGTCTAATATCGCTATAGTCAAATTCATCGTTAGGTGTTCCTTCAAAAACATGCTTTTTTTTTTTTTTTTTTGTCTTTTCTTTTGGATCAAATTTAGGATTAAGGCTCTTTGGATTAATTAGGGTAAATTAGGACTAAGGTTTAGTTAAAGTCAAAGTCATTGAAAGCTCATGTTAACTTACGGAGAAATTTGTCCCATTATTATTCATTACATATTGTACATTTTTAGTTCCCCATCATACTAGGTACGGTAATCGTGAAAATTTTCGACCTCCGTTTTTTGACTTTTTTACACGTTTTCAGGTGAGGATTCCGAAAATGAGAAAACTTGTATGGTGTCCGTCTGTAGGGTGTCTGTTAGTTTGTTAGTCCGTTAGTGTGTTAGTATGTTAGTCTGTGTACACTACACAGTATCTCAAAAAAAAAAAAAAAAAAAAAAAAAAAATGACGCATAGAAGTCAGATCAGTTTTAAAATATTATTTATAATATTTTCGTCGTAATGATGTCACACTACTTTTGAAATATTATTTAAGATACTCGCATGAATATCATTGACTATGAATTTTCCAATATAAACATTTCGTAAGTTATTGGAAATTTACGAATTTCTTAACATGTCAGAATAGGGCAAAATTTCACATAAACGTCAATCTTGAGTGATATTTTCATCGCAAAGATATCAGACCCCTTTTTAAATATTATTTAGGATACTGGTATAAATATCATAGATTACGATTTTCCCAATTTATAAAAATCGTAAGTTATTTGGAATTTACGATTTGCATAAATGGCAGAATAGGGCAGAATTGAGCATAAACGTCCATTTTGAGGATCATAAATATATCAGACAGCTTCAGAATAACATTTAAGATAATTGTTTGAACATGATTGACTACAAATATTATAATAGGAAAGTTTCGTATGTTGTTCATAATTTAAGATTTTATCAACATAGCAAAATTGAAAAAATTCCATATAAATATGCATTTTGAGGAGTGTTGCATTGGAAATAGTAGTATGAATATAAAATATGAAACTGACTTTCATGGTGTTTGAATGACCTTGATAAAACCTTTCAGAAGTTTTAGTAGAAACCCCGGAAATTTTCGTAGCCTGTTTTCTAAGACGTGTTATCTCAATCATTATCTCGCCGTTTTCCGCTAATTTCTCTCAGAATTTTAAGAAACTTTATTCAAAATCATCTTAGTACAATACCTACAAACTTTATTTCCTCTTGAACAAGTCACATGAAAAATGTGTACTGATATTTTGAATCAAATTTTATATACTGATATTCAATTCAAATTTAAGGTGAAAATTAAAGACCGAAAATAAAAGTGAAATCAATAAACAAAAATGCACCAGAGATAAAATTTTGCGAAATACTCCTCTCAGACGTAGCGATCACCCCTCTTGAAAATAGACTCAACTTCTTTTTCTTTTTTGGTCTCAAATTGAAGAACGAATAGTATAAGAGTTTATAGTTCATTTCTTAATTTACTTTTTAAATTTACTTATTTCTGTACTTTGTTAAAATTTTTATTTTTATTTTTTTCCCCCCTAAATTAAATAAAATTAGTATCGCCCAGTAATCGAATCTCGACCACCTTTTTTGAGTAAGCACAGCGCCGTGTTAATTCACCCACACTTTCACCGGCCCCGACATGATCGTAAGTTTCAGGCTTTATGAATACACAGCAGAATGAAGGCCTCGCCTAGGTGAATCTGACCTGTTTCTACAATTCTTCTCCATTCTGTTTTTCCAAACTTCACAATTTGATCGCTCCAACGACACAGTGGTACCTTCCTCGGTCTTTTCTTATCTTTCAGAATGCAAAATACGACTTTGGTGTCTGCCTATCATTATTTCTTCTCGCAAGGTGACTCCATTTTAAGTTCTTAACTCCAGAAATAACATCCTTAACTTTGGTTTGCTTAATTATCCAAGTGTTTGGCTTTCTGTCTCTTCAGGTGAATCCTAAAATGTTTCACTACATGCATCTCTGAGTTGTTTGATGTTTTTGTATTGTTTTATATGTTAATGTCCAAGTTTCTGAAAGCATAAGTTAAAACAGGCGAAATGCACTGATCAAAAACTTTTCTTTTCAAAGAAATTGGGAGATCGTTTTTGAATATAGCGCTATTTCTTCAAAATGCTCTCCACGCAAGTTTAACTCGGCTGTTAATTTCTTTCATGGTGCCCTCTATTCATCGGAAGGACTTGTCTCAGATATGTAGAACAGCATACCGTTTTTAACTTATCCATATCAATAGTGATTCATATTAATCCATACCTTCAGTGAAGAAACAAAGGAATTTGCCATAATTTTTATCTTACTGAGGCACTGTGGGTCATTTTCAATCCACCGAGTTTGCTTTCTTTGTTTAATTCCTGAAGCATTTCTTACAAATCCTCAGATGACGAGGTAAGCAGTATACTTCTCGTAAACTCTCGTCTTCTCGTAAACTAAGGTCGAGTGAATCTACTCTCAAAAGCTGATAGACGTGAGGTGCCGGGTTCGATCTTAGGTTGCACTCGTTGGTCTAACCGCTCGGCATTTTCTGTGCTCTTCTCCAAACCTGGCGCAAATGCGGGTGAGGATCATTTAAAAAAACCTGCTGGAGGGCATTTACATCCTTAGGCCCAGACACCTATGCCTATAATATTCAACTGGCCTTAATCCCCAACGCCAACAACTCATAAATGAAATTTTGCTAACACACCATACCCACGATCAGAGAAGTAGTCATTTTCCAAAAATGGGTGTAATATGTTTAGAATATCTCAAAAAGTATAAATTCATCGAAACTCGGAATTCATTGAAAACTTTCAGGAAGCAATATTTTCTTCTACAACATATTATTTAGCTTATTCAATAACGACTTATTGGCGTTTAGTGTATGAGCCAAAACCACAAGTAACTGTTCTAAATGAAATGCGGGTTTTATGAAATTTGGGGACAAGAACTAAATACAGAAAATCTTGACTGTTTTGTTTTAATTTTAATTTCTTATAAAATGCCTTTAATTTATTACTGATTTCTTGTTTTTTTTTTTTTTTTTTTTTTTTTTTTTTTTTGTTTAAGGAGAATAAAATTCTCCTTAACATAGCTATCATAAAGTCTTTGAGCATAATGTTTTTTACATATGATTGCAAAATTTCTGTTAGATTTGTCGATATATAAAATTATAAATTTAGCTTGTCATTTTTTAATTGAAGTTTTTAAATCTGCATAAATATTATTTTTGAAATCCCATCATAATTTTTTATATAAATATCTTTCAAATCTCTCTGTATATGATACCTCCACTAGTTGAATACTCAATAGGTAATCTGTATCTAAAAGCCATTTTCGATATGAAAAAATCGATATTTTTTGTAAATTCTTTCATGAACTATCTTTCTAGACAAGATTCCTTTTAATCTGTACTTTGTACCGTATTTCATTTATTTCTGCAGAAAAGTATTCGGAACTATATCCAAATCTCTATTAAGAAGATATCCATAATCTTCATAAACGTATCTGAGATATTTAGTTTCTTGACAATAGCATACGCTTTTTTCTGTGCCCCCTCTGAAATTCTTTGCGAAATTATTGTAATTATATGTCGTTTTACTCATGTATTTATCATATTTAAAAGCCTTAACTATATATATATATATATATATATATATATATATATATATGGCAATATTGTTGTATTTATTTATTATAGTGTTAAAGTTAACTTTTTCATAATGTTGACCAACATAATCCAACACTAAGTAAATTATATTGTTTGATTTTATTTCTCTCTTTTTTTTTTTCTTTTTTTTTAATAGTTCATTAAAAATTGTTTTCTCATTCTATATTTTAATAAATTTAAACTCATGTCAACTGCTATAGTTCCGATATTTTCACTAGAATTCAACCCATGATATAAATCTTATAAATCTATCAATTGTGTTTTTCTTACATAGAAAATTATGTTCTTAATTAAAATTTTATCGCTATATTTATCTTTATCGATTAAATTAATGATCTTTTAGAAATTATTTACTTATTTCTAACTTTAAAATGTTGAACGTTAGATATAGATTCACAGTTCTTCCAGTGGTTTAACTTATCATAAATTGAATCGCAGATGTTCATCCTTCTAGATTCATTTAAATCATCCCCCCCCCCCTGTTTTGCAAAATGTCCAATTTCCAGATGTTGGTCTTCCTTATTTAGTTTATTAAATCTAATATTAATTCCGTAGGAAATCTCACCTATATATACTATATTAATATGATTTCTTTCACGGTGAAAATATTTTGAAATATAATAATCAGCAGGCGTAAATATTGAACTAAAATAAAATAAAAATAATTACAAGATAAAAAGAACTTTTTATAAACCATGTTTTTAAATTTTCTGTTGAATCATATAAACGTTAACGAAGTCAGCGGGGATCCGAAATAATTGATTAAAAGTATTAAAAAAATGCATTGTCACCATGTTCTGAGCTATTCTGAAAATTTCAAATGTCTTGCTAATCGGGAAGTTATATGATTGTTGAATCATAAAAACGCTACCGAAGGCAGTGCGGACCCGAAACAATTGACTAAAAGTATTATGAAATATGCCTTGTCACAGTGTCCTGAGCTATTCTGAAAGTTCCAAATGTCTAGTTAGTCGGAAAGTTATATGATTGTTAAATCATATAAACGCTACCGAAGGCAACAGGGACCCGAAACAACTGGCTAAAAATATTTAAAACGTGCATTGTCATCGTGTTCTAATTTATTCTAAAAGTTTCAAATGTCTAGCTAGTCGTGAAGTTATATGATTGTTGAATCATATAAACGCTACCGAAGGCAGCGGGGTTGTCGTTGTAGGATTCTTTAAGGCCGATTGACTCCTTATGTAGCCTAGGCCCATGGGGGGGAATGCCTTCCGTGGAAGGTCTTTCTAAGAGGTCCTAGCCCGTAGGACCCCTTAGATCCTACGGGCTAGGACCCCTAAGAAAGATCCCCACGGTGGAAGGCAACGGGGACCCAAAAACATTGGCTAAAAGTATTTAAAAATATGCATTGTCTTCTTTTACTGAGCTTTTTTAAAAGTTTCAAATTTCTAGCTAGTCGGGAAGTTATGTGATTGTTGAATCATATAAACGCTACTGAAGGTAGCGGGGACCCAAAACAATTGTCTAAAACTATTTAAAAAAAAAAAAAAAAAAAATGCATTGCCACGATGTTCTCAGCTATTCTGAAAGTTTCAAATGTCTAGCTAATCGGGAAGTTAATTAAAACTCGATTGCAAGATTTGTACTGGATTAACAAATAAGAATCGATGTTAATAAAAACGTAATAATTGTATATTTATCAAATAGTAATTGTATAACGAAGAATAAAATCAAAAGCAAATGTCACGAATAATAATAATAATTTTAAATTGTAACAAATATTTTGCTTTGAAAGACCATATGATTCTTCAACAAGTGATAAAAAAGAAGGTCTGCTACCACACTGTAATTATGCTTTATTATTATTATTATTATTATTATTATTATTATTATTGGGTGAAAAACGGCGCCTAATTATTTTGACTGAAAAGTATTTTTATTATTAATAAGAGTAGGTTACTAATTTATATTGTTGTTGTATAAAGTTCGTATCATTTAATAGAAAATATTATATTTCAGTCCAGTGTACCTGCATTAAAAATTACAATTTACATAAAAGATAAAACAGTTATGTTTAGTTTAACTCGATGTTTTAAACTCCAGTCCATTAATCAAATGAAAATTTTGCAATGCAATGATTTCAGTGTGTTTACGCATTATACTATAACCAACAAAAGGTCTTACTTAAAAATATAACAATATATATATATATATATATATATATATATATATATATATATATATATATATATATACATACAAAAAAAAAAAAAAAAAAAAAAAGCGAATAGGATTTGTTGGATTAAAAAATTATTATTATTATTATTATTTCAATTTAAAACATTTTTCACTGCACTTTTATCCAGCAGAAATAATTCTTTCGATTTGAATAAAAGTTTTAATTTAAATTCTGGAATATTTTTAAAAGAGAGAGAGAGGAACTCTTCAATTAAGATATATTCTGTTTATTAAATTAAGTTTCTCTGTTGAAAAAAATATAACGATAATTTATGAAGTTAGTGATTTACAAAAATATTTGTGATATTAGAAGTAATTTGTAAGAATTACAAGAATTATTCAAATCGGAAACATAATCTATAGCAATTTTATGAAAGACACACATTTTCAAAAAAAATCACAGCAAGAGACTTAGCAGCTTTGAAGATATCCACAAAAATTCCCAACCCTCTTCTACATACAAAGGGGTGTGTCATTTGACAGTTTACAAATTACATACGACACATGTTTTCAGCTTCTACAATACGAATACACAGGGGAATTTCTCACTTCTCTATAGACTCTTATTAGCGCCTGAAGCTTTCTTACCAAACGAAATCCCTACATCTATATCCCTACATACCATAAATCCGTGTGAAGAAAAGAGGATAATAGATAATTGCGTTTTAGAAACAGCAGCGCCATCTATGTCACACACTTCACACACACATCCGTACATTATAAACAAACCGAGGACCACCAAAAAAATATATGAGGATCTTTGTATGGCATAGTAGATTACGAATATGGGTCGATTTCGTTCCGAGGTCCGGCAAAACGGTCCTCGCAACGAAATTGGTCCTCGCAGTGTTGGTGTGTAAACGGACAGTGGTCCTCGCATGGTAGGGTAAACGAACGCACACACACACACACACAAAAAAAAAAAAAAAAAAAAAAAAAAAAAAAAAAAAAATTCTTTCATTATCTAATAATAGGTAAAAATTTAAGATATAAAATTTGAATGGAATTTCATTGAAACTATTATAATTGCGATAAATGGGGTAAAAATTTGGAAAGTGGAGAGGCTTCAAGAACCTTTCGCAAACGCTATTTTAACACAGTTTGTTTAAACTTAAATTATTCAAATATTGTTTTGAATAATGAAAAGATACATTTTTTCTGATTTCGTTTTTATGCCCATTAAAACTGCTGCTTAGTATCATTATGGTTGACGTTACGTCATACCAAATGGTGGGTTAAGGCCAAATTATTATTCTAAGGTGTTTGACTTGGGTGGAATATACTTTAGGCCAAAGCTCGCAACCTGTAATCGAACCCGACACCCCCTGCCTTCCAGCTTTAAGAATAGAAACTGTCAGCCACTAGTGACTTCCTTTTAAATCAGAAATTTTACAGATAGTTCTGCTTTACTCGAATTTCAAAACTACTGATATTGATTAAATCAAAATCTTAATGGCATTTATCGTCTAATATAATTTCAGAACAATTTTAATAAACTGATTGCAATAATATAATGAGAAATAATATTTGCTATTGTGAAAACGCCGAAGAGAAATTAAAAAATGAAACATTACAAAAATCAAATTAAGTATTAGCACCTCATGTGAACAACCTCTAAGTTATTAAGAATTATTTCTGTAAAAATATGTAGCTTCGGGAATATCTTTGGGAATACAATGAGATAAATATATATATTTTTTTTATATATAATGCTACTAAACGTCGACATTAAATATAATTATGGATGTGTAATGTGTGTGAACTTCTGGAATAAATATCATAAACTGTTTTACACAGTACAGCATCATATGAAAAAAAAAAATTAAATTTATCAGATAACATTCGTTGCTATTTTTCTCTTGGATATCGAAAATACACTTTTTTAAATTTTTATGCCTTCCATAATATTATATTATTAGAAGATAATCACGGAAGCATATTGAATCGATTGTAGTACCTAAAGAAGCGTTTCCATAAATATATTATTATACGAATATAGTTGATGTTTACTTCAAGCGAACAAAAGCTGTAACGAAGCAACATTTATATGAATAAATCAATAGTAGGAAATTCTTCTTCCAAGTTACGTAGAAAATATTGTGTTTTATTGTGATGATTTTTCTTTCTTTTACCAACAAAGCAGTATTTGTATAACAATCAGGTTTTCACCTCCTATAATAACAATACTATAAAGATGAGGCGAAACTGGGTGCTTTATTATCTATTACATAAAGAATACTATTGAAGTGATTACTTTTTTGTAGGGAATAGTTTTATGGAAGGTACTATAATCATTTATAATGCAAACATTTGTATGAAGAATGCAATATGTGTGCTTTACATATATAAAACATACTTGCCAACCGAACTCGAAAGATTGTTAATTCTCGCCCCATTTTGTGCACCACTTAATTCTTAGAGTAAGTCTCTCAAATAATTTTACGATTAAATAAGAAGAAAAGTACTCTAAAAAAAAGACTGGTGTGAAAAAATAGGCGGAAAGGGATGGGACTAACAATCTTCCGGGTTAGGATGGAAAGTATGATAAGATATGTGGATATAGAATTTTATGCATTTATAAATACTCATATTTATTCATAAGTACGTTTTTCCCAACACTGCATAGTGAGCAGGAGCACATACGAATAAATTAAAATTCTGTCCTTCATTAATTTGAGTATATATATTGCATTTTTATAACTTGTTTACTATAGAATAAGTTTTTTACTATATTACTCAAAAAATCCCCAGTATATGGCAGCCTTATATACATTATGTTTAATCTTTTAAGCATTAATCGTTTTTATGTTTTCGTTGGTGGTTGGCTGGTTGAGTCGTATAAGGCAGATTCACTACACTAGGGTCTTAGACCTATAGGTTGAAAGTCCTCCGTGTGTGTGTGTGTGTGGGGGGGGGGTATAAGGGGGAATAACCCGTATTTACGCGAGTTTCGGTGAAAATCACAAAAAACTCGGAATGGCTAGGTTAAATAGCACGACCTGTAATCGAACATGGCACTTCCTGTCCACCAGCTTTGAGCGCAGAACCGCTCGACCACTGTCCACGATTTTGATAGATTTAGATTGTATATGTATTACCTGATTCATCTCTGATTCTTTGGAAGCTACTTAGCAACTTTATATGTCAGATTATTATTATTGTAGTTATTATTTTTTCAGAATCTTTTATTAGATGTAAGCAAAACGGAAATATTCAGCGTCAAATTGAACTTAATGTACAGTCATTCATATATGCATCAAGCTCTCCAAACACGTCCCAGAATTCCTCATAAACTGAAAACTAATTATTAAAGGATTTTTTTAAGTCTTTTTATTCTTTAATCGTAAATGTATTGAGACATACATCAAAAAAATTTTAAAGTATTTTTTTTTTTAATATTAAGTATTAAGTATTTTATTAAGTATTTAAGTATTATTCATTTTTTATAGCCTTTTTCAGAAAGAAATATGTGTATAAAAATACTGTTCTAAAAAAAAAAAAAAAAAAAAAAAAAAAAACTTTTTCTTGGGGTAAAGGTAATTTATGTAGCATGTAAGAACAATTACTTTAATCATAAATTGATTACGACACATATCAAAATGATTACATGCTGCATAAAAGTATAAAGCTTTACTATCGAACACAAGTTTTAAAATATTAAAATTAGAAGCATACATAGTGCTGTTGCAGCATAATGCGAAGAGAATTAGTGTAAAAAAGGTAATGGATTTTCAATAGACAATTCAAGTTTTTTATTTGACAATATTTGTCCTCATCGATTTTTAGCAGTAAGCCCCAACTTTTATTTATTTATTTTTTTACTTTAGTGTTTAAATGCTTCAACTTTAATCTCCAGCAATTACTGTGGTAAATTCTATTGGCGTAAAATCAGTGAATGGAAATTAAGGAGTTAACCACGAACACATAAAGAATACATGAATACATAAAGTATGTTTAACAAAAACAAAAATAAAATAAAATAAAATAAAAAAATAGATAAACGTTGAAACGACGGGCTTGTTTTCATGATTAAAAAATAATTCTCCTTTGTTATCGCCAGCATTTTTAAAACGACTTATTTTTTTTCCTTCGTTTCAGATTGCAGTTATAAATTGTTTTACCCACAGTTAAAAAATCAACCCTTTGCTGGTGCTTTTAATTTCAATCCTCTTGTTAGTGTTGACAAATTTAGGGTGTTAAAAGGTTAGGAAATCTCTTCATTACGAACATTTATGAAGATATAAATGAAGTTCTGCGACATTGTTTTAACATCAGCATATTCAAAATTTAAACGTTTATAACTCTATGAAAATGTAACTAAAATGTAGTACAACAAGTAAATTTATTCGCATTGCCTTTGACCGCAGGAATTCAAATATAAGCTCATATTACATTAGCACCAATAAAAATAAAAAGTTGGTGCGTATTTTTAATATGTAGACCACTCCAAATTTAATATTTTGCTTATTTTTCAAAAAAATACTCATTTTACATTTTTCGTTATAAGTTAGTAACGAAAAAACTTCGGAAGTTTCCGCTTTTTATCCCAGACTACATATAAGTATAAATGAATATCAGCATACATTTTATTCAGATGTTTCATTTTTATCTTAGTAACAACTATAAATCAAACATGCCAACATTTTAATTTATTCCAGAACACTAGAGTATCCGCCCATTTTTCACAAAAATTGTATTATTGTTTTCTTAACACCAGTGTTGGGCATAATTGATTAAAAAGTAATTGAATTACAATTGAATTACAATTAAATTACAATTATATATATATATATATATATATATTTGTCAATCGATTAACAAGTATTTGATTACAAATAAATTGAATAAGTAATTCAATTTATTTGTAATTCATTATTTATTAATTTATTGTCAGTAAAATAGTTATAATTGTAATTTAATTGTAATTCAATTGTAATTCAATTACATTTTAATCAATTATGCCCAACACTGCTTAACACTTTTGCGACTGCATATTTTTGTCTTTTTCACAGTATGGTCCGCCTGTAGGCGTTATTATCTCCAGTTACAATATTCCAGAAAATATTTTCCATTTTCAGATTCATATTACAAATGGATATACATCATAATCACAATCTTTCGAATCAAAGTATCTATAACATTGTATCCATAGTATTTGTATCCATAATACTTGTATCCATAGCATATTGGTTGTAAAAATAGGAATATTGTGTGTATTCTTAAGAAATAAATGACATACAAATTGAAAAAGAAACACCCAGTTACAGATTTTCAAATGACGTGAATCTACGTCAGTGGTCGCGAAAGTGTTAATTAATTGTAATTACATATTGCAGAAAAATTTATGACAAATAAAATGGTATGATAAAAAGGGGGGGGGGGGTTACTAGCAGTGTTTTGGAATGCATTAAAATAATGACATATATGATATATTACGATAACACCTTGTTTTTATTATACGAACATTACCCCAAGAATGAAATACAAATTATTTTAAATGGGAAAGATGTGATAATGCATTACATGACAAAGTGTTCTAAGTACATTCTGAGGTTATTTTCTTTTAAATAGCAAAGCACCTAGAGCAATGAGTACCATTTGTCTTTTACAGTAAATTTCTTGGAACATAAATCTTCTGCTAGGCAACTAATTTTCTTACAAGATAGGGAAAGTTCTCTCCCTAATTTATTTGTTCAATGCGCAGAAAATTGTGCACCATCTGAACAAAGAGTTATCTGAGCTTTCAAAGAATGTTACACTAATAAGTTATATACTCATATATATATATATATATATATATATATATATATATATTAAATAGCATTTAATGTTACTGATAATGTATCAAGAGAATTAATATTGTAATATTTTTAAAAGCAATGCAATTTCATTAATTAAAGGGGAAAAAAATACAGAATATTAATAAATACAAATAGAAATATTTTCCAGAATTCAGTTCACATTATTTTAGGGAAGGCATTTATAACCAATGATATTATATAAATTATTAATCGTCTATTTTGTATATAAAATATCACTTCTCAAAATTATTGGTGAATATTGAATAAAAAAGTTACAAAATCTGGCAATACTGGTGAGTACATATAACATGATATAATAGTAAAATGTTGTAATGCCAGTTTTAAAATATATTTGTTAGTACACACACACACACACACACACACACACATATATATATACGTTTTGAAGTGCTTAATCCGCAGTTCATATAAATTAGTTTCATAAGAATTTTAAACAATATACGAATATTTCATTTTAGAGTATTTTTAGGCCCACCTTTATTTCACACAACGTTACTTGTAGAAATCTTTTCTGTAATATGTAACTACGATAAAATAAGAAAAAAGTTACTCTTAACACTTTTCGCGACCGCTGACTATATTCCATACCTTTCAACCACATCATTATAAAGCGTAAAATTTTTAATACCCGCCCCAGCTTAACTTACTGTCAAAAAGTCAAGAGCATGCGGTCGCAAAAGTGTTAATATAAAACTGGAGTGAAAAAAGGTGGAATTAATATTGCTCTGGAATAAAATATAAATGCATACTTGCCAACCATATCATTAATAACCGTACAATTGTTAACATCCCCTGAAAAATGCCCCTTTTCTCACACCACTATATTTTTAGAGTTATTCTCTCTGAAAGTTGTTACGATTAAATAAGACTAAATTTACTCTAAAAAATTATTGGTGTCAAAAAAAGGCGGGTACTACAAATTGTACTGTTAATACATAATGAGTACTGTTGTACATAATGAGATGGTTGGCAAGTATGTAAATGTTGAAAACTCTGGTATATTGGACCTTCAGATTCCACATTGGAATTTACTATATACTATAGAACTGGTGTATCGAAAATTTCTTCCCGTATGTTATAAAACACTGACTCTAGAAATATTTCTTTAGTAACATTCATATAGCACTTAAAATAGTAGTTGGTCAAGTGTAAGATATTTTTTTTTAAATAAGATTTTAGTGTTAGTTTATTCATTTGAATGAAACAAATTTTTGGCAGATCCAATATTATATATAGGTATTGTTTTTATGTCATAAAATTAGCTTTGATTGAGTAAATAATCAATTTACTCTTTCTGTTTTCTCTCTTTTAATGAATATATACACATGTATAGATAGATAAGGATATATAAATATTTATACGCACACACACACACACAGCACATTTTCCAGCGTATAATCCGCAATTCAAATAAATTAGTTATATATAAGGAATTTTATTTAGACAATTATATACGAGGTACTGAAACATTACATACATTTCAAACAATTTCTTGCGTAAAATGTGTGTATGTGACCTTTAAATTTTACAACGGAATTCACTATACATTTAACAGGTGTATCGGAAATTTCTGTCCGTATATTACAAAACACTGACACTGGAAATATTATTGTAGTAAAATTCATATAGCTCTTAAAATGATATTCGGTAAAGTGCATACTTGCCAACATCCTAATTAATATTCGGAAGTGTTGTTAGTCCCGCCCTTTTTTTACACCAGCAAATTTTTAGAGTAATATTCTGCAAATGCAATTAGGATTAAATAGGAAAAAATACTCTATAAAAATACTGGTGTGAAAAAGAAGGCGGGGCTAACAATACTGCGGAATAATTATTAGTATGTTGGCAAGTATGAAAGTGTCAGATAATTAAATGATATTATAGTGTTAGTTTATTAATTTGAACAAAAAGAAAATTTTTCGGTAGATACAACATTATATATGTGTATTACTAAGGAGACTTTTAAAAATAACAATTGTATTAGAGGTAAAAAAAAGCATTTTGTTTTATAAGGTAAAAAGATTTATATATATTTTAAAGGAAGCCAGTTTAAGAAAGACACATCTAGATTACATACATCATCTTGACAGTTTCTTCTTGTTACAGTTGAATATAAATTTAAATTGGCTTCAGTAAACTTACGCTTCCTTGAAGTTTGTTCAGTCTTTCTCATTTCAGCTACTTTTAAAATTTTTGTATTTTTACCAGATAAAATTTCATCAGATTGTCTGTTCGAATTGCTCAAAGTTTTATTTCATTTTTAATTCTGTGCTCTATATAAAGTAAAAAAATAAAATAAAAAGGAATACATTTTTGAACTTTTACTTCCGTTTGGAATATTTCTAATTTTCAACTTCTTTCCTCTTGGGACGAAGTAATTTAAAAAAGAACATGAATGATCTTAATTTGCAGATTAGTTCTAAAATAATATTTAGACTAAAAGTGTATTTAATCCATAATAATAAAAGGAAAGATTTGTTTGTCTGTCTGTGCTTATATACGTTCAACCCCTATTGAACGCAGAAATACAGAAATTGACATACGGATGCTCCGTATGTCAGTTCCCGAGAGGCTGCTGAAAACAGAATTTAAAATTTATAATTAGTTGCGGAGATATTAATTAAAACGTCGACCTATCATAATTAATAAACGAGTTAATATTGAGCTTAAGATGCATTTAAGGAGCGTTAAATGGCTAAACAAATTAGAAATATCGATATAATCGTTACAAATTCGTTACTAAATGAAAGGGGCGATTTCTCGGAATCTTGGAGTGCAAACAGCATTTCCATACGGCAATTAAATTTTTTTAAAATTAACTAAAGTATGAAATTTATGTGGCAACACTTGATTATTTCATTTATCAATTCTTCAGTGCCTGACATATTGGCTGACTACTCTTCCGGTCCGGAATAATTGCTTTTCGATCACGTGACAAAGTACTTGAAATAAAAAAAAAGCAGTTTTGAATTTTTTGAATTTTAAATCGATTTAAACAGAAATTGATAATCGCTTGGCTTTACTCTTCACCTTTCTGCAGTTCAACGTCAACGTAGTTGCTTCGGAGTACCTACATATGGTCGCAACCAGTGCTTACCTCCATCGAAAATGTAAAAAAAATAAAAGAAAACAATTTTTCAGAAAAGAAAAAAATAAAAAGCTGAAGGCTTTTTAAAAATTAAAAAAATTTTGAATTTAATCTCAGAAGTGTCCCCACGTTAGCAGATATTTTTACTGAGTAAAGCAACAGGAGAAAAAAATAAAAATAAAAATAAAAACCTCCTTGAAAAATTCCTAAGTCCAACAGAAGGATCTGTTGCGTGCATTGACTAAGGCAGTTTGGACGGCGAAAAGGAATTAAGTGTTGAGCAGGGCGCCCCATGTTGCACAGGAAATCGCTCAGAGTCCCACAATTAATGAAATAAAGGGACCCCTATATCCCCCCCCCTAAAATTTCTGACACAAAATAATAAGAAAAATTCAGAAGAGGATTAAAGAGAAATAAAATACAGTGTTTCAGACTGAATCTCGGTTTCTATCCAGAATCTAAGTTCTGAGGTGGATCCGTGGACCAACCAGCAACCTGCAAGTTATTCTCAATCATCTCTGAAAATTTTTGAGCTAAAAACGACGGAATTATAATCTAGACGACCCGACCAATCAGAGCGCGAGGCTCAGACCAATCAGAGATGGCTTTCGGGCTTACCGTCAGACAGCAGCAAACTGAAGTAACAAATAATAAAAAAAAAGAATAAAACTTAATAAAAATAGGCAAATAATTAAAAATAAATCCGGCAGTTCATAATTTTGGAGGTAAACATTAAAAATTTTGAGGATTCATAAGTAGTAAGGTGGAAATCACGACTGTAAAAATGAAACAGTACATAAGCCTGATGCAAGGATTAGACAACGCTAGAGAAACGTTTCTTTCACTATAGGGAGAAAAATAATTTTGTAAGGAAATACACTGTTATGTAACAAAAAATTCTAAAGGAAAGCTTAAATTAAAATAAATAAATAAATAAATAAATAAAAGACGGATTTATATTTATTTAAATTATTTTTTTTTTCATCTGTTTATGTAAAGAGACAAAATTTACTTTTAACAGAATAATATATATGTATATATATATATATATGTATATATATATATATTTTTTTTTTCTGAACTGGGCTGTAAAAAAGTAGTTTTGAAATTTCTTAAATTTTAGACGAATTTTAACAGAAATTGCTAATCACCCTTGATTGATTAGCCATTTTGAGTGTAAAATATATCAAAGATATTCATTAATATTATACGTAATACATCATTCGAAACATATTTTAAAGTACAGTGCAACCACATTTCCTACGCCTAGCAGTGAAGACGAGTCCAAAATCTTTGAGGCGTGAAAAGTTGGCCGACAGGTTGAAATTTAGTAAACATCCAATCATTCGATTCGCAGTGTTCCCTTATCGCTTATTTTCTCTCAACGAAAAATTTATCTCCCCTATTTTAACAGTGGACTCGTTCAGTCAGCACATGCGCAGAGACTTCCATGGTCGCAAGAAACGTGGTTAAAGATTACTTTTATTGTGGACTGCTAAAGTGATATAAACCGTTAAAATTCCACACGAAACTTTCGGAGAAAGCTACGGAAAACCCAGAACTTTTATATATTTTTTATATTTTACAGAGTTTCGAATACCAAATTCCGTTCACATTACGAACTAAGGATTTTTAATGTTATATAGCCCAGAAAAAAGCAAGTTTCGGAGAAAACTACGGACAACTCAGACACGGATCAATTTATAAAATTGTTTATATTACCTTTGTACCTCAGCTTTTAACTAACATAATTTCATAAGTAATATAGCATCTAAAAAGTTATTTGAATTGGAATCGACGAGTATATGTTGCAAATCTCTGTCGACAGAGAGCGCATTGTTATTTTAATAATTTAATTTCTAGATTTCTAATTACGATTTAATTACTTATAATGCATCATTTGAAATATTGCGGAATTTTAAACTGATGTAAGCTGTTAAATTCCGTACGGGAGATAAAAAAAAAAAAAAAAAACACAAAAAAGCAAGAGCATTTTTATTCCAATATCTCCAATTCTAATTATGATGCAAGCTTTCGAATTCGGATACTTCGCTCACATTTCGTATTAAGTATTTTTAACACTATTTAGCCCGTGGTTACGCTTGTTTCAGAGAAAGACCATGAAAAAATCGGACACAATTTTTTTTATAACAATGTTTATATTACCTTTGTATCTCAGTTTCTAATTGACATAATTTCATAGGCAAAATATCATTTTAAAAGTTTCTTGAATTGAGATTGCAGGTTACATGTTGCAAATCTCTGCCGCCAGAGGGCGCTTTGATATTTTAATAAATCAATATCTTGAATTCTGATTCTGATTAAATTATTTATACGGAGAAGATTACGAGACCGTGGGCCTACCCGGTTGGGGATTTGCCACGATCTGAATTTTCGAAGGTCCAGTACATGGTGAGCGAACAGGCTGTTTCAAATTATGAAACGTAAAGCAGCGCCTTAGTCACCATAGAGCGGGATTTTTCTACAGTTAAAATTTTCAAAGATATTTGCTCTATGAGCGAGCAAGCTGTTGTAAGTTCTAAAACGTGGATAAGGCACTGAAGGGGCCAATAAGGCTTTGCTAAAGTCATTTCAAAGATCATAACACGGTGAGCGAACAGGCTGTTTCAGATATTGAAACGGGAAGAGGGCGCCGCAGGCGCTGTCGAGCGGGATTTTACTACGGTTAAATTTTTCAACAAAACTATTTGCACAATATGTCAATAAGCTGTTGTAGGACCTGAAACGGGAAAAAACCGCCGCTAGAGCGGGTGTGTCGTAAAGTCGGAATTTTCAAGGATCGTGAACCAGCTGGTCGCCGAAGGCGGCTACTATTACATAAAATTAAAAATTGTGCGGCTTTAGAGGTAGATTAATATTTACAACAATTACAAAAATACAACAATTTAAAAGCAAATCATGAAATGAAAATATAAATTACTAGTCAAAGTATTTCGAATACAATACAGATTCTTTTTTTTTTTTTTTTTTTTTTTTACATTGTAAGATCTTTTGAAATAATCGGCAACATTTGTTACAGATATATAATATATTAATCAGGGCCCGACTTAGACTACCTGCAGCCCCGGGGCAAGCCTATTCTGGGGGGCCCCCTTGCAGTGGCATAAGAGGTCATAAGGTTGCAGAATTTCTGTATTCGCCTGTAGGGGGCCCCTTCCAGAAGGGGGGCCCAGGGCATTTGCCCCGTATGCCCTGCCGTAAATCAGGGCCTGGATATTATAAACAGACATATTGTACTTCAAGTCTAATATTCCTTTGAAAGAAACATAAAAAATCTGTAAATACATCATTTGCTCAATACGCAAAAGAAGATGTACATCTCCTGATGTCATAAAATATTTTTTATTGCGATAAAAATATTTTATGGGTGTGAAATTTTAAAACTGTGGTACTTGTGAACACAATATTTATTCGTAAATTGTAGTATCGAAAGTTCGGAAATACATCATTTTTCCATATTAATTTATTGTGTCACTAACATATTATGATTGTTATTGTACTAAAACAATTTCTTAAGCTATGTATGAAGGCATCAAATTGTTCTTGATCTAATCTATTGTATATTGTTTAGTTGTATGCTATGCTATGTTTTCATATTTTAATTAAAATATAATGTATTTTAATATATGTTTGGAGTACTTTATTATAGAGTGATACATACAAATATATAATAAATTGTAAGCGATGAAACTATTTGAAATCTTTTTTTTTTAAATCTCCTATATATTTATATTATATTATACGTTGTTTAAATCATAATAAACTTTATTTTAACAAAATATTGATTTTTTTTTTTTTTTTTTTTGCACATTGTGGTCGATAAATTAGCACCCTAGTTTTTTGTAAGGTATTTCTTGAACGTTTTCAGTAAACAACATATTATATATTAAAAAAAAAAAAAAACTTTAATCCTTAAATCTAACCCTTTAATCCTTTATCTACCACATTACAGGTTCCTTATTTTATTCCGGAGTATTCATAGTCTCGCCTTTATTTCATACCACTTTTATTATAAGAATAATTTTTTCTTATCTTATCGTAGTTTTATATTATAGCATACATGACAATAAACTAATTAATATTCCGTAGTACTGTTAGCCCAGCTTATTTTTTCACACCAGTATGTTTTTAGAGTATTTTTCTTCGCATTCAATCGTAATTGAATTTGACGAATATTACTTTACAAATTTTTGGTGTGAAAAAAAGGGCGGGACTAACAACACTACGGACTATTAATTAGGTATGTCATAGAAAAGTATTTTATAAACTATTAAGTGTGAGAATAAAGGCGGTGCTAAGAGGGCTCGGAATAAATTAAGATACTTAGATACTCTGGCATTATGAAACAGACAAAAGTTTTGTTTGAAACATGTATTTTTAGTTTTTTTTAAACATTTATAAAGATATATACAAAAAAAATTACAATTATCACCGCATCATAGTACTAATTAACCATCTTGTAAAGCGGTACTTTTGTGTAATATCACTATTACATAGAGGTCGAAAAGATATTTCGACCTTAAAAATTCTAATATATATATATATTTACTATTTAAGTTACTTATATTTTTTTTTTCTGGGGCTGGTGGGAGATTCTTGAAGTAATATAGGAATTAATTATAACGCGCGTGAAGATTTTCAAAAATGCCAAGAAAAAACAGCGAAAGCAGTCTGTAAAACCTTTTCGGGAAGAAAAACAGCTACATGTGTTATCTAAGTGCCTTAGAATGAGATTACAGCGATGTGTATACATATACAGAGCTGCCAACCTAATCCGGCAAATTGTTAGTACCGCCCCTTTTTCTACACCACTTAATTTTTAGAGTATTTTTCTACTTAATTCATCATAGATATATTTGAAGAGAATTACTCTAAAAATTAAGTGGTGTAGAAAAAGGGGCGTTTTTCAATAGGCGTTAACAATTTGCCGGATTAGGTTGGCAGCTCTGCACATATATGTATATATATATATATATATACTGAGATATAATTCCCTAGTTTCCCAAGTATAAGGCCACAAATGCATACTTACCAACCTAACTCAGAAAATTGTTAGACCTGTCCTTTTCCACCTATTTTTTGACACAAGTCTTTTTTTAGAGTACTTTTCTTCTTATTTAATCGTAAATATATTTGAAGAGAATTATTGGTTTAAACTCAAGTAATTGAATTTATGTTTTTTAATGAACAGCGTTCTAGGAAAAGCTAAAATGCGGTTCATACAGGAAAATCGGCCCTCGGTAAACGGTTAAAAAATATATTTGGATTTTTGTTTAGATAAACCCCCCAAAAAAATGATAACGTTTTGCGAGACATATAATACAATCAATAGGGAAAGTATATAAAACAGTCCGAGTTAACTGTCTATTACGGTAATATATTAGCATGCATTTGTTTTTTTCTTTTTTTTTTTTTAATATAATCTTTTTATGTTATTATTTATACTTGTACGTTTTCTCCACGCTTTGTACGTTTCGATTATCACAAAATATGTTTTGCAGGGATGGAACACGGGCGCAGAATTCATACCACTCTCAATGTAAGAAAATCTTCTACTTCTTAAATCAACGAAATTATATGTAGAGAAATTTCTTAAACGGATTCCGGTATGAATTCTGCGCCCGTGTTCCATCCCTGTGTTTTGGCAAAAATTTTAATTTAAAAATAATTATCTTTGGACTATTTGGCAAAAGTATTAAGAAATCTATATAAAGTGGTAATGAATAAGATGACAAATAATAGTGTCAATAAGGAATGGTTCACATCAAAATATTCAGAACAATTCTAGTGATTTTCCTCTTGCGATAATTTTCGGTCAATATATTTTATTCTAAGAAACTAATTTTCTCTGAGAAGATTCAAGAGATTCTCCATGTAACATATTTATTCTACGTTGAGAAAATCATTAATTAGAAGACAGAAATTTTGTTACTTATGAACAGTATTACAATAATAAACCTAGATACTAATTTGTTTCAAATGAGATATGATATAAATGTTTATTATTTAAAGAAAATATAACTTATAAAACAGATTTAATGGTAAATACTCAGAGAAAAAAATAATAATTTGGATATTCAATATCTTTTTATTATTAATAATATACTCCGGTGAAAATGATAGAACTTCCAATTGCTAATTTTAATTTTCAGAAATTGTCATAAATACTGCGTAAATTTTTAATTTTGTAGCAAAATAATATTTCATTTTATTAAAGTCTTAATTGATTGATTATGGCTTAATTGATAATACAACAATAAACATTCTATTTCATGATTTAAAATAATTGTGTGTGCGTGTGCGTTTTTGTGGGTGTGTGTATGCGTGGTGTGTGTTTTCATTTTCTAAATAAAATGTATCATTAAAATTACTTTTATTTATCAATTTGTTAAAATAATATAAATTCGTCCCATAATAATATTAGCTCATTTGTCGCTCGAAGCTGGAAAACGGGAAATACAGGGTTGGATCACAGGCCACGTTCGTCAGGGTGGTGACAGACCACATTTTTCCCCTGATTCTTGCACTAGTATTTTTCTTTCAGAATTTTTAATAGTAAGTTTGCACTATGAATTAAGTATAAATGTATCATATAAATATACTGGTGGAAGAATGAAGGTTAAAATACGGGTCGGTAACAATCCTTGTTCATCGATGTAGTGGTTCAGAGTTTTTCGTAGATTTTTCCGAAATTCTTACAAACATGGACTAGAATTCTACATAATAACACCTCACAGAGGGTCACCAAAACAAAGGCCCATGTGTATTAAATTGGCCTTAATCCATATACCACGTTCCCAGAAAATTATTTAATTTACTTCCATTTCTTCTAACTTAATGAGCCAATCGCAGCATCTTAACATTGGCGCAGAGGTGAAAGTGTTATCGTCATTAGCACCACTATTTTTTATTTAGAAAAATTGAGTATATTTTAAAACTGTTATACTCCGATTAAGTAAGATTACGATTATTGCTAAATAATACCGGTTGGAAGAGTTCCGACAAAAGACAGACGACTTTCACCCCTGTCTTTGTGTGATACCTTGATTTGCTGTTTCAGTTAAAATATTAAAGCATACAGTAAACCATGGGCTTGGATTAGAAAGCTGACTATTAAAATTATAGAATAAGCTCATCGTTGCTTCATCGTGCAGTATTGCTCTGAATTGAATAAATAAATACATAATTTTTTGAAGCCATGAGATTCATCCTCAAAATTGTGCCTTACTTCACATGATTTCAATACTTGGAGCACTGTCCATGGGGCGCTTAGAGCACAAATCGTAAATACTTCTATGATTGGGCATGTTTAAAAAACCCATCTATACCATGCCCTTTTATTGCACTTTAAAAACAATCAAGTTAATTAAAACTTGGACTTTAAACAGAAGAATACAAGAACATGTACGTAATATCAAAGAAGGAAATAGTTCTAGCCTGGTCGACTGCATTTATTCCAACCCAATTCCCCTATATGGGAAAAAACCAAAATTATTACAGTACCACCTACTATCCAAGAACTTTACATTTCCTAAGCTAGTAAAATAATTAAAGGCAAAAATGCCATAAATTCTAAATATGCTGCAATTTTGCCAATAATTTGTCACAATATTATAAAATAGCTAATAGTTTATTTCTGCTAGTTCATTATGGTTTTTTTTCCTACAATAGCCTCGTGTAATTTTTCAGTAGTTCCAGCTTCTCTTATTTTTCTTAGCTCCTTAATCCACCTTCAACGGACTTCAAATTGACATTGCTGCTATTCACGTTATTAAAAGACTTAACTGTTGACTGTGAAAGGAAAATTATTTAAAAACTGCTCACTGGAAAAGAGTAATAAAATTCCCTGATGATGCTTTACTATTTAAAAGCGAAAAGCTTCGGATAAATTTTTCAACTTTTAAATACAATTTAATTTTTAAAGTGTTTTTAATATAATTTACAAATGACACGTGTTCAATTTAACCCTTTTTTATTTAAGGATAATTTATAATTAAAACAGTTCGCCCTGAACACTAATTAAGAATACTTCTATAATTCGCAGTGTTTAAACTACCTACCTTTGCCTCTCTATGTATGTTACACTTTAAAACAAAGCAAAGATATAGAAATCTATATTTGCAAAAGCTGCTTAAAATCAAAAGAAAATTAGAGTTTATTATTAAAAATTCATACTACTGTGAATATTTCTGATGTAGTTGGAAATTACTGTACATCGCGGAAGTTACAGATTTGCCTCAAGTATGCGTACACAATTTCTTTTGTACAGGCTAAGACATTTTCAGGCACTCACATTTCCAAAAATTGGTATAGTTAAGCTCTTGCGTCTGATTTGTTGGCTAGTATATACAAACTTTCTAATATCTAATAAACAATTATTTTCTAAAGATTAGACTTATTAATATTTTTTGTGTACATGCTAAAACATTTTCGTCTATACTATATATTTTTAGATCTGTGGAGAACATCTCCGATTCTTCCTTAGTTAGTAATATGAAAATTAACAATGGAATACGTTCAACAAAAGAGAAAGTTGTTTACTCTTACGTTTGAAGTCTTCAATGCATTTCATGGTTTCAAATTTTAAAATATTTTAAAGCTATTCTGCGTACTATTTCCCTTTTATGTATTCCCACAGCCAGTTTTCGACTGGCGTAAGGATCAGCAATGTTTTAGTTACATCTATATGTAACTTTGGAAGACATCTCTGTCGTAAATGCATTGTGTTATATATATATATAATATAAAGTATCCTGCCATTGGAAGGGGCAATATTTTGTAACTATACGGTAGTACATTGTTGTAATTCAAGAATAACAAGATTGTTTATCATTCATAAAATGCAATTCTGTAAATATCCGTAATGCCAGGATTAAAATTTTTCTTACAGAGTTAGAGAAGAAAATATTATTATTTTTGCTGCATAAGTCAAGGAAACACGATAAATTGTAACACGGCAGCGGCAGTGGTACTTACTTTATTTAGAAACGAAAGATTATTTATTAAAATTATCTACCATGACGAACGCAGACGATTTTCATCTTAGAGAAAACTAACACTAAGTATCCAAAGAAGATCGTTTTATTCTCTATTAGTTAACATCTTAATAATGCGTTTTACAATGGTTATATCGCATATCAAAATTCGTACAGTTATATGCAATAAAAGTTGAGATATAGCCTTCCCGATGAGTATTGACTGTTGAATTTACAGGTATAGTTGACAAACCCTTAGCACAATGTGACAGTTTGTGGAGTTTGCGTTCCTGCAAACTCCATCTTAACTTAAATACTTATTTAGATTACTAAGAAAACCAGAGACTTGAATTGAACAAACAATAAGAATTTATTTGAACCAGATTAATGGGAGGGCGGCCTGGTAATAAAACTTAGCTCAGTCAGCGTATTACTAAATCAAAATATATAAATCAACAATTTAATTTTCTTAAATATCTCACCCCAGCAGATAGTCGAAGGAGTAGAGACGGTCGCACTCGTACTCAGCTACTATGACTTCACTATGGATCAGAGGATTCCCTTCGGACCCAACTTGACCTTTCCGAATGCTAGTAGTTGCGCACACCAACACTCATCACTACTTAACTTCACACGGCTAAATCTCCACGACTCTACTTCCCGATATTCACCAAAATAAGATTCGTCACATCCACTATACTATCCTCCAACATCCACACACTCTACTAAAACCATCTCTATTTTTATACTTCATCCTACACCCTCCTTTCACTACATTTCAATCCGTTCTTTTAAAAATCACTTGTAATTTATCTGATATTCAAAATCTAAGTCTTTTTTATTGCAGCCCCCTGCCGACACAACACTAACTCGGCCTCAACCTTCACCGAGTCACTGGCGACGAAGCGATTTTAACCGTCCCCACTTTCTACTTTGCTGGATCCAGCTTAATTAAAACAACTGTGGTGACGTTCTGACGTCTCAACCTCACAAGTTTAAAAAAAAAATGTCAAACAAATGCGTGTTTAAATCTGTGTACTCTTTCTAAAAGAACTCTTTGTAAAAAAAAAAAAAAAAAAAAAGAAAAAAAAAAGAAAAGAGGAAGAAGAAGAAGAACATATATACCTCTCGTTTAACAAGATTCAGTTGCCTAATGCAACGTAATATAATACATGCTAAATTTTCTTCAGATAAATTTTTAATTCTCATTAATCAATTTTTGAAAAAGAAGTGCGAGATTCTTGTAAACAAGATTCCTGCAAATTAAGTTATAAAAAACAATTTTTATTTTATATATTTGTTTATAAACTAATTAATCAAAATTATGTCCATAATTAACTCAATTGCAATTTTGATTTCCACTAGAAGCTTAAATATCACATAAAAGTATTTGCAAATTGTGCAAATTGGAATGACAAAATTATCTAAATAAATTGAAATTCATAGCTGCCAATATTTTAATTTATTCTGGAATAATTTTAGCTCCGGCTCTATTTCGTATCACTTATTTTTTAAAAGTAACTTTTACTTATTTTATCAAAGTTATGTATTGAAGAAAATTTTTCTATAAATAAAGCGGTGCGAAATAAAGGCGGGGCTAAAAGTACTCCGGAATAAATTAAAATATTGGCAGCTATAGATATTAATATGGTATTAGAATTCAATGCATTTAATGCTTTTTTTTGTAACGCATTTATATATTACAGATTTTGATTAGTAAATTTCTTCAAATTAAATAAGAAACGTGCGAATTTTTGTTATTTTGCAAAGTGTTACTCACTAGAAACATTTTTTGTTAGAACAATTGATAACATTTAAAATTCTTTGTCTACTGTCTATATTGCATTTGTTATTTACAAATAGTTGAGAATAATTACATAGATTTTATATATATATAAGCATAGATTTCTTGTTATATATCATGTCCCTTACTCTATATAAAATTAGTAAGATTATTTTGGAAACAAGCTGAAATTTTAAATGTATGCACATAATATAAAAAGTTTCAAAAATGGGATTTTTACCCATTTCGGTCAACAGATTTTTTTATTTTAAACAGTAAGTTTCGTCGTTCGAAAAATGTCTAAAACGTTAATATATTTAACAGTTTGATCTCGAAGCCTTTATCACACGGGTAAACCAACATCTCGAACTTTTTACTTCCATTACCCTACTACCGTATGTAATGGAAGTATTGTATTCGGTCTGAAAATTCGATATCGGGTTTTCACCTGATTTACACGTTTTAAGGTCCCCTGAGTCAAAAAAAGTGGTTTTTGGCAATTGGTCAGTGTGTATGTATGTGTGTGTGTATGTGTGTGTGTATGTGTGCGCGTGTGTGTGTGTGTGTGTGGAGAATCTTCTGGCTACTATAGCTAACTAATGAAACTAATAAAGATAGAGCTACGGAATTTTAGAATTGAAATACGTCTGGTGTACAGATGAAATTTCCAAATTTTGGTGAAAATTGAAAAACCGGAAGTGGGACATCGGAAACCGGAAGTGGAACCGTAAGTCCGTATCTCAAAAACAGCTCTAACGATTTTCTTCAAACTTGCTACATAAACACTCAGTTAGATGTCCTTTCGAATGATATAGTTGGTTAGTTCAGGAAAATTGATAGGCGTCCTGTATAAATAGCTCAATTTCATGCCTCGCAAAGGCGTTCCTTTAAAAACGGTTGTACGGATTTTTTTCAAACTCGCCATTTTAACTCACGTTTAAATATGCTTTTGTATGTAATTATTGTTTTCCTGTCAATAATTGAGTTTAACCGGAAGTGGGACATCGGAAACCGGAAGTGGGACCGTAAGTCCGTATCTCAAAAACGGCTCTAACGATTTTCTTCAAATTTTCTATATAAACACCCTATTAGATGTCCTTTCGAATGATACAGTTGGTTAGTTCAGGAAAATTGATACGCGTCCTGTATAAATAGCTCAATTTCAGGTCTCCCAAGGGCGTTCCTTTAAAAACAGCTGTACGGATTTTTTTCAAACTCGCCATTTTAACTCACGTTTAAATATGCTTTTGTATGTAATTATTGTTTTCCTGTCAATAATTGATTTTTTGTAAATGTTGGTATCTCAAAAATGGCTCTAACGATTTTCTCTTTAGGTCACTTTTATGTTTTCTGATTACATTATCTCTCAAAAATGCATATAATACGTGTAATAGTGGGTAATGGAAGTCGTGTGGTTGTTTCACACCAGATTTTTTCCCAGATATTTGGTGATCCGCATATAAAACTTCCTAATTTTTCCGGTACTGATGGAATAATTTTTCGTACTAGAAACGTGCTTCTTAAAAGGGTGTGGCTTGAGAACAGAATTAGAATTGTGTAAGAGATCTATTCAAAAGTATAGAAGTACAGCAGGGTTCGTAGTTTCCGCCTTTTAGCTAGTCTAGCTAAATCGAATCTAGTTAATCTAGCTTAATATAAGATCTGGTTGTCCTTATGTTATGCTAGCCGCGTAATAAAAGCTAGCATAAAGCAAGTTTATACCCCTTTTACGAAGGCCGCGCCTTTTTTTTTTTTTTTTTGTCAGTGGCCTCTTTTATGTCGACCACTTTGTATTTTCCAAATGTGCGGGCCTGAAGTGTGATGGAAAATTAACCTTTTACATTCGAAACTTCTTTCAATAAGCGTAATGAGCTACCCGACAAAAGTTTTAATAAAAAAAAAAAAAAAAAAAAAAAAATGCAAAATATAAAACATAAGATTTTTAAATATAAATATTTTATATCTTTATTCGGTGTATATTTACATATAACAAACATTATATATGTATATTACGATTTATAATTTTCCATTGTGTGATATTTTGCAAAGTATTCTTGACCATTTACCAATGTCCAAGGCAAGCAACGTCCAAAGACACTTAATAAAAAATATAGGAGGAGTCTCTTTCTTAACGAAGCATAACACTAGTTATAGCAAATTTAGTTGCATAACATTATTGGTGGATATAAGATATATAGTAACGTAATTGGTCATGGTGCCTCTCGAGCGACGTTCGAGTTGAAGTAATGAATAGAATGTCGCCTGAGAGCAGAGCCTGATTAAGGGGGGAGCGCACATTATTTATACTTACACCGTTATTTTTTAGCAAATACTTTCCTCCTATAATAAATAGAAAATTCTCATCAAAAATTATTTTAAAAGAATTCTGGTGCCTAATAACTGTGAGTAAATTGGATTGTTTTACACCGTTCATTTTTTATAAAAAATATTTCCTCGTGAAAGCGTGGAATTTCTATGACATGAAGTAAAAAATAATTGTAAAAATATTCCGGTGAGAGCGGAGATAATGTGTGCTTCTCCCTTAATCAGGCTCTGCCTAAGAGGCGACGTTCGAGAGCTGACGGTTAACCAATGATTCTTAAGTATTAATTTTCAAGTCATGGAATTTTTATTATAACTGCACTCAATGTGATAAATGCCACTATATATACAACTACGTTACTTAATAGATTAAAAACAAACTAAAATCCATTATTCGAAATATTCTATTATTTTAGATTAACGCCTAAATTGCGTGATTATCTTTTAAAAAGAATGAATTTCTAAAAAAATTAAAAAGATTAATTTATTAGATTAAAACTTATAAATTATATATATATATATATATTTATGATGTATAACACATTAATATTCTGAGGAAATGTCAGTTAATATAAAATAATAATAATAATAATAATAATAATAATAACAATAATAATAAAAGTAAATGTTCCATTAACCATAGCTATTTGCCTTAATTATAATCTTCGTTATTTTATATGCAGTTTTTAAATTTATTTTGAATTAATTTTTTCATTCTGAATACGATTTCCTTTGATGATAAATCATTTTTAAAAAATAAGTAAAGCTAATGTTGATAATATTAATATACATATACATTTAGTGTTGTAATTCAATTATGTAAGCCTCGATGCTACAAACATTACAAAAAATACTCTAACTACTGAAAAAAAGCATAATTTAATAAAATTTAATATAAAATAAAATAAAATTTAATATATTACAGTAATGTTATGAAATGAATTGAATGCAAAGTTAATACTAAAGTATTTGATATATTTGATTAAAATAATGGAAGTTATCTATTATATAAAAACTTTAGTATGTATTGAATATATAATAAATAAATAAATGAATATTACTAATTAGCATTTTGAATGGAATAAATTAAAATATTATATTCAATTTAAATTTTTAATAAAATTTTATTAAAGTAAACTAATTAATTTTTATTTTTTTGAATTATTAAATGCAAGAAATTACTGATGAATAAACGACTTGGTATAAATTAGAATATGAAAAAAAAATAAAAATAAAAATTTTATGAAATGGAATACATTAAAAAGAAGACAAAGAAATAAAATATTTGTCAATTCAATAATGTAAATTAATAATTCTTTTATTTTAGTTAATAATTCCCCTTTTTATTTATTTAAAAAGATAAATTTAGGTTCTTTTTCATTGTCAATAAAATAAATAAATTTGTTATCTTACTAAGTTATTTGAGTTATATTATAACACGTTAAAAACATAATATCCCTGACTAATAAATTATAATTAGGGGGGAAAAAACAAAGTTTTCTAAAATCAATCGTGCAGTTTTGTCCATATCATTTTTCTTCATTAATATTATAAAAGTATTAAGTTGTAAAGATACTTTTAACCTTTTAATGTTATAAATTTTGTTGAAAGGCTTTTTTCTGGGGCTATTATTTTCTCGTTTAAATCTCATTAAGAATTTCTTTTCTTTATTAAATAAAGAAATCATAAGCGATTTATAATAAATGACATTAAGTGGTTTATTTATTTTATATTGCGTGGAGGAAATTGCACGTCATATTAATAAATTATCACTGCAGGTTTTCAATAAAGAAAAAATGCTATTGATATTAATCTTTAGAACATAATTTGGTATAATTTCTTGAACGCACGATTTGCATTCTAGTTTTCAGAATTTGTATATGAAATATTTGTTTCCATTAACTCAAACATAAAAATGTGTGCTGTTTAAACGTGTGTTAATTTAGCAACTATGTAAAATAAGTTGGTAAGTTATTATCTTTTCAATAACAAATTATCAATTACGTAATTATTTTTACTAAAAATAATTTATTATGTAGGACATTTAACCCTTTGCACTCGAGGACTACGTAGTGCAGCTAAAAGTAAACAACCAGATTACTTTTAACGCTGTAATCTTCTGAAAAAAAAAAAAAAAAAAAAAAAAAAAAAAAAAGTTTAAAAATTAGGATTTTGAGCATCCGCCGTTTATGTTTCACATAGCTGCCAAACTTTATAATTTTTAATTTGATTTATCATCATCATTCCCAGGGGCGCGCCAGCATTGTCAGGCGCCTGTGTGCAGAGTTTTAGTTCGCGCCCTACATTACTTAAAAAAAAAAAAAATCATTTTATAAAAGTTATCATCTAGCAAGTCAAATTGAATTTTGTACCTTAATAGTAATAAGTTTATTGAATGGCTAATAAAAAAAGAAATGTATCAAATAAAATGAAATTTAAAAAGAAACGAATAAAAAGTACATGTTGCAGAAAAAAAAAATCTTATACAGGGAGTTGCAAAAACACGAGGTACAATTGTGAAGGCAAATAGAGGAAACCAAAATAGGCAGATTTAGTGTTAATGTGGGAGCAGAAATGCCGCGTTGAGGCATTACAGTAGATGGCTTAGATGACAGTTGTAAGTCTGAACGTTTCTATTTGTTTGGGTCTAATTTTTAAGTAAATATTTAAACACAAAAAATAGTCTTAGCAAACTAAACGTTCCCTCATTTCATTACACCTTTTGCGAGTATTACGCGCATCATACTGATCCAAAATATCAGTCTCTATTCATATTGTTACGAAAATTTCGATTTTCTTGCATTAAAAAAGTAATTGTAAAGAAACAGGCAGTTTTTTGTCGAAAGATAAACTTTATTCAAGGATTATTCTAAAAAAAACCAATAAATTATTGTACTCAAACTCATACCTCAAAAAGTCATAAAACTATGTTAAAAACACCACAGAGTGGAATTTCACTCATCTAAGAATAAATATAAAACCATTTAAACCAAAATGAATGTTCAGAACAGATGTTCGAATACAACTGATCTTTTTTGGGAGTCTTCTGATCTCTTCTGTTTTTTATAATTTCTGTCGTGCTTTGGCGGACTTTCGAGATTATTCTGCGCCAGAAGCTAGTTGATAAATCCAGAAAATTCCAGGACTCGGATTTTATTGAAGATAGAGCTTCTAAACTTTGGAAACATTAAATTATTACTTCTCGTCAAGTTTGGTAGCCATGTCTCTGAATTCATTGCTAAGTTGCCAAGTCTGTATCCAAAGCTAACAATCACCTCCCGCCCCATCCCCGTTAAAATTGAATGAACTTCTTCTTATTTGCACTTTAATCGTAAATCTGCTTTTATTGCAACAACCCTTTCATTTAGGAAAGTGGTTTAACTTTTTGCAATACTAAAATGAAAAGAAATTATAATTAGTCGTGCTATTGCGGTATGTTTGCACATATAAATGAGTTTAACATTTTCTACTAGTACAGATAAATGGAATTTATAAGTACATAAAATTATAACACATAATAATAATAAAGGAAAAAAAATTCTGTAGTAGGTTTTATTTTGCTCAATTTCATTGTTGAAAACTCTCGAAATACTCTTAAGATCGAATGACTATCGATATAATGACAAGATTTAACTTGGTTAATTATGGATTTTTTTTTTTTTTTTTTTATTTTTTTTAAGGAACAAATAAATTTATACATGAAATAGTAGCATATACCTAATAAATATCACTTGGAAAATATGGATAAAAAATACTTAACAAGGTTAAAAATAATCTAATGAAAAGAATTTCTCCCATTTTCATTATCTAAACATTTTACGTAATCTTTATATATATATATTTTTCTTTTGTGCGTGTGTATGTCACTGAACTCCTCCTAAACGGCTGGACCGAGTTTAATGATATTTTTTGTGTGTCTTCAGGTGGATTCGAGAATGGTTTAGATATACAATTCAGTCCAATTTAAATTGTTTATTTAATTAATTTATCAGCAGATATTAAATACAAATTCCATTTTAACTTTAAAAAGATTATAAAGAAAGATATATTTGATGCCAAAATAAACAAAATTCACGTTTATTTATTTTATTTTTTTTTCGGAAATAAAATATTTTTAAGTTTCGCGTGATAAATAATAAAAATTAGAAAAAAAATTAATATGCTATGAAAATTGGTGCACTTTTGTATCGGGAATTCGAGTGTAAATAAATATTTTCATAGAGATACTTGGTATTAGCTTAAAATTTTTATTTAATTTAGTAGTACTTTTCTTTTCTGCAGTAAAACAAAAATTTTCGTTTTAATTGATACTTTATATGTTTCTTATAAAGGTTCTTTTATGTTCACTTTGATTGTAAGTAGTAATAATTTCAAATTTATTAGAAATTTTTATTTTTATTTTGTATTACCTTTTTGATCGCCAAATACAAAAAACGCCAAGGAAGACAGAGTTTTGAAATTTAAAATTAAAATTTTGTCAATTTGAGAGCAAAATAACTCAATCTAACACATGCATACGATAACTAATACATATCTATACCCAAATACGGGGATTAAAATCGAGAAATAATTTACCTCGATTTTCAATATTTTTTTATAAAAAATCCAATGGGAGATTAACATAAGAAATATTTTTCTTGCATCTACTGACGGTCAGTGACGTCACACTTCGCTTGTGTATATTCTATTGTAATTCCAGTTTCTCCCGACAGTTGGTGCTGCGATCAAATTCAGGAAAATATTTTGTAACTTCGTGTCATTATTGTTATACAAACAATTATGTCCTAATTGAAATATTACATCAAGATGTAATTAGTGTTTGAAGAGTTTTGAAGTGTGCATAAAAAACTAAACATTTTGCAAATTTAGTGTGGAATTGGAGTGAGTATTTTATATAATTTTCTATTAAATTTACACGCGCGTTGATTAACAACCACCCTAACCTACAAATTTATTTGTGTAGCTAATTTATTATTATTATTATTATTATTATTATTATTATTATTTTTGAATGGAACACCTTTAGTATCGGATCACTTTGGCAAAATTTGAAATTTGACACCGAAGTAGCTCGGACGCTTCTCGCCAAGATCTTTAGTTCCACAATTGAGATAGCCATTTCAATTCATCGCAAAAATGGCTTAAAATATTTAAAGTCACCAAAGGGATCCCATACTTTTTTGTGTGTGTATGTCACTGAACTTCTCCTAAACGGCTGGACCGATTTTAATGAAATTTTTTGTGTGTCTTCAAGTGGATTCGAGAATGGTTTAGATTTACAATTCAGTCCAATTTAAATTGTTTATTTAATTGTTTATTTAAATGTTAATTATGTCTTTTACGTTATAATCGGAATTCACAGTCACCGTTCATAGCGCTCCATACCTGTTTCACTTATATACCACATCCTTACACACTTACAATAAGTTAGTTATTTTTTTTCTAGCAAAATATTCTCTAGAAATAATTTATATCACAAAACAACGTTTGTCGGGTCAGCTAGTTTGTATGTAAATTTATATGTGTTTTTCCATATAGTAGTACGATACAAAAATCTATGTTACCGCGACGGGATGTTTGTACGCTGCGCAGATATAAATAATAGATAAATTTATAAGTAAATAAAATAAGAATATATAGTAAGAATTATTAATTTTTAAAGTAGATTCTATGAACATTGGAACAGATAATATTATTTAGTGAAATGTAATTCATTTGCTTGAGATTTTGTGAATTCTGGAATAATATACATCCATTTGGTCCAAAATATCTTATACTATCGGTGTAATTGCAAAATTTATAAATCTGTCTGATACCGTTGTGAAGCCTAAGTAAGTTTAATCATTTTAACTTTAGAAAAAGATTGTTCCACTGATGCTACGGTAATTATGACAAAATAATCTAGAAAAACAATTAATCCGCATATAAAATTTATTCTTGCTGGGGTAATTTGGAGTAAAGTTATACTTGGAAACGTACTTGTGGGGATTTCGTAAAATTCCGTTACAATAGTTGTCGGATACATATGAACAGTTTACGCACCGAAATCCGTGACCACAGTTCCCAGTTCCCATAGATTTTACTCAACAAATTTAGCGCTAAAAGGGAGGGGATGTCTCGAATTTACCCCCCCCCCCTTCTCCAAATCGAAAATTACATAAAAAGAAAATGAGTTTTTGGAAATATCCTAAAAAAAAAGACGCTTACCTGTTTTCAACATCTTTGTACCATTTTTAGAAGAATTCTTTTAGTAGAATTTTTTTGGTAGAATCCGGAATTTGCGAAATTTCCCCTCAAAATCGATTTTTCTCTTCCCCCTTAAAAATTGAAAATTCCAAAATTGCAGAAAATGTTTTTTTTTTCTTTCTTTCTTTTCTTTTCTTTTTTTTTTTTTTTTTTTTTTTTTTTAACTCAGGTCTAGTTTCTCCATATACTATTTCCTCACCGTTATGCTTAGAAACGTGTTTTTTGCCTCCTTTCTTCCTTGAAAAGGGTGAGGGGGAATTTCGTAAAATCCCGTCAGTATAGGCATCGGATGTACAATACACCCACAATTCGTGAACGGAGCTCCCATAAATTTTCCAGGACCAATTTAGCGCTATAAGAGGGAGCTCAAATTTGTTTCCTCGTAACCCACCGCCCCCCCCCCCCTCAAGATCGAAAATCACAAACATCAAAAGTGGGTTTTGGGAAATATCTTAAAGAAGAGGCATGAATTCTTTTCAACATTTGTGTACCATTTTTAGTAAATGTTTACTCCAAATTCCGGAATTTACGAAGTTTCCCCCCGAAAATTGATTTTTTATTTCTCCTCCCTTAAAAATAAAAAAATCCAATTTCATAGACAACGACTATTATTATTTACTTTTTATTTGTACTGAAATCTAGACTTCTTGTGTGCAATTTCTTCTCTGCGAAGTAATTTGAAGCCAAGTTATGCATATAAACGTGTTTTTGCCTCTTGCCCCCCATCCCCCTAGGGGGAAGGAGGGGGAATTTCCAAAAGTTGATAGATATAATTTTAAGTTGTGTAATTCCTGCCAAGTGTCGTTGAATTCTGCCCAGCTGTTCTCACGTGATACCCAAACAAACATGTTATAGACGTGCAGACACAATAACCGCACACCCACCACACACGCGCACGGAAAAATTTCTGAATTCAGGTTTGGCTTTCACGATGTGTAAAACGTGAAGATATTGCAATTTTTTTCGAATTTGAGAAATTTACAAAAGTCTGATATTATCAATTGTTACATCGATAATGCAAAGGGGGATAAAACCACTCTAAATAAAATCTCTTGTTCTATTAAATTTTCATTTTTGCGATCGAATTATGTTGCCTTTTTACTAACCTAGTGGTCTTCTTCCGGCAGAAGAGGGGGGGGGGGTGAAGAGATTAAGGCGCCCTTTTAAAGTTCAATAGGATGCTTTGATATGTTAAAAAAGTCAAAGAAAATTTTGCTGAAGGTAGGCGCATCTTTACAATGTTATTCCACTTTTAACGTGCCCTTTCACAAAAAACCTCCTAAACTATTTGAGGAACACAAGTTTTCCCATTATATTTTTCAAAGTGCCCCATTTAGCCACACTAGTCGCATGGCTTCAGACCGGCATTATGAAATCAGATTTAATAAAGCAATATATATATATATATATATATATATATATTATTTTATTTATTTTTTCTTTTTAATAATTTATAATCGGCTGGCACCTTTTTTACCTGGCGCCTGTGTGCGCCGCACACTTCGCACACCGGGTCGGCGCGCCCCTGATCATTCCTAAAGCATAGCTGACAAATTTTCCTCATTTTCGGGAAGACTTTACATCAGAAATCTATGATAGTGAACTTCGAGATCTCCGAAAATTAATATAAGAAATTTATTAAAAATTACAGTGGTGATTATCCTCATTTTTCTGCCGTCGGACTATATATACGCCAGTGGCATTTACCACAAAGAAAGTAGGGAATAAAATTAAAAAACTTAAACACGAATATTTAAAATTCTTTTCTAAAATACAATAAAGAAGAGTTGCCAAATTTTATAATTTGTCCCTGACCATAGCCTACATCTTCATTTCGTACCACTATACTTTAAGAGCAATTTTCTTCTTATTTAATAATCGTATATTGGTGAAAATTACTCTATAAATGTGGTGTGGGAGAAAAAAAGCGGTACTAACAATATTCCGGAATATATTATAAAAGTTGAGAACTCTGGTAAAGCTATAGAAACACGCCAAAAGGCGGGATTTACTTTTTTAAATAGTAAAATCAGTCGAGTGCTGAGGGTTAATATAATTTATTCTGGAAAACACTGTAATGGTAATCATGAAACGAAAGTAGCTATTAAATATTTTTTGTAATATACAGTATTTTATTGTTTTGAAATTCTCTAGGGTTTTAAGAATTAATCTAATAATTTTTAGTGTATCGCTGAAGATTTTTATTGAAATATATACATTCTTTGAAATTGTTAAAATAAATTTTTATCTCGACCCCCCCCCCCCCCCCCCGCAAAAAAAAAAAAAAAAAGTTTATTGCTATTTTTATTATTATTATTTATTTGTTTATTAGTGTCATAGTATTGAAAATTTTCAAAATTAAGTTCAAGTATATGGAAATTATTATAAAACAATAGTAATAAAAATAAAAGAAAAATTATCATAAAAATTTTATGTGCTATTAATGATTGTTTCCAAAACTGTCAATAAGGATATCGATTTAATAGTTGGTTTAAGATTTTATTTTATTTTATTTCATTTATTTATTTATTTATTTATTTTTAACGAACAAGATTGCATTTTATCCTCAACCGAAAAATGTATTACCATGTCAACGTCAATGAGAGTCCTTCGATGTACTTGCATGTGGTTGCAATCAATGCTTACTTCCATTAAATATGTAAAAAATAAATAAAATAAATAAATAAACTAATAATAATAATAATAAATTTTCTGAATATGAAAAAGTAAAAAATGTTTAAATTTATAAATTTGACTCTGCCAAAATTCTAGCCAGTGTTATCAATTTTAGTGAATATTTTTATTCAAGGTCTACTGCAAAATTTTCATTGTAACACAACACATAAAAATCCAAATAAAGTCAAATAATGTTACTCGCATTGAAGACAAGATTAAATTAACCCCTTAACGCGCGGCGTCCTCGCTGCGAGGACGCAAAATTTAAGATCCAGTTGCAAAAATTCATCCCGGAAATTTTTTAGCAAAAATTTACGTTTATAACATATCAAAAAAGACCATTTTTTTACCTTAAAATTTAAAATTTCTTTTAGTTTAATTTAGTTCATGAATTCCGGTGGCAGTATAATTTAAATGATCCGAATTGTCTTGCGCCGCAAAGGGTTAAACCTTTTCGGCACAGAGTAATTCTAATCATTTAAAATCAACAGCAACCGGAATTCAAGAACGATATTAGAAGACAAAAAGTAAATGAAGTTTTACCTTTATATCATAGAAGAGAAACACTATAAAAAATTTCTGGGATGAATTTTTGCACTTGAAAATTTAAATTAGCTCTTGCATAAGCAGCAACACTGTGCAGGAAAGGGTATATTTAAAATATTGCAGGTGATATGAATTGAAAATTATAAAGAATCGTATTTATCAAACATTTTAAGTCATTATCTTTAAGTATGTTCTATTGTTTGGGTAATAAAGTTTTTAAATTTATGAAATTGTATTTCCCTTTAATCTCATGCAGAGGTGTCATTTAGTTGTAAATGTACCTCATAAATGCACACACACGTACATGAACATGTACCTCACATATATGTATATATAGAGTGTGATTCGGTGGTAATGGAACACAGCTGGATTGGAGGTAAAGGACATTACAAAGATCCAGAAATGTTTAGTAACCCATGTCCTTACGCGTCATTTTAACCCTTTAATCATACGTGTCAACATACTAATTAATATTCCAATGTATTGTTAGCCCATCCTTCTTTTTCACACCAGTATCGTTTTAGAGTAGTTTTCTTCTTATTTAATCGTAATTGCATTTGGAGAATATTACTCTAAAGATTTATTGGTGTGAAAACATTGACAGGACTAACACCACTACGGAATATTAATTAGGATGTTGGCAAGTATGCCGTTAATAACCGGGTGATTTTGTGTGGATATGGGCGTGGCTTTCCAATGTTGCATATTTAAAAAGAAGAGATTTTACATACTAATGTTTACATAAATAAACAAATTCTGTTTTTATCGATGTATTTTATCGCAATGATTGCAATGATATGAATATTGTACATGATTTTGCAAAATAATGAAGCATGCAATATTTTAAAATTTATACAGTAGGTGGAGTTAATAGTACACGGCAGCACAAAACATTCAGTTCTTAAAGGGTTAAAATGAAGTTTGAGGACATGGGATCCTGTACAATTCTGAATCCTAATGATATTTTCTACCTCCACTCTAAGTTTCTCCGATGACCGGAAATCACCCTGTATACATATATTCTAAAAACTTTAATCGGGAATTTCTGTTTATATTACATTATTATTTCAGTTAAACAATCTCATAATAAAAACAGTAATTTTTGTTTTCTTAAAAACATGTTACAGAGACAGTTTTTGATGTTTCCTTCTCATCAAACCTATTTAAAACGCATCCATTTTACTTGAAACACAGAAATATATCTTTTTTCTTTATCTTTGTTCTGACATTAATGAATAAGTATTTCTTTCTCTACAGCAGACGAAAGAAAGCAGACATAGTTTTCTTCTATTTCCTTGTAAACTGGCAACACATGTTTCCCTTCCCAGAAAATGATTAATTACTCTTTTAAGATTCATTAATTACAGCATCTTATTTTACATGTGAAAATTAATTTAAAACAGAGTACAAAATTCAAAAACAAACTTGTAAAATTAATTTTCTTCTAAGTCATTTTTCTCTAAAGTTGTAGTTTCATACGAAAATTTTGTTTATATTGTTTAATTAAGGTAAACACAACAACCGCATCATAATTTTTTCGAAAGGTTATATATTTATATACTTTGCTATTTAGTGAACAGGGAGTTAAACTATTTAAAAATAATTTGATGTTTTTACATTAAAAATTTCTTGCTTAGAGTTGTATCTTCTCTATTATTAAGTAAAACATAATCTTGTACCGATATTTTATATTTTGTTATGATGTAGATATTTTAGAAATAAAATTATTTCTATTAATTTTTTTCTTCTTCTTCTTTTTTTTTTTTTTTTTTTTTTTTTTCATTTAGAAAATGGTCTGATCAGTATTCATCATCGGAAAAATTACAATGATAAAAGCTATTCGCTACGTAAAAAAAAAAAAAAAAAAAAAAGATTTACTTAATATGTAGAAATTTAAAAAATATAATTATGGTAATTATCGTGTACCCAAAGCGAGGTTTACAGCGATTTCAATGCAGTTTTTTTTAGTTTATTTTTTTTATAATGTGATATTAAGCAAAATATTAAATTCTTTTGAAAATTCATTGAAATATAGTGACCAGCAAAGTGGGCATACCTTGATAGCATATCGAAATCTATATCATAAAATCCCCAAGAAAAATTTCTTTTTAAATATAGTAGTAACAATTTAAAAATCCACGTAAAATATCAGGAAGACACTTTTATTTATTTATTTATTTATTTTTTTTTTTTTTTAATGATATATATATATATATATATATTAATTAAAGCTATAAATGATTGTTTAAAAAGTTTTGCAGGAAACATAGCGAAAACAACAACAACAACAACAAAAAAGATTCGAAACTATATAGATCGATTAAAAAAAAAACTGCATTAATGTATATATAGTTAAACGAGCAAACGTGTTTGAAAAAGATAAATTTCATTGTATTAAATTTTATTATTTTTAAGTATATAAATTTTTCATAAAAACCTCTTTCTTGAACTTATTTCTAATATGACGAAATAAAGCGGTTCTAACAGATGTTTTTACATGATATATTAAGATTACGATTACTCTTATCTTGTTCGTCTTAAAAGTTTTGGGAAGAAATTTTATTAAATGATGTTCAATCAATTTTGTGTCAGATTATATTTTCTCTGCAGTAAATCATTTTATTTTTGCCATTTTAGATGTTTTATTTGGATAAACGAAATTACAACTCATAAAACAATATGAAACAGAAAATAAAACACGTATTTTTCAAATGTAACTTTCAATTTCGATTTGTATGTTTGTAGCTGTCTTTTTTATGTTAACGTTTTTAGTGTTATATACTTTAAAAGATTGGAAAGGGATATAAAATTGTAATAATCTATAATGAAATTCTCGAAACATTCCTCTTAAAACTTCGAGAATGGAATATAAAAGATTATAAGTCAATTAACTGTTTATAAAATAAATAGGTATATATATATATATATATATATATATATATATATATATAGATGATAGATATCGTAATAAATTTTAATCTTAAAATTTAGCAATTAATAGATACAAAACAATACCAACTCACAAAAATATAGAACTGAATTTAACTTAGAGGAAAAACTGACACAAAATTGTTACCATTTAGATTAAGAACCAATAAGAGAAAAAAATAACATAAATTACTTACGCCGGCATGAATGGTAATAAAAAGGACCATTAAACTTTATGACAGAGAAAACAAATAAATAACTACAGAAATAATTGGATAAAAATGCTTAAAATTAGAAGTAAATACACGTCAGGGGGACTGTACTTCATAAAGCTGTGAAAGCTTCATCGATTTCGTAAAACAATATAGCTAATCATAGCAATTTATATCGTTTCAGCCCCGATCGAAGCAGCAAAACCATAAATAATGAGAAATTAAATGAAATATTAAATTAAATCAAATATTAAATAAAATCTTCATGGATACCAGAGAGAAAACTAGAAAAATGCATACTAACCACATGTAAAACATTTAAGACAAACTAGACAATAGGATGATGCCAACAAAAAATGAAATTAAATATATACAGTGTGTCTCATAAATACAGACATGTTTTTTTTTTTTTTTTTTTTTTTTGAAACAACACTTCAAAAAATAAAGCATCAATCACGAAACAAACAAACAAACAAATATATATATATATATATATATATAGGCATATGGGATCCGAATATAAGTGTATAACAACAAAAAAATATAATATAGGTTCTACAGATTTTTTGTAAAAAAATAAAATACAAAACATGATGTTTCGGAAATATCCAGACTGTTCGATTACTTGGTATTTAAATTCAAATTTTGGATCCATTTCTTCGAATTATCTTGAAAATCCCCTCAGACATGTTTACCAGGAAACCATCCCATACTGTAATCATAAAAAAAATCCAAACAATCATTAATCGAAAGAGTATAAATAAATATGTTTTTTGACGCTTAAAGAAATAGCCCTCGTCAGCTCGCTTTCGAGTTATAAATTTTGAAAGTTCGCCAATAATCGGGGCAACCACGCCTGAATCGATAACACCAGGCCTTACTGAAATAATGAACAGAATCCAAAAGAAGCAGAAATCGAAAGACCATAGTCAAATGTGTTCTTTGATGGAATACTCAGTTGCCTATTTCAGCTTTGAGATATATTTTATCGAGATAAAATGTCTAAAAATTCGCTAAAATAGTATCTAAAAATTGATAAAAGTTATGGTTCTGGCAGGTTTTCACGGGGCTCCTCCTACTTCTTTCAGATTACTATATTTTGACCCAAACTTAAATATAGATTTTTCGAGAACGGGCTTACGAGGGCTAACAATTTATGCATCAAAAATCACGTTATATTATGGCGTCTCAAATGAACATAATTTAATTGATTTCTACTATTGCACTACTGGGATGGTTTCCTGGCTAAAACTAAAATTTGGAGAATGCGCGGCTGTAATAAGCACAAACTCTGATCTACATGTTGGTTTAATTTCTCAATATATGATAACTGAAGAGGCTTGCACCTCTCCTGTATATGCATCCCAAAACTTTTCAATTGAATTTAGGTCTGGGGATATTTCCGACCGTTTCATAATAATAATTTGATTCTGCTTAAACCAAACTTTCGTTGAGAAAAAAAACCATTATTTTTGCTCGACATGGAAGTTTTTTTTTTTCCTTTTCAATGGTGGTCAGAGGGCTAATTTAAGCTACTCAATCACCTTAAGAGTAGTTTAATGCAGGGCCCGAAATTTCAACTTAGATTACACTCGCTGAAAAGAAAAGTTACACGCCACAAAATATGATTAACTTACTCTATTTTTTACGTATAAAGTGACCAGAATTTTTTATTGAAAAAAAGAGGAAAAAATACGCAATGTCTTTTATTTTATAAGAAAATAGAAGACATACAATTTTGAAAAATAGGTCATTTTTGAGGAGACAAATTTCAATGAAAATTATAATAAGACCAATTCAAAAGCTACTTTACACAAGTGGTGGAAACATTTTTTCACAAATGTTGAATTTGAATCAGTACACCTTAATTTAAATTAATAATATACGAGAGGTAAAATCCCTAATTTTTATAGGTGTCACTGGACAATATAGATTTTTTTTTTTTTTTTTTTAATTTTTAATTTTTGCTATAAAAATTAGATTTTTTTTTAAAATTAATTTTTGCTATAGACAAAAACATTTTTTTTTTCTTTTTTGTGATACTTTCATGTAGTTACATAAAAAATGTTGGTAGACTTTTTTTATTTTATTTTATTTTATTTTTTTAATTAAAATCATAATCATAAAAAAAAAAATAAAAATGAAAAATGAAAAAATAAAATTAATATTCGACCGACGAAACGATTTGTTTTAACAAGCAGTTATTCTTTATCAACATTTTATAAAGGTTCTCACAAGTATAACCTAAGTTAGTCTTAGTAGTTAATAAGTTTTAAAGTAGGTACACATAGGGAATTTTTTTCACATCGCTACATTTTGTTCGTTGAAGAAAACAGTCACTTTGTGGGAGCGTTTTTGCCAGGAGGACATAAAATGAATTCAACTAACTTTTGCATATTTTTGTGAGGTGGTGGTAGTGTTATCATTAAGGACAATTGTCTGCACTAGGGTTCTAGACCTGAGTAAAAGAGTCCTCCGTGGGGGTTTTTCTAAGAGGTCCTACCCCATATTTACGCTAGTTTCGTAGAAAACTACGGAAAATTCCTAATGCTTAAGCCAACGAGCGCGACCGTGTATCGAACCCAGCGTCTTATGTATATCAGCTTCGAGGACAGAACCTCTTGGTCACTGGTGGGACTATTTTTATGAGGAATATTATTCATGCAAAAGTGAGAACACACGTCAACCCACCGCGTATCAATCGGAACACCACCTTCTTAATGATTTCATGACAATTTCAGTATTGGTTCCGTGTTCTGGATCAAAGAACCGTGCAAATATAAGGAAAACTTTTATTTCTTTGTGATTTGAAGAATCTGAATAGACATAAACCATAATATGCTTTGGCAAGTTTATTAGAAAGTTGTTCTTTTGCGAACCTATAGCAGAAAACAGTTAGTGTTCACCGTTTGATACAGCCAACAGACGATTGAGCTTCCCAGTTTTGCGAAATTTTTTACACTAAAGACTAAATCCTTTTAAAGACTAAATCCTTTTCATTTCAAAAAGAGGACAGAAGACGAAAAATATAAAAAAGAGGACTTTTTAGTTCTGTAATTTTGTTTAAGAGGGCAGGGCGTTGAAAAAGAAGACTGTCTTTTTAAAAGGATGATGACTTTCACGTTTTTAAATCGATAATAATTATTATTATTTTTTTTTTTTGGTAGCACCGTATACTGTAAGAATTCTATCTGCATTTAGACCGAAATTTTACTCGCCACAGTAAAATCTCCACTCGCCAATGGCGAGCTGGCGAGCGGAAATTTCGCGCCCTGGTTTAATGATAACATAAATACAGTCGAACCTTGTTAACGTGAACATGCTTAACGTGAATTACTTTTAACATGAACAATTTCCGCAATCCCCGTCAACATTAAGATTACTTTCAGAATTGCTGATATCATGAACTACTAATAATGTGAACAAATTTTTTATTTCCCTTGATATTTACGTTAACGAGGTTCAACTGTGTCTAGAAGTAGAGTAATAATTCTGCATTGATATATTTTGTAATAAAAAATTGCGTATAAAGATAATTATAACCCCAGGTAAAATTTATAATCCGGCACTGTAGCCTTTGCTTACTTTGAGGAAAAAAAAAAAAAAAAAAAAATTAACGCAACCGGGTATGAGGAAAAAACATCCCCTGGTAAGAAAGTCCCCAGAAATAAATTCTAAAATGTAACATTAAAACATATAGGTTTATTTATGGTTCAAAATTAAAAACGAAATTATGTAAATAAAATAGCATGTTTTAGCCATCTTAAATTTTTTTTCTATATCATTTTATACAATAACGGTTAACGTTCACAAACGTAGGTGCCGACTTTTCAAGTATACATTGGGGACAAAACCTGTATTTCTTATTTTTTGAGAGTCAATGTTTTACCCCTCACCCCATCTGTCTCCTTTTACAGTTTTTGTATTCAAATTTAGTTTTTTTTTTTTTTTTTTTTTTTTTTTTTTTTTTTTCTGATAAAAAATTATATCAAAAGAAAAGGAGTAACTTTTTCTATTCCAAGCACACGTTTGTATTCTTTAGGTCAATGTCAAATAACAGATTGTTACCACAAAAAAGAAAATTACTTGAATTGTAAATATTTCAAAAAAATAATTTTATACTGTGTCTCAAAATGTTAAGACGAGAAATTAATAACACAATGAAGAATATACGAAATCTCAAATCTAAAATACTGGTCTCTAAATTTGCAAACAAAAATTGATAAAATCTACTTATTTACAACAATTTAGCAGTCAGTCCATGGATACCAACTTTATTCGCTTTGTTTCAGAAGAAAAAAAATACTGAATAGAAAGCATTTAGTATGCAATTATAAAAATTTCAAAATCAAAGCATCATTTACAAAAAAAAAAAAAAAAAAAAAAAAAAACTTTATGTTACTATAGTGCGACCACGTTTCCTACGACTAGCAGTGAGGCCGAGTCCTAAAGTTTGGAGGGATGCAAAATTGGCCGAGAGATAGTTATTTGGCAAGCATCCAGTTATTCGGTGTTCCCTTATCGGTTGTTTTCTCTCAGTCACCCCTATTTTAACACTGGACTCGTTCAATCCGCACTTGCGCAGAGGCTTCCATGGTCGCAAAAAATGTGGTTAAAGAATAGTCCATATTGTGCCGGAATCTATTTTTATTTTTTATAAACATATGCGTACACTTTTTCCACGCATTTGTGGCAAGTTTCACTTACGTCAATAAATATCTTTGTATTTTTAACAGTTTTAGTTTATTAACGTATTATTAAAATATTTACTGATTGTAGATCGTTATGTAAGTCATTTTGTTTTATGTGGCATCACTACAAAAGTGTTCTAAATGTTATATATACAATTTTTTCAGTAGGAAAGCTCTATATGAGTGGCGAGGCAACAATTTGAGGGCCATCCCGCAAATTCTTTTAAGAAATCCCCTACTCAAAGACAAAAATATCATAACACTTGCAAGCTGTTCTTAAATAACAATAATAATAATAATAAAAATAAAAATACTGTAATCTTGCGCAAAACTGATATAAGAATTTTCATAATATTAATGTATGTCCTTATCCAATGCATCTTTCGAACTGCACTTTAACTAATTTTTATCACCTGATGAAGGATCGTACATAATTATTTAACCTCGAAAAAAAATGTTACATGTTTTTGAATTTTTGGTGTTTTTTTATTTTTTGTACTTGTATTTCATACCAACTAAAGGAAACATACAAATCATTAAACAGTCTGACATTTTTCAATGATATCTACTGAATCTGAGCTTAAATACCTCGTTTATTTATGTAACAGACGAATAACTCCTTGTTTATAGATTATATTTATATGTTTGTGTAAACTTTAGACATAAAACAGCATTGTTTGCATGTGATTTAACTCGTATACAATGAGTATAAAAGACAAACAAAAGCTTTACAGCATTTCGAAATAACACTTGGGCAACAATAAAGTCTGTATATTACCAGAATATAAATTTGCAAAAAAAAAAAAAAAAAAAAAAAAAAAAGTATTTGAAAATAAAATATGGAATCACGAGTTTAAAAGAAAATGATTAAATGCGGCCCTTTTTTTGAATTGCCAGACAGCCGTCTGCAAAGTAAAACTTGCACTAACATACAGCGCTATCCTCGTGAAAATGAAATATGGAAAAACGTAATGTATTATATATATATATATATATATATATATATATATATATATATATATATTTAATAGAAGATACCTTTAATTTTTTTGCGCAGGGCTTCCAAGTTGTTAGCGCCGCCACTGATACAGAAAATTTCTATTGAAAAATAGTATACATATCATTTACAATTTTGTTTTAACCCATTTTATCCCATTTTATTTATTTTGCTTAAATTTGAGAAAAATTATATTTTTTACTGTTAATTAAACATAAATAAACTAAATATATTAAAATTTGAAATATATATATATATATATATATATTCTGTATAAGAAATCTTATACACCTTGTACGCAGGATATTGAAATAAAGAGGATGAAATTTGCACCTATATGTTTTAGTGTTGTCTTCAATAGTGAAAAGTGCTTTCCGAGTATAAAGTTTTGCTTTATCTGTATAATACTTTCTTATTTACATGATAGTTCTCCAGAAATAATTTTCAACCGCAAAGAGAAGATAAACCACGCCCCCTAACGTATTGATTAAACAAAGATTGCAGATGGAGTAGGAGGAGGAGGTGAGACACATAACACGCTAGCAGAAGCAGAATCTTATATATACCATTATATATTCCAGCTGACAAAATATTCGCACGAAGGAAATTCTGATTTCTATATGCTATTTTTCAGCTGTCCTTTAAATAGGACAATGAAATAAAATGGGTTAATGGTGCCACATAAAATTATTTGATTTACATAATAGTCTACAGTCAATAAGTCTTTGAATTGTACTTTAATAAACTAAAACAGCAAGAAATAGAAAGAAATGAATACATGTAATTGAAACTTACTACAATATAATATTCGTGGAAAAAAGTGTACGCATTATTATACATATATTTAACAGAATCATAAAAAGGAATTCCAGCACAATATGGACTACAAATATTAAAGGGTTCTCAATATTGAAAATACTCTTTGAATTTAAAATTTCAATCTATTCCGTAACCAAGGGTTAGGCGTTAAATGTTGTAAGTAGATTTTACGAGTTAAAGCTAGGCCAATAGATTGTATGCAAATTTAAATACTAAACTTCTAGATTTTGGATTTCTTGCATTTTGCATTATATTAACAAATTTTCGTTTTAGATTTTGGGACACAAAAAACTTATTGTTCCGAAATATTTTCCAATAAAGCCATTTTCTTTTAAGTGGTATAACGTTTCACTTGACGATGACATAACGAACACAGAAGAGTGCTCGAAAGAGGAAAAGTTATTTCTTATCTCTGATATAAATATTTATATAAAAAAAAAGAAAGAAAGAAACTTATTACATCTGAATTAAGAAAAATTTGATTGCAAAGCAATGAAGAAAATGAAGGATAAAGCAAATAGTTACATCTTAGTAAAATGGAAAGACTGATTGTGCTCTCGATAAAATTTTGAAAAAGTGACGCCAATCTTTGTTTATGCTAACCGCTATTACATAAAATGCAGGGGTGTTTGTGTCCCCGGATTTTGATATCAGAAATTTTTAACAGTGATATTACTCATAGTTTTCTAATAATGGTTCTCAATTAAGTGTAACCAAAAATGCAAATCATAATATCATAATTTCTGGTGAAGAATTAAAAAAAAAAAAAAAAAAAAAAAAAAAAAAAACGGAACGCAAACACCCCTGAAAATGATATAGAAAAATGTTTTGTTATGGTCAAAGCATACTATGTTTGTATATATATGCATACTTTCGTATTTAATTTTAAATAATAAATAAACTTCCTTAACATTTTACCCTATTAGGTATATGTGGAAGTTTTAAACATTTTTGAATTTATTTCCGTTGACGTTTTTTCCAGGGAAGGTTTATCAATAGAAGCCAACATTTAAATTTATTCTAGAGGATTTTTAGCCTCTCTTTCGCACTACTTTATTTGTCTAAAAATTTTCTCCAATATATAACTTCAACAAAATAAGAAAAATTTACTCGTAAAAAATAAGTGGTATGAAATAAAGGCGGGGCTAAAAAAACTTCGGAAAAATTAAAATGTTGGCATGTTTGGTTTATCCCGCGGGCCGATTTTTCCTGAGTACGTTATTTCCAGGGGACGTTTTTTCTGAGAACGTTCATTACAGAAGACGTTTTGTGGGGGTTGTTTTTTCCTAAAACCACTCTACCGCGCACGTATTTATTTATTTATTTATTTATTTTAAAAATGAATTAACATTTTTTAATTTCAAATTTACTCAAAAATTCGAAATATATTTCGACATCTATTAATTTAAAGAATTCAATGAAGCAATATTGTAATAAAATAATAATATTAAAAAAAAAAAAATATGAAACAACATTTCTATTAGTAAAGGCACTAAAATAAATATAAGTAAATTAATGTTACAAAGGGACGTCTGGATTGCTTTGTATAAGGTCGTTTCATAAATGCTATTTGACTCTTGGCAAACATTTCGTAAATCAATTTTTAAATTTAATTTTAGTAAGCAGATTGTGCTGTTGCAGTTATCACTAATATAATTTTCTAATTAAAAATGCGTTTGATTCTATACAATATACCAATAAGGCCTAATTAAGTTCATTAGCGGTGAAAATTATTTCATAATTATTATTATAGTTGACATTAATTCAAGCAGAAAACGTTTGGAGCATGTAATTAAGGAAATATGATTTAGTTTATATAATAAAAAGCGAAGATATTCAGATTGAATATTGGTGTACTTTAGAGGCATAATTTTAAATTCTTTTGAAGTAAAACAAATAAAATTGATTTAAATTTGAATGAAATGTTATCACGTTGAGGTAAATGAATATGACAATATCTGTACGTATTTTGATAAAGATATATCATTTTAACGTTTTCAGTTAATTATTGTAATTGATATGTAATTATTCTCTTTGATTATGTTGAAAGAACAAAGCATATATATCTAAAGGAGGGTTGTCAACATTTTAATTTACTCGGGAGCATTTTTAGCTCCGCCTTTATTCCATACCACCTTTATTTTTATTTTTATTTATTATTTATTTATTTATTTTTTGAGAAAATTTTTCTTTTTTTACCGGAATTATATTATGGAAAAAAATATTCTAAAAATAAAGTGGTGCGAAATAAAGGAGGAGCTAAAAATGCTCCGGAATAAATTAAAATGTTGGCAACTATAGCAAATTATGAAATCTAATTAGTACTGAAATTATGCAATTTTTTTTAATTTGTTAAATCAATTAAATTTAAGATTCCACTTTTGTAGAAATTATTGTTATAATTAAAAATTAAACATGTTATATTTAATTTAAACAATTTTATAATAAATAAATATCAAAATATTTCTGTTTCCTAAATTAAATAAGAAGAATAAATTTATTGAAATTATCATTAAATGCCATTCATTAAATTTACATACTTTTATAATAAAAAAAAAAAAACTACCATAGCAATAGAAAGATATCAATTAAATGAAAAACAATTTCAAGCGATAAATATCTTTGACAAATTCTTCCGCACGTAATTATTTTCGCGTTCAAAATTAATTAAGAGTTTTTTTCCCTTCTCGTATATACATGACGTGTTTTCAAATGATTAATTAAAAGAGGAAAATTGGCTTAGTCATTTTATACTGAAAGGTAAATTGTTGTAACGTGTTAATTGTTTTATTTAAGAAGAAATAAAAATATATATAGTTAAATTATAATTCGAAAAATTCTTTTGAATAACTAATTTCTTTATCACTATTGAATAGGTAATTTATTGAATTATATTTTTGCCTCATTTTTTAATGGGATTTTCCATATTCAATAGAAGTATTGGATTCGTAAAAATTTTCTACTTCAGGTTTTTATGGATTTATCCATTTTAAGAGGTCTAGGGATGATTTGACAATTTTAGAAAATGTCTGTCTGTCTGTGTGTGACAAAAGTTTGTGTCATCTGTATCTCTGGAACTGCTGCAGATAATTTCAGAAAATTTTGTATATAGTTTCACCTTGACATTAATTAGTGCCTGTCAACATTTTGTGAAAACCTTCCAACATATGTCGTTGCGATCCTGCCTTTTCTAAATTTTTACCATTGAGGTATAGGACAAAATTTCATATAAATGTACATAAAGGTAACTATTTTTTAAAAATCATTATTAAACTAAAAAGAATTATTTATAATAGAAAAAGTCAACTGGGACTTTTTTTTTATATGTAGGAGCATTGCTTCGCCCCTGAAGGAGTACTTCCCCCATCGAGGGGGGGCAAATTTTCATTACGGGTATCTTTAGAAAGAGCTTGTCAAAACATTTAAAAGAAGAGTTTGATCCATCGATCTGTGATAATTTAAAATAAAGTTATCAATTATTTTAATTTTTAACCAAAAAAAAAAAAAAAGAGTGGGTGGGGGGGGATGTCATTTTTTTTTAGATGCCATACAGAAAATAAAATTGACTTTCTTTGGATATTTAGTGTTATATAACTTCTCAAGAATGGAATTCGTCCGCATTCATTGTGGAAGATAATTTTCATAAATAATAATTTATTACATTTTCAAGAAATTATTTTTTACTGAATGAATTCTTATAGGAAAATATAGAAAAAAGTCATGTTGAGGCCATTTGGTGGTCACAACAAACTAGTTTTTAAATGTATTTTTTACTGAAAATATTTTTACGTATATACATACTTGCCAACCATCTCATTATGAACCGTACAATTTTTAGTACCCGCCTTTTTTTACACACCAATAATTTTTTAGAGTAATTTTAGTCTTATTTAATCGCATCAACATTTGCAGAGAACTACTCTAAAAATATACTGGTGAGAGAAAAGGGGCGTTAACAATTGTACGGTTATCAATGAGATGGTTGGCAAGTATGTATATATAAGTCTCTTTAACCCATACTTGCCAACATCCTAATTAATATTCCGTAGTCTTGTTAGACCCGCCCTTTTTCTCACACCAATAAATTTTTAGAGTAATATTTTCCAAATGCAATTACGATTCAATAAGAGGAAATATATTCAAAAAATATACCGGTGTGAAAAAGAAGGCGGAGCTAACAATACTACGGAATATTAATTAGTATGTTGGCAAGTATGCTTTAACCCGATAGTTGGTCGATTTGCCGCCCGTCCTTCAGTTTTTCCAGATTTTTTTTATTCAATAGCCACCAAAAATTTTTAGAAGTGACATTTGATATGCATAAAACGCGAATAAAATCGATTTAACGTCGATCACATCACTTCTTAAAATTATTGGTGACAGTTAAATAGAAAGTTCGCAATCTGTAATAGGTGGCGCTGTTGATAGCGACTATTAACGGGTTAAGATTTTAATGCTAACATGCCATTATAAAACGTACTGTTTAGAAATAATGGTGATGGTATAATAAAATGCCCGTAAAAAAATAGGAATACTGCGGTCCCTCGCATGAATCAGTGGCGGCTCGTGCACCGAAAATAGGTGAAGAGGCACACTGTATTTTACACTGTATTCATTTATAGAATATAAATTTACATTTAAATAAGTATTTTTAGTTACTTTTAGTTAAGACCCTGCTTAATAAAAATTATGCATTAAAAATACCTCAATATTATTTTTGCGATCTTCACCTATTTTCGGTTCACGAGCCGTCACTGGCGTGAATAACAATAATTATTTAAGTAACTAAATTTTTACATAAGTTTCTAAGTTCTTTATTTGGAAATCTCAACAATAGTTGTATTATCAAAATAATAAAAAAAAAAAAAAAAAAGAAAGAAAAAGAAAAAAAAAAAAAAAAAAGATGTTATTATATTTTATATATGGTTCCAAAATATATGTTATATTTTTCTCATAAATACATATAAATACGTCGTGCATCTAAATGAAAGTGTTAAAAAAAAAAAATAAAAATAAATAAATAAATAAACTTATTTAGACGTTATTATATGTAAATAAAGTTTTGCACATTATTTACTGTATTCCTGTATAAATAAAAATATGTGGTCACTTATACCCTTTTTAGTTAAATATAGAATCTTTTGCAGATTTATATTATCACTAGGTTATATTTTTTGATAGCTTATAGATTTCAATGTAATATCATAAAAAAAAAAAATAAATAATTTAAACACGCCGAGTTTCTTGAAGCTTACTTAGCTGTACCTCCCGAAATGATGAAATAATTAAAACGCTACTTTATATAAATAAATATATATATATATATATATTAGGGGGACCGGAAAATAATGTCGTTTTCAATTAAAATACTGACATCGGAAATTTATCCTGGATAAAATTTAAGATATTCCTTGGTAACTTATAAGATGGTTATTTGTAAAGTACCATGTAAACATTGTTAAACAAAAATTTCCGGTTTCATTTTATTAATTCAAAACGACATTATTTTCCGTGCCCCCTAATATATATATATATATGATACATGCTTCATTTTGATGTATAGTTCTTTATTCATTAATTCAGTTCTTCCTTCCTGGTATTTATAATTGTAAAAATGATTTATATTGTTAAGTAGAATCCATACAAACTTGTTAACGGGTATTATAGAAGTAATAGGAAAACAGAAAAAAAAAAGTATAAGAATTTATTTCTGTCGTGTAACTTCTGTCAAGAACATAAAATTTTGAATATCACTTAATGAAATATTATATATTTACAGTGCATAATATTTCGATAATTATAAACATAAACCGAAATACTCTACATGTTTTTTTTTTTTTTTTTCTTGACAATCAAATAAAATATTCATAGATTTTATATTTCATGGATTTATATTTCATGTACATAAATAACATCGATCTGGAACCAAAACTGCGTCCATTTGCATTTTTAGTTACTTAAAACCAATGTTATTTTTTTGTCTGCAGTTTGAAATTATGTTTTTCATATCCCTCTTCTTTTGTACAGATTATAAAATCTTTAGTATTTCTCATTTATTTCATTCGATTAATTTTATTTAGATGTTGCAAAAAATACACTAAATATTTAACATACATGAAAATCATTCTTTCTTCAAATTAATTGCTTTTATTGTTTAGGATTCCTTTTTTATATTTGGCATATTTTCACTGAATACGCCACATTTTTAATATGCTTTAAACTGCTTTCATCGGCAATAAAACATAACAACATGCCATATAATTATTTTAATCGCTTTCCAAAATGATAAAAAGATAAAATAAGTTCAAACGTATACAAACATATTTTTGTAAACTTGATAAGTCACTTTTTTTCTGAAATTTAGTTTTTATATTTTTATTAGCTCTAAGATGAATTGTTCATATGTAGTATTTTATATCTAGCGCTTAATCATTCTGAAAATATTCAAATTTGAAAACCTCTTGAAAATTTTTTATCTATACCGGATGCGCCGCCAAAAGTCCGTTATAAGTTAAAAATCCATTAAAATAAAATAAATAATTATAAAATAATGCGGTTTATACGAATTGCATCAGATGAAAAGAGATTCTTTTTAAGAACAAGAAAAAGTTGTTATTCTAAAAATAACCGATAGGTGCCGCTGATATATAGTGATATATTTCATATGTGAATCAGATATATACAATTCATCTTCACAGTAAAAAATAAAGGACAGTAATAAATAACAATACAATTTACATTCTACAGATTTATTTATGGAGCATATGTTCACCATGACCATTACAATATGGTATGTATGGAACAAGTATGGTAATTCACAACGTTTGTGACACCGAGATGGATGAATTTAATTTACGAGTTTAAACAACATCGCTTGATCCTGTAATGATGGCGTGCTGCCAGCATCCATAATTAGGTGTCTTTGAATACAATAGTTTCATTGACAGCCTGATTTGCAAACATCCACTTCATGTATGTATGTTAACGCTACATATTGGTCAAATTTTTAATTACATTTATACTGTTTTAAAAAATAATCCGATATCCCTTTTAATGTCATTATATGTATATTTTATTTTGTAATTTTAAAAATCTCAGTTTAATGGCATAATTTTTTATCTTGTATACGTATCTATGTAACGCACTCGTCTATTGTTAAGAGAATGGATATATAAAATGAATATATATATTCATTATGTCATATGTATATATATATATACATATATTAGAGTGCACCTTAACACTTTCGGGACCGCACGTTTTTATCTTTTTGGCAATAAGATCTGCTTGTGGGCGTTACTCTCCTAAGTTAAAATATTTGAGAGAAAAAAAAAATTGTATTCAAATTTATAATACAAATCGTTATACATTATATTTATATTCTTTCTAATCAAAGTATTTGTATCCATAGTATATTGATTGTATAAATATGAATATTGGGTATATTCTTAAGAAATAAATAACAACCAAATTGAGAAAGAAACGCCCACTGGCGGAGTTACAGATTTTCGAATGACTTGAATCTGTGTCAGCGGTCGCGAAAGTGTTAAATGAGCGAGAAGTATATTTTTTGTTTTTCTTTTAATTTTGTGAAATTCGATGCGCATATTCTCTATATTTTTTTTCTATTTTACCTAGAAACCTTTTAGCAAAATATCAACTCACTGGAATAACGTCAACACGTGCTGAATTGACGGGAAAATCCTAAATTCTATGTTCAAAGGTGCAAAAGTTTGGGTTTCAAGTAAGAACATTCACACCAGTATTTTTTGTCAACAATTTCTAACATATTTGTGCAGTCATTTACTGCGATTAAGTGTGGTAGAAATTATTGATACAATGTACTGGTGGCAGTATTCCGTTTCAATACGGAAACTCTTGCATCTCTGCTATATATATTGGGTTGTTCGGAAAGTAATTTCGTTTTTTCCTTTGAAAATGAAAGACGATTCTCTTATATTGTATAAATATTTTATTAAATTATATATTCTCCACTTTGAACGGTTTCATAGCGATATCACGAGTTGTTATTTGGAAGTTTTCATAAATCAATACTTTATTTTTTCTTCATTAGCATAAAATGGTTTTCCAGAATGTAATGTATCTTTAACCTCAAAATTGCCAGAACAAAATTTGGTAAAACAGTTTTGACACTGGCGTTCTTTAAATAAATTTTTTGTATACACATCGTATACATTTTTGCTTGTTTGAACAGTATTTTCGCCTTCGTGATAGCAAAAACAAAATATGCCGAAAATGTCGCTTCCGATTTTCTTACCAATCAAAACCTATTCAGCAGAATAAAACGAACTTTTTCACAAGCAAGCCTTGCTATAGCAGCTGTCACAATATATAATGGTAATGAAGCTTAATTGTGAAAATGATGTGAAAAAAATACAATTAAGTCCTCTGCTGCGAAAAAATTGAAATTCTTCCCGAACAATCCAATATATAGACCTGTCAATTATGCTAATTTATCCGTTATAGCGTTAGGCCCCGCCTTTTTTTTCACACCAGTAAATTTGTAGAATAATATTTAGCAGTATGTACCCACGATTAAGTAAGAAGACTATTACTCTACAAATATACTGGTGTGAAAAAAAGGCGGGGCCTAATGCCATTACGGATAAATTAGCATAATTGGCAGGTATATAGTATATATGTATATATATGTTTGTGTAAACTTTGTATCAATTTAAAAATAGCAGTCGTAAAAATATAAGAGAATTTTTATCGCTATACAAGAAATTCTTATGTATTTTCTAAAAGATGGCTTTTTTACCTGAAATCTCTACTCTCACCGTCGGTACAATACATCATATGTATCTGTTCTCAATATCTGAAAAGTAAAGTGTGATGTAGGTATTTTTCAGAAAGTATGTGAAGAAAAAAGGTTCTTAGATTTCTTTTTTATAAATTGCATGTTATAATACGTTCAGTTTTATGTCTAAGGATACTTGAATTATTTGTCAAGCATAAAAATGCTTAATTTAGATTAAACAATGAATAATATGTATAATAATTTGAATGAACTTGATAAAAATAGAATTACAAGATAATCGCATTATCATTATTATTATTATTTTAATTTTTAATATTTCATATATATATTTCTTTACAAATATGATTTTATCTTATACATGAATGCTTTTTTCAATTGTTAGGAATTATCGTTTGGTTTGGTATCACAATTAATAACTTTACAAGATATTACCCTATATAGCTCCAGGATAAAAAGTCCACCCGCGAGTTTCGGGTACCACTTTGTAACCTTTATCTTTTCATAATTTGCTATACATTTATACCGCTGTTGGATTCTTATTGTGGCATACAACAATATCAGACTATTTTCTAAGCTTGAATTAAAAAACCCATGTTAATGCGAAAAATTACATTTCTCCGTGCTCTTTAAATTTTAATTTCGAAAAAATAATGATAAATAATGAAATATTTCAACTAGAATGATGATATTAACTAATGTTAAGATCACGATAATGATAGATGTTTTGTAAATAGTCCGACTTCTTTACATTGAAACTAATTCACGTTATGCACGTTTACGCTATACTTTGTCTATTCTGCCACGTTTAGGCAATCTTAAATGTCTAGTATACTAATAAGTCTTTAAATTTGTTTAATAAAAATCAATAGGGTTCTTGTCATTTTATAAATGTCATATTAAACATTTCTAATAATTTTATGATCGTTCTTCAGTGAAACATGTCGACACAGACTGAAAAAACAAAATCAAACAAACAAAAAACCCTACTAAACTAAAGTACTAGCAAGCTTACTAACTTACTGATGACTACTATGTCCCTTTTAGAGTTTTAGAATACCCCTTGCTTTAAAACGTGATGTCAAGCAAATCGGAATCGAAAGCTTTCATGAAATCACAAGTTCTCCAAAGCTAGAATATCATGAAGAATTACAAGTTAGAAATTTGTGAAATATAATATATTATTATCGAGGAAGTAGAAATTACAGAATTTTTAACATCATTTATGTTATTTAAGACGGCAAAAAAAAAAAAAAAAAAAAAAAAAAAAGACAAAGAAAAGAATTGTTATAATTAGATTCTTCCTTTTCCATAGATTTTTAAAAAATATGTTTATTTGTTTATGCACTTTATGCATGTTCTAATTTTTTTTTTTTTTTTTTTTTTTTAGTTACATTTAACTTCTAAAATCATTTGAAAGTATGAAATTTTTTTCTAAATATGTTTCGATATTTCATTAGAATTAATACTTCATACATTATTTATTTAATATAGTCATCTTGTGAAATAGTACATCTTTTAATTACAAAGAAAAAATAGTAATAATAATAATAATAATAATAATATAAGGCACATCCCTCTTGCTAACTAACAACACATTGTAAAATTTGTTTTTAAAATAAACGTACATAATGACAATATATTTGCATTTCTAAAAAGTATTCTATAGTTTTCTACAAAATTCTCGTATATACTGACTAGGACCCCTTACATAAAAACACCAGAGAAGGGCACTCCTCACAAGCCTAGTGTTCATGTTCATTAACTACCTACATCGGCCATAATGCAACACCCTTTAAAAAGACGATTTAAAGTGTTTCACAGAGCCCCTGGCTGTCAAGTTATGAATTCATGATATATTCATGAATAAACAATATTTCGTATTCATGAGCAAGCATTGAGGATTTTAGTCATGTTAAAGTAGCGTGCAGCGCCACCTAGCAGCAACAGTATGTTGTAACTATCATGATAAGAAACATTGTTATAGCCATCATTTTCCAACGGACGCCTTAGTTGCCTTACAACTAAGTAATATTTTGCATATTCACACAAAAAGTCTAGTTTTTGCATTTCAGTATATTTTCTTCTTAAAATAATCACATATAATATTATACGTAGATCCATGTGATGCATTCATCTGATGTCAACTAAAAATCATTTAAAGAACACGGGCGGAAGCTTAAGTTTATCAAACTTTAGAAAATTTTTGTTGTCTCACGGTTTAATAATAAATGTTATGTGAGATTTTCATGAAGTATTACACTATGCACATTAAGTTTGAATTTCTATAACCTAATGAGAATCGGAATATCCCTTCAAGTATTGTAAAATGTAAATCACACTCGTACAAATACATATACAAAGGGTTAGGGCATTTTAACAGTTGTTTAGTCTTCAGTCTACCAGCCTTATATTATTGCTCTTTATGATACTCACAGATGAGACCTCTATATTATAATATTTTGAGAAAATAATCACACAATTACAAGTAGGGTAAAAAGTGTGATAAAATGTGTTTACTAGGCTTATACATTGCACAGAAAATGAATGATACGCATTAGTTTTAATAAAAGAGAAAAAAATTTTGGGACTTTTATTCATAAAATAATATTCTAAATATAACAGAAATAAATGTATTTAAATTTAAAAATATTTTTTCTCCACAAAAATACTTTTTGGTAAAAATAAGAACATCATTTTAATTTCACAAATTATTTTTCAGAAAATAGCTTATTGTGTTCTATTTTTTTTTTAAGTTCTTTATAAAACTTTTTCTTTTTCTTTTTGTAATTTCACAATCAAGCTCACATTTTTATTCATTCATTGATATATTTTCTACGCACAAAATGTTGTTTTATCAAAAAAGAAAGAAATAAATTTAGCAAATGTCTTTCTACATTTTAAGATATTGTGACAGTATGTCTTTTTTCTGTCCCTGAATGATTAATCGTTCTTTTACGATTCATTAAATATGTCATCTTGTTTGTCAAAATTGCATTAGTATAAAATGCTTAAATTCGAGTATTTCTAATTGCAATACTTTGTAGAATATTCAACGTGAGCATTGCATAGCTCTGTAAACAATGTTTATTTAAAAATGTAAAGTAAATAAATGATAAGAGAGTTAATGATGACAATAAATTTTATTTGGTGTAAATAAGAACAGGTGTGGAGTAAAATAAATAGTGAAACGTATTTTTTGAAAGTAACTGATTAGCTGCAACAATTACCAAAGTAGTAATAATTTAAACAGTGATATACTACTTTTAAATTGAAGCATACATTATTTAATTGTTTAAGTCTTATTTATTTAAACATGTTTAAGTAACTAAAATGAAAATATTATTGGAATTTGTGAGTTATTTCTTGTGTATAATTACTAATTTTTTATAATTATAATTAAAGTTAATCACATTCCTGGAATTATGTACATTACGTCATTTAATGATATACATTTGTATATAGCAAATGCTAATTTATACAATAATTGCATCAATTAATTTCTTATACAAGCGTTCACCAAATATCCAATGTTATCAATATAAATAAAACTTAACATTTTCATAACCGTTTTCTGCGTATTATAATGAATCATATATATTGAATTCAAGTATTCATTCATATTACATTCATTTAACTACTCACAAAATGTATAATGAAAAAAAAAAAGTGTTACCAAGCCACTTAGTTTATATAGTCAAAAATGCATATACGCAATATATGCAGTAAACATATGCATATATATATATCCTAGCTTTACTTTATATAGTGAATAATTCATATGCGCAATATATGCAGTATATATATATATATATATATATATATATATATATATATATATATATATATATATATATATATATATATATATATATATGTATATATACATATATATATATGTATATATACATATATATATATGTATATATACATATATATATATATATATATATATATATATATATATATATATATAAAGAGAGGACAAAATATCAAAAGATTAAATATAATAAAACTTAATAAGCAAAATTTAAATAGAATGCAATAAAAAGCAGCAATTATAAGATATGTAAACATAAATAAAAATTAAATTACATTAACATTACATATAAACAGAAAAATTAACAATAAAACCAGAAAAATAATTAACTCAAAAAGCATTGATTCTATCGCCAGGGGGACTCAAATACAAAGTGAGTATTATTTTCTTTTGCCGGGACATAGGCGAACAACATACTTTTAGCTTTTGCTTGTATCTCTTGAAATGTCTGGTTTTCTTTCTGCACTGTGCATTTGATGGCTCTGAATATTAAACGAGAGAAAAAGACGAAAGATTTCGCAAAAAAAAAAAAAAAAAAAAAAAAAAAAAGAAAAGAAAAGAAAGATTTCAAATTTTACCGCTAGGGGAATATGTAACGGTGTTTTCAAAATAAATCTTTTGTGTCGGAATTGAAATTTTAAAACTGATGACTGCGCAATTTTTTTAAGCGTGGCTTTTGTCCTATTTGCTATTTTGAATTTGAAGACACCGCGCTAAATTGTCCGCGGCAAAAGCTTTACTTAGAAAAACAGCGCCACATATTCCCCCAGCGGTAAATTTTGAAATTTATTTATATTTATATTTATTCCTTTATGTTTCTGGAATCATTCGTCCCCTGTCTTCTTTAACCTTCTTGCAAAGTTTGGGGCTATTCTTACAATTAAGTCGCGCTACATAACACTGTAATCTCTGTCAGTTTAATTATGGCCGCCCTATATATATATATATATATATATATATGTTAAATGTGAATGAATAAAAAATAAAATATGAGGTTTTTCATTGTACAGCTGAGAATTTTTTTTTTTTTTCTTACATAAAATTTCCATTCTTCGTATTTAAAGGGCGAAATCCGTAAATTTCAGTTTTAGCCATTTTTCCAGCACTATAAATTTCTGGTAAGTCGACTTATTTAACGAGATTTGCTTACCACTTCTATTTTAGACTTCGTTGTAGAGATGAAGCCTTTCAGTTATATCAGTGCTTTGATGTTATTAAAAAAAAATTCAAGTGATACTCCTGCCATAAAAAAAAAAAAAAAAAAAAGAATTTCTTTTTAAAACTCCCTTCCTACCTATATATCCAAAAAGTAATCCATTTACAGACAGACGTAATCAGTGATCTTTGTAAAATTGTAATCAGTTACAATCTCCTCGCCAAAAGTAATATTAGGCTGGCACTCAAATACTGTTGCTGCCAACCTTTTCTTGTAGTTAGAAATTTATGTTTTTGATTTATATTTTTGCAAGTTGAAACGCAGTTTTACATTTACTTGTTCCTTTAAAACATTTTAACGGTTTAATAAAATAACAATACACAGACATATTATTACAAATTTTTATTATATATCCTTAAACTAAGCATATATTACTTTTATATACCGGGTGTCTTATAAGTGTGTAGACAATTAAAAATTCATAACTATTGAAAGAATTGATAGATTGGAACGCGGCTTGCGGCAAAGTTATTTTCATAAAGAGTTTTGTAAAGAGGTTTTTTTTTTTTTTTTTTTTTTTTTTTTTTTTTTTAAAGAAAACAGTTTTAGTTAAAAGTATCGTCGAGAGAGGGCACTATACGTGAGATCCCCATGGAAATGTTTACGGGAATATAAATCATATTCTATGTGTTCGCTATCTCTACAAATTACAGTTTGCAAACGAGTTTAAACACCGTAAATTATAGCTTCAGTCGCCAGTTCTTAGCTCACGGAAAACATCTTCACCAATAACGCGTTATCCACCAAGTTAGCACAGCAATTAAAACTTCATGTATGCACAAGTAGGAAGAAATATAGGGAATAAGATGTGTTATCGTAAAACCGTGCAAGGGATAGGACTCTGATTACCGATATAGGACTTTGATCTGCATATTTCTTGCTACGCATCCAAGCAGCGCCCTCTATCGACCAGAAATTTACCTACATTTTTTTCTGCGCCAAAAATAAATAAATAAATATAAATATAAATATAAAAAATAAATAAATAAATAAAATATAAATATAAAAAATAAATAAATAAATAAAAATAAAAATAAAATAAAATAAAATAAAATAAAATCCCCTTTACGAGAATAACTTTTTTGCAAATCGCGTTCTATTCTACCAAATCCTCTATTTTTTACGAATTTTTAAAATGTCTACAGAAAAATTCTTTTTTCGGTAAATAAGAGAACAAAGTTATACTCGAAAGATTTTAATGTATTTTTTGACAGAAATTACTAAATCTGCATATAAGTGAATTTTTTTAAATGTTAAAATATGCAAAATAAAACTTTTGAATATAAATCTTTATTATTGAATATAAATCTTTATCAATCTGAATATTTTTTCACATCAAAGTAAAAAATATACAGTTCGATTCAATATTCTTATAGAATAAATTACATATTTCGAAGCAATGATACAGAAAAATAACTATGAATATACTACTTCGTATATTTATCAAATTTCGTATGTTTATGTATTTTGTTTTTTATGTTATATACATATCATAATGCTCATCCATGTAGACAATAATATGAATTTACCTGATACACACTTATAAACCATGTGAAAATCTAACATTACCTGGCTTTCGTTATTTAAAGAAAGATGCCTCCAGATTGTTACGATATAAATTTAAGCAAAATAAATCCTGAACATAACAAAATCAGGTAGAATAAGTATTTCGTTTCAAAAGCATATAATCACAAATTAAGTATTGTTCACTTTCTTTCAAAACTTTAAGAATACTTTAAAAGAAATGATTGTTTCTTATGTTATAATCTTTTATTATTATCTTTTCAATATGGATTCGATAATTTCGTATCATATTATTTCCTACTCACAGATGAGACCCTTGCAATATATTCTAATATTAGGGGGGGGGGGGGGGGAGAATCATCCAATTACAAGTATTGTAAAAAAAGTGTAATAAAAAATATTTTACTAGACTTATATAGGGAATAGAAAATGAATGATTTTCATTAGTTTTAATAAAAGAGAAAAATCATTTTACTATCTTGGGACTTTTATTTATCAAATAATATTTCAAATATAATACAAAGAAACGACTTTTTGATTTTAAAACATTTTTCGTCAACAAAACTATTTTTTCCTGAAAATACGAACATCATTTTTATTTCACAAATTATGCTGCGGAAAATTTCTTAATATGTTCTATTTTTTCTTTAAGTTCATTATAAAACATGCATTTCCTTTTTATTTTGTAATTTCACAATCAAGCGCTTATTTTTATTCATTCTTTCAAATATTTTCTACGCACAAAAGTTTGTTTAGTCTAAAAAGAAAGAAAAAAAATTACTCAATGTCTTTCTACATTTTAAGATATTGTGGCAGCATTTTTTTTTTCTTCTCCCTGGATGATTAATCACTCTTTTATCCTTCATTAAATGTGTCATCTTCTTTTTCAAAATTGCATAAGTTTCAAATGCGTGACGCAGTTAAATTCGAGTATTTCTGATTTATTTATTTTGTGTATCATTCAGTTTAAACTTATACAATGTTTATTTAAAAACACAAAGGAAAATAATTGATAAAGGAGTTAATGATGACAATAAATTTTAGCTAGTGTAAATGGAGAAAGGTGTGAAGTGAAATAAACAAGGAAATAATTTTTCTTTCTCTCTCTCTTTTTTTTTTTAAGTAATTCATTTGCTGCGAGCACTGTCAAAATAATAATAATTTAAATAGTGACATCATTTTTTAAATTGAAGCATACGTTAAATAATTGTTCCGGTTTTATTTATTTAAATATGTTAAAGTAACAAAAGTAGAAAGATGTTTAAAATTTGTGAGTTAGTTTTTGTGTATAAATACCAATTTATTGTAATTGTAATTAAATTTAATCACATTCCTGCAATTCTGTACATTACGACATTTCATAATATACATTTGTATATAGCAAATGTTATTGTGTTCAATAATTACACCAATTAATTTCTTAAACAAACATTTATCATATCTAATATCCAATGGTATCTATATAAACAAAAATTAGCAATTTCATAAACGTTTTCGGCATATTATAATGTATCGGATATGCTTTAAATTCAAGTATCCATTCATATTACATTCATTTAACTACTCACAAAATGTATAATGAAAACAATATTACTAAACGGCTTAACTTTTACAGTTAATAATTTATATACGCAATATATGCAGTAAATATATATATATATATATATACATATACAGAGTTGTCTATATATATATATATATATATATGTATGTATGTAGAATATGAATAATTAAAAATAGAAATTGTGAGGGTTTCTCTCTCTATATATATATGTGGAAAACTCTGTGGAAAGTAATTCCTTGCACAGTCAACTGATGGCGCTGTCTCGGATGTACCCAGAGAACGAGCTGACAAGCGGAAGAGATAGTTAATATCCAGCTACAATGGAGAACTGTTGAGACCGTCAGCGCGAAGGCTGATGTGGTCATTTTCTTCTAATTAGAGCTTGAAACGCTTTGAGTAGTTGGGTAGAGCCATGGACGGTCCATTACTTAATTTTCACTATTTGGTAATACGCGTTGGTGTTTTTGTGCATTAGTACGAGTAGGTGCTCATATGTTGCTTTATGATAGTTATTCTGATGAAGTGAACTTCTTAGGTCTTTATATGTTCTTAAATAATTTTAAATAATTTAATATAAATCTCTGTCAATTTGAATATTTTTTCATAATACTAAAGTTTGTTAAATAAGATCAAAGTAAAAAATATACAGCGCGATTTAATATTCTTATAGAATAAATTACTATATTATGAAGCAATAATACAGAAAAATAAGTACGAATATACTACTTCGTATATTTATCAAATATTTTAAGATCATGTACTCTTTCTCTTCTGTAGTATACATATCATAACACTCATTGGTTTAAACGATCATATGCATTTTCTAATACATACTTTAAAACCATGTGCAAATCTAACATTACCTTTCATTTCGTCATTTAAAGAAATATGTATGATATCAAATTTAAATAAAATATATCTTAAATATGATAATATCAGGAATAATAAATATTTCGTTTCAAAAGCATATAGACACAAATTAAAAACTGTTATCTTTCTTTCAAAACATTAAAAATACTTTAAAAAAATAATTGTATATCATGTTATATTTCTTTATTATTATCTTTACATATAGATCAGATTATTTCGTATTTCTTTATTTCATATTCACAGATATGACTTTTGCAATATATTATAGAAGTTAGAGAAAAGAAACAAAAATCAGATAATTACAAGTGCGATAAAAATATTCTAGACTCATACATGGCACAGAAAATTAATGATGTTCATTAGTTTTAATAAAAGAGAAAAATATTTTTATTATTTTGGGACTTTTATTCATAAAATGATATTTTAAATATATCCCAAACAAAAGTTTTTAAATTTTAAAACATTTTTTTTTCTCAACAAAAATATTTTTTGCTGAAAATAAGAACATCATTTTTATTTCACAAATTATGCTTCAGAAAATAGCTTAATATGTTCTATTTTTTTTAATAAGTTCATTATAAAACATACATTTCTTTTTTCTTCTGTATTTTCACAATCAAGTATACAATTTTATTCATTCATTCAAATGTTTTCTGCGCACAAAAATCTTGTTTAGTCAAAAAAGGAAGAAAATGTTTAGACAATGTCTTTATACATTTTAAGATAGTGTGGCAGCATGATACACCCTGTCCCTGGATGATTAATCGCTCTTTTACGATTCATTAAACATGTCATCTTGTTTCTCAAAAATGCATTCGTATAAAATGTGTAACGCATTTAAATTCGAGTATTTCTAATTGATTTACTTTGTGGGATATTCAATTTAAACATTACATAGCTCCGTAAACAATGTATATTTAAAAATATAAGGGAAATAATTGATACGGGAATTAATGATGACAGTAAATTTTAAGTGGTGTAAATGAGAAAAACATGTGAAGTAAAATAAACAGTGAAATATATTTTTTAAATAATTAATCTGCTGTGACAACTATCAAAATAATAATAATTTAAAAAGGGATATCATTTTTTAAATTGAAACATACATTAATCGACAGTTCCAGTTTTATTTATTTAAATATGTTAAAGTAACTGAAACGGAAATATGTTGAAAATTTGTAAAAAAAAATTCTTTGGTATAGTTACAAATATATTATAATTATTTTTAATTTAATCATATTCCTGCAATTTTGTGAATTACGTCATATGATGATACACATTTGTGTATAACAAATATTAACGTACTTGTATGTAGCGCTATATTTCAAAATAAAGCTTTTGTCGTAATTTAAATTTTCAAATTGCAGATCGTGCACTTTTTTTTTTTATTATTTCGAAATTAGAGACATCGCGCAAATTTCTCCGGGACAAAAGCATTATTTTTAAAACAGGGCCACATATTCCCCTAGCGGTAAAGTTTGATTTTTAAAAATATTTATTCATTTATTTTTTCCGAATCCTTTGTTCTCCATCTTGTTTTATCTTTCTATAAAGTTTGGGGCTATTCTTGCAATTGAGGCATTACAGAACACTGCAAGCTCTGTCAGTACCCTGTGTATATATATATATATATATATATATATATATAAAATTCAAAATAAATGACAAAATTTAATTTTCATAAAGCAAGTGCTTAAAGCAGCACTAAATTTATGTACAAAAAGATAAATTTTAATTATAAATAAAGATAATTTATATATATAGGGGAATGTCTCCGTTATGGGCATTTTCCGGTTATGGGCATCCCACCATATATTTTAACAAAAAGCAAATATGGCGGTATTGAGTGCTCTAAAACATGCATTGTGATAATACGTAGTTTTTGTGCTAAAACCGAAGCGAATACAAGCATTTTCTTAGTAAATGCAAGCATAAAAAAAAATCTGAGAAAAGCAACATGAAAGTTATTTGTGAATATTTCCAGAATGCGATAAATCGAAGTGAAATAATTTAAAAAAATGTAAATGCAAGGTATATTTATGCAGTATATTCTTTGTATTTTGTAATGCCATATAGATTTAAGCCAAAATGTGGACCGAAAATAGCTTTTTTTCTGCCATTTTAAAAATGGCTGCTATTCCCAGTTATGGGCACCTTCATTCCCGGTTGTGGGCGCTCTTGTTTTTTCATTTAAAACGTGTGTTTGTCTTACAAACTGTCAAATATGATTGTTGATGTCAAAATAACGAATTTTAATAGTGTTTTTATACATGTTCAGGTAATGTCAATCCCGAAAAAGGCGACCGATCCAAAAGAAATGGGTTTTAGCGCGTTGGTTAAAGCTATTTAGATTTGCTCAGTGGATAATAAATCCATAAAATAGCCTGCCGGAGAATATGAATTTCCAGAAGAAGTCCCTCCAGAAGAAGCCTGGAGATTTTTTTTAAATGTTGAAATATGCGAAATAAAAGTTTTCAAATTATTTAATATAAATCTCTATCAATCTGAATGTTTTTTCATAATATTAAACATTTGTTAGATGAAATCAGAGTAAAAAAAATATACAGTTCGATTCAATTTTCTTATAGAATAAATTACATATTTCGAAGCAATGATACAGAAAAATAACTATGAATATATTACTCCGTAAGTTTATCAAATTTCGTATGTTTATGTATTTAGTTTTTTATGTTATATGCATATCATAAGACTCATCGATGTAGAAAATAATATGAATTTTCCTCATGCATACTTATACACCATGTGAAAATCTAACATTACCTGGCTTTCGTTATTTAAAGAAATATGCCTCCAGATTGTTAGGATTTCAAATTTAAACAAAATAAATCCTGAACATAAGAATATCAGGTAAAATAAGGATTTCGTTTCAAAAGCATATAGTCACAAATTACAGATTGTTTACTTTCTTTCAAAGCTTTAAGTATACTTTAAAAGTATTGTTTCTTAAGTTATAATCTTTTATTATTGAATTTTCAAAACAGATTCGGTAATTTCGTATCATAATGTTCCATCCTTGCAATTTGTTATAGTATTTTTGAAAGGGGGGGGGGGAATCACACAATTACAATTATGGTAAAAATTGTAATAAAAAAATATTTTACTAGACTTATATAGGGAATAGAAAATGAATGATTTTCATTAGTTTTAATAATAGAGAAAAATCATTTTACTATCTTGGGACTTTTATTTATAAAATAATATTTCAAATATAATACAAAGAAACGGCCTTTTGATTTTAAAACATTTTTCGTCAACAAAACTATTTTTTCCTGAAAATAAGAACATCATTTTTATTTCACAAATTATGCTGCGGAAAATTTCTTAATATGTTCTATTTTTCTTTAAGTTCTTTATAAAACATGTATTTCCTTTTTATTTTGTAATTTAACAATCAAGCGCTTATTTTTATTCATTCTTTCAAATATTTTCTACGCATAAAAAGTTTGTTTAGTCAAAAAAGAAAGAAAAAAATTACACAATGTCTTTCTACATTTTAAGATATTGTGGCAGCATTTTTTTTCTCTTTATTCTCCCTGGATGATTAATCACTCTTTTATCCTTCATTAAATATGACATCTTCCTTTTCAAAATTGCATTAGTTTCAAATGCGTGACGCAGTTAAATTCGAGTATTTCTAATTGATTTCTTTTGTGCAATATTCAATTTAAACATTACTTAGCCCCGTATACAATGTTTATTTAAAAACACAAGGGAAAATAATTGATAAGGGAGTTAATGATGACAATAAATTTTAGCTAGTGTAAACGGATAAAGGTGTGAAGTGAAATAAACAAGGAAAATATTTTTCTTTTCTTTCTTTCTTTCTTTTTTTTTAAAGTAATTGATTTCCTGCGAACACTATCAAAATAATAATAATTTAAATAGTGACATCATTTTTTAAATTGAAGCATACGTTAAATAATTGTTCCAGTTTTATTTATTTAAATATGTTAAAGTAACTAAAGTAGAAATGTTACGATGAGAAGGTTTGATTGTTACTTTCTCATCGTTGGATTAATTTAATTATTACTTAAATTTTCCTCAAAATACTAAATCACCTTAAAGCGCGTTGTGTTAAATTTGCAATACCCAGGTTCCCCAACACTAACCAAAGTTTGTGCAATGAACTTGCACCCTAAAACTTGTGTCAGTTCTGTTGTGATTTTTTACACACTGTAGGTGTAAAAAAATGATTTTTTCTACATTATGGTCTATGGCAGCCTCTGTCCCAGCACAACCCACTTTAAACTTTCTCAGGTTATTATGAACAGACAGAGACTCTCATAGCCAACCTTTTTAAATATTATGCATGATACTAATGAAAGACAAATACTAAAAAGAAAAACAAACTGGGCAAGTTCCCCTCCCCCAACAATAAACAAACAAAAAAATAATAAAATATTCATGTATCCTGCTGTGAGTTATGGGTAGTCAGCACTAACATATAAAATAGATCTCATTATACAATAATACAGATATATTTTTTTTTTCTTACACCCTAAGACTTACATAAGTAAATCTATCTTTTAATTTACTATTCAATTTTATTCTCTTTTAACTCCTTTAGCCAAAAACTTCCCTCACAGCAGGGTACTACATTGCCCATAAAATAACACATGTAAATATATATATAACTCTTCCTTTCCCCCTTTTTTTTCTGAAAAAACTGACAGTTATCAGCCAAAAGATACCAACAAAAAGTAATTTAAATGGTCACAGTTGTTCATTTAAACATTTTGCCCAAAATTAAGAGTTTAGGTAAATTATATACATCTTTTTAAATGTATCTCATTAAATTTTCATACAATTTGTTTTCTAGCCAGTTTTTAAATCAATTAATAGCTTCCTACAATTATCTAATAAATACAAAATTGTTAAAGAATTAAACCAAACTGAACAACTGTGACCTAAACTGCCAGTCACTTTCTGAATCCAAATATATGAAACTATGCATTTTTCAATAACAACATGCTGTGAGGTGCTGTTTGATAAATTTAAATAAACTTCTTTTAAGTACATATTTACTTTAAACCACCTCGCTAGAATTATTTACCTACCAATGAAACATAAATCTCAACCAAACAGGTAGGTGAGATCAAACGTTTTCTCGCAAACAGCAACTCACATACGTAAGTAAAATGTTTAACCGTATTACTAAATTAAGCTTTCATTGCTTTCATAATTCTCTATAAAAAATTTCTTTTAAAAGAAAGGAATGAAAAAATGTCCACATAAATAGTCCAGAACTAAAAGGTTAATTTAAACTTTATTGAAATGTTTTAGTTAAATTCCAAGGTAGAGTCCACTTGCTCCACATTTAAATGTTTTATCTCAGTCTCATAACAGTATATACTTAGGTTGATGAATTACAAAAACACAAAACAAAACAGTGGCCTCCTTGTTGTATAAATCATTCTTATGAAAACTTGATTCATTACGTAAAAATAAAAATCACTTATGTGTTGCAAGCGCATCTGAAGTTATTTAACTCATAAATTAAATCAGTTAGTACCAGTTATAACAACGACGAGCGCACTGTATTAATACAATAGAGAAATAAAAAATATATTTACCACACAATTCGGGAGTAGTGTAAAAAGGGTGATTCACCGACACGGTGGAGGCGTAGAGGCGTATTGAGGCGTAGGGTGGTGGCGCGCCTCCACCCTGACACCTCTACGCCTCCACCGTGTCGGTGAATACACCCTTTTTACACTACTTAGTCATCATCTTGGACGAGGGGGTGTTGCCACCGGAAGAATAGAAACTGTGTGTTGCCACCGGAAGAATAGAAACTTTGGGTATCACCTTTTACGAGGGTTTCTGCGATGAGTGCTGCCATCTATCGGGGAGAAAGGGGAATTTTGAGGAGTTAGATTTATTTTCCTAAATTTTGTGACTTAGTATTTTTTTCACAATTTCGGGGACTTCAAAATTTTTTCGAATTTTTGCAGGGGGTTAGATAACGTCACGATCTTTTGGGACTTTAATATTTAGGTGTTGCCACCGGAAGAATAGAAACTTTTGAAGAGTTGTCATTCGGGGATTATAAATTGATTACAGAATTAAATAGAAATTTTCCTATGTATTTCAGTGAATTTGACAAGATAAAACAAAGGGTTGATGTGTATTATAGAATTAAAAACATTTAATGAAGGGTACCCAGCTAAAAAAATCTGCAAAAAAACTTTAAAAAAAAACTGCAGAAAAACTGAAGGCAATTGGCACAAGTTTTTTTAAAGTTTTTTTAAAGATATTTTAAAGTCAAAATTTTACATAATTGACTTCAAAATTTCTGCGAAAAAACTTTAAAAAAACTTGTTCCATTTACCTTCAGTTTTTCTGCAGTTTTTGAAAATCTGCAAAATTTCCATGGAAAAACTTTAAAAAAACTTGTTCCATTTACCTTTAGTTTTTCTGTAGTTTTCGAAATTCTGCAAAATTTCCATGAAAAAACTTAAAAAGAACTTGTACCACATACCTTCAGTTTCTTGAAAACTGCAAAGTTTCTGCGAAAAACTGAAAATACTTATTCCTGTTACTTTCAGTTTCTCTGCAGTTTTTTAAATTCTACACAATTTCTGTGAAAACCTTGAAAACTATTATTGTTCCCCTGCCACACACAAAAGCCAATTTTTAAAACTTAGTTTGTTGTGACCAACACATGACTCTCTTTTGTGTTTCTATACAAATTCCCTCACTAAAAAATAATTTATCAAAATTATCTTCCATGATGAATGCAGACAATTTCCATTCTAGAGAAATAATATTAGGACACACGACTCTCTTCTGCATTTCTATACAATTTCCCTCAGTAAAAAAAAATTTTTTATCAAAATAATCTTCCATGATGAATGTAGACAATTTCCATTCTAGAGAAATAATAATAGCACTAAATATGCAAAGGGAAATCCATTTTTTAGATATGACTTTTTTCAATTTTAACCAAAAAAAAAAAAAAAAAAAAACTTAAGTTTCTTTTAAATTACTACATGTTGAGGGTTCTACCATTTATTTTAAAAGGTGTTGATGAGCTCATTTGGGAGCTACTCATAATGAAAATTTGCCTCCCTTCCGAGGGATTTTCCTTTTCAGGGGGGAGGGGAAACCAATGCTTGCACATTTACAAAAAAAAAAAAAAAAAAAAAAAAGAAAAAAAAAAGAAAGAAAGAAAATTCTCACTTGACATCACTATTATAGATTCTTCGTTTTAATTTCACAATGATTATTAAAAAATAATTCACTTTATGTATATTTATAGGAAATGTTGTTCTGCAATGTAAAAAATTAAAGGGGAAAAATTGCAGAATGGCCACTCCATTTTTGGATAATTTTTACCAAATGTTTCTAGACATTAATTTATGCCAAGTTGCAACTACAAATCAAATTTTATGAAATTTTGAGTTGTATAGTTCCTGAGATATAGTTGCCACAAAATTTTGTTACATACAGTTATTTCCTAAAAGTTGTCAAATCATGTTCTAGACATCTCAAAACATGTAAACCCATCGAAAACCTGAAGTCTAGTATTATTACGAATCAAATACTTTCTTCTTTTGAATATAAAAGAGAGAAAAACATGTTATGCATATTTTAATAAAATAAAATATTTCTGTTCAAAAATTATAAACCGCTGCCACTACTATTTTTCAATTTATCAGAATCTTTTTCGATTTCTTGGTAAAAACTGTTTTATATGCAATCAGATAGACTTAATTTTGTACGGAAATGAGGCATAAATAAATAAATAATCAATTTAATAAATAAATCTTCAATTTCGTAATGTGTCTATTTTTTTTTTTTTTTTTTTTTTTTTTTTAAGGAGTGAGTTGTTCAAAGGTAATTAACCTTAATTATTTAAAGCCACTGCACAATAAATACTAATTGGATTAAAAATCTGTATTTCACTTTCTTTTATTTTTTCTAGTGACCATAAATTTAAAAATAGGTCATTTTAAAAATAGTAAGTGCTACTACTGAGAAAATTACATATTCTAGTTAAGAAGGAAATATATATAGAAGTTGATTTTTTTCATGCAAAATTAATTTCAATTCAGGAAATTCCTTTTAAATTTTTAGAAAAGCAGAGCCAAGTCTCTACCTAAATTATCTAAAAAATAATTAGATCTAAAATAATGAAATAATATTAACTATATTTAAAAGAAATTTCATTAAGATATTATTCTATATACTACGAAAACTCAAATCTATCATTTAAAAAATAATAAATTAAGATAATAATAATAAATTCAAAACAAATTTCCTTGTGTGCATTATGTGATAAGGATAAATAAACAATCATTTAAGTATTCTGATAAGCAAATAAACATTTACATTAACCATTTCTTAAGGATTATCTACTTCCCTTCAGAATTAAACTCTGGGGGGGGGGGTTAAAAATTAAGTCAGTAATCTAAATCCCCCCCATCCATAAAATAAAATAAATAAATAAGTCTTCAATTTCATAACATACATATATATATATATAGTTTTTTTTTTTTTTGGGGGGGGGGGGAGGTTATTAACTATGTAAAGGTAATTGACCTTAATCATTTAAAGCTACAGCACGTTAAATGCAAATTGGATTTAAAAACAATATTTTACTTTCTTTTCTTTTTTCTAGTAACCATATGAATTTAAAAATAAATCATTTTAAAAATAGTGCCTTATATATTTCCAACTTTATATACAAATTTGTTCTAATTAAAAACCATTTATGCGCATAATAAATCCTTAAACTGGAGAAGATATTTTTAAAAGTAATACACTCTGCTAGCATAAGAAACTGCACCATTATGCATTGTTTACTTACTTTTAAATTTTTTGTAAATTTAAAATTTATGGAAGTTTATGGGTTCTTTTCAAAAACATATTATCATGAAGTATGCATACTAAAAACAATATTAATTACTAAAATTATTATTTTTAAAAATATATTCACCTAATTGTAACTATGAATTGTTTTTGTTTTTATATTAAAAAAAAAAAAAAAAAAAAAAAAAACTAAATTCTATAAAATTTCCTTAATTTTAATTGACACTTTTCAACGCGAACTAAATAAACTAATTTGTTCATAAATAAAAATATTTAACTAAACATTATTGAATAAACAACTTTTATTTTATTTTATTTTTCATTTTATAACAAAATTTTTAAAATATACAGTAAAATTTCCAAAACAACTTCATTTATCATGTTTGGGAATGCGCTTAAATATTTACTGCACGAGATTGTACGTAATCAAAGTCATAATATACATTTATGCTTATATTCTAATAAACAAATCTCTCAGCATTGATAATTTGTGCCATTTCAAATCTCTAAAAAGTTTTAAAATTTGGTTTCATTTTTTTTTTTTTTTTTTTTTTTTTTTTTAATCAGTAAATAAGATAAATACTTCAACTTCATTTAATATATGCTATATGCAGTTGTTAAAACTGCCTGAAAAATTAATGAAATATTTTAATATCTTAAATTTGATGTAATATTAATCAAAATTGCAGATCATTCTAAATAAAATCTATGCATTATTGCTATTATAAATGAAAAATGCTAAATATTTGATTACTAGAATCTAGAAATGCACTTCCATCAAACGAAAGATTGAAATATATAAGTTAATACTTCGATAAATGGAAATTATACATTCATTATTAAATAATCTTCATAATATTCTTTTAAATTTATGAGAAAATAAGATTTCTTACCTTTTTCTTTCATTAAAATTTCATTATGTTTTCTGAACCCCACGTGCTACTTTTGCACGTGTATTGTAGTAATCATTGTACTGGTCAGGTCACCCACCTTCCCCTTTTCTACTTTCTGCTCCCTCGTAAGGCACCCCTCCGACCGTGACGTCATCAACTTTTAAAATTCCAGTGCTTCGGACTTGTCACTTATCAGAGGACAGTGCATAAACCCCCTGCTAGAAATCCTTAGTTTACTGAAGGATTTCTACCCCTGCTTTTGACCCGCAACCAAAGCGTATTTACGCTTTGCCCGCAACCCGAAAAAAAATATTATTCAGTTTACATTATACAATAAAGAACCGTTTATGCGTCTCTCGTTTATACGTCTTTTTAGTGAAGTCCAGATTCATTCGTATTCATTTTAAGGCAAAAATTCTACATTTATAAATAATAATATAAATAATAATAATTATTATAAATTATAATAATTCTTCATTTATTATAATTCTTCATTATTATAATTCTTCATTATTATTTAATTCTTCATTCACGCCGCTAATATCAGTTATACATCTTTTCCATTTTACTAAAACTCGAAAAAATTCTCAACCTGTCATTATTTTACAATCTAAATAAGACGGATTTTTCCTAAAAAACACCTTAAATGGAAGGAAAGATCGAATAATACTGATGAAAGAATCAATTGAATTTTTGTCACGCATAAGTCAAATCGTGTTCTAGACCTCTCAAAACCTATAAATCCGGCGAAAACCGGAAGTCGCAAATTTTTACGAATCCAATACCCTCTTCTATTGAATATAGAAGAAAGTAAAAGTTAAAATTAAAATTTTACGCACTGAAATTAACAGTCTTCCATACTAAACCAAATTCTGCCGTTGACGGAATTTTTATTTATTTATTTATTTATTATTATTATTATTTATTATTATTATTATTTTGTGTGTGTGTGTGTGCTATTTTCAGAAGAAGCTTGGGTATAAACTTTGTGATAGTGAAGTGATCCCCCCCCCCTTCCACTTAACCCAGGGAAAGACTCTGAAGGACATGAAAAATAATGTTTTTGGGGGGAATGCTTTATTACCTTCAAAACAAAGCCTAGCGCGTGATTCGGCCTGCTTTGAAAAGGGAGATACAGATTGTGAAACTGTTTAACCTCCCCCCCCCCTTTTTTTTTTTTTTTTTTTAAATCTTGTTCTACAAAATTTCAAAAAATAAATAATTAATTAATTAATAAAAATAAATAAATAAAGAATGAATGAATGAAAGAAACTACAAAAATCGGGTTATACAAAATTTTTATTTCAAATTTTAAAATGTTGCAAAGCTTTAAAAATGAAAGATTTGAAAAATATTGGCCATTTTTCTGAATGAACAACTGTACAGGAAATGAAAACTGTTAGTCCTACATAGAATGAAAATGGGAAAAAATTTTCTCAATTTCCAACAGTGGTTGGAAATGTGGGTATTGAGTTTTAGAAAAATAAGTTTTTGATATTTTTTGCTTTCTTAAAATCATCTTTTTATGCCATTATATGCAGATTTAAGGGATAGCTTACCTTTCATATTTAGCTGCTATTCCATACATCTATAGAGATACATCTACATATTTTATGAAAATGTAAGATAAACTACGATATTATAAGGGGGGGAAATGCACTTTTTTCTGAAACCCGCAATTACAAAAAGGCAGTTTTATTCTTTCTTTCTTTTCATTTTTTTTTAATACTATTCTTCGCAATTTTTTTAATAAAAACTGCAGTTGTTTTACAGTTACCATTTACATCAAGTTAACTGTGATAAGTTTGCGATATTTTTGAAGTCACAACCACACCTTTAAGAATTCTGCAGTTCTTACTAAGTCGTGAACTTTACTTTAAAATTTCTGCAGTTTTTATTAAGTCGTGACCTTTAATTTAAAAATTCTGCAGTTTTTATTAAGTCGTGAACTTTACTTTAAAAATTCTGCAGTTTTTCTAAAGTTAAAAGCACATTATTTGAAATACTGCAGAATTTCTACAGTTTTGGGGTTTTTCTGCGGAAAAACTGCAGAATTTTTTAGCTGGGTATAGACATTAAAATTTAGATGTTGCCATTGGAAGAGTATAAATAATTTCCGGTGGGACTTAACATTTTTGACTGAATGAAACAATGAATGACTGAAGTTAATTAACATCAGTAACAATTTATGAGTATTTTAGAAACTTAGCATTTTTAGAGATTAAAAATATATTGTGTTAAGATAATAAATAAGGAAATTAAATAGGAGTTCATACTTTTAGTGACATCATTACAAATTTATATTACGAAATTTTTACAGAATTAAATAGAAATTTTCATATTTTGTGGATTAACACATAGATTTAAAAGCAAAACAAATAATTTAACATTCATTAAAAATGTAAGACACTTAAAAATTCTAACTTTATTTTAACACTAAATAAGTTTCACTTTTTAGATTTATTTAGACTATCTTAGAAATAATATTATTACATTCGTTAAAAATTGAAGCCACATGCACTTTAAAAAATTACTATCATATAAATTAAACTAAATATAATAAAAATTATGTAAATTAAACTTTATATTCTCACTAAATAAGTTTAACATTTTTTTTTTTTTTTTTTTTTTTTTTTTTTTTAAACTCTATCTTACATTCGTTAAAAATTTAACAGAAGTTTTTAATCACTTAATAAATTTTGCATACAGTTATGTTATATAAACTTAATATGATAAAAATTATATAAAACACATACTGGTATTTAACCTCTAACTTTGAAATACTATTTTTACATTCTTTAAAAATTGAACACACATACACTTTAAAAAATTACTATCATATAAATGAAACTAAATACAATAAAAATTATATAAAACACGTACTGTTATTTATGCTATAACTAAACAAATACGATAAACAAAAGTTTCAAATTCAGTAAATGATGATATATATGTTATAAATTAAATTGAATACAATAAAAATTACTTAAATTAAACTAAATATAATAAAAATTATATAAATTAAACTTTATATTCTCACTAAATAAGTTTCACACTTATTTAAACTCTAACTTACATTCGTTAAAAATTGAACACATGCACTTTAAAAAATGACTATCATATAAATTTAAAAAAAATTACTATCATATAATAATATTAATTTAAAAAATGCATACAAAGATATATAGTAAAATTATAACTTTTTAAAAAATACTATCATATAATAATATAAATTAAAAAAATTACTTTCATATAATAATATAAATTAAAAAAATTACTTTCATATAATAATATAAATTAAAAAAAATTACTTTCATATAATAATATTAATTAAAAAAATGCATACAAAGATATACAGTAAAGTTATAAAATAAAAAATAAAATAAATAAAATAAAAATGACTATCCTATAATAATATTAATTTAAAAATACATACAATGTTTAAAATCAACAATTAAATTTTATATACATTACAATTAACTAAACTTTATGCTGTTACTATTAAATAAATTTATCCTAACACGAAAACTTTACATAAATTTTATAAGCAAAAAAGCTATAAGTACATGAATATGTTATTTAAATTAAACATTATATTGATACTACACAAATATTATTTAACATTTATTCGAGTTTAACGCTGTAATATAATTTAAACTATCTTGAATGAAACAGGTAAATACTTTTAAACTTGAACTAATAAAAATAAGTTCTTTTTATAAAATAATTGATATAAACTATAATAATAAAAAGGATTAGTTATATTTAAAAACTATCAGTTACTAAAAGTTATTTTATATTAAACATTTCGAAATAAATTGCATAAAAATTCAATGCATCATTTTAAATGAAAATAAACAGTTTCCTTAAAAAACAGATAATACGGAATATTCCATGAGTCAGTTATCACCTGCAACGGAAAACCCCTACAGCTGATGAATCATATGTTATATACGCTGGCGAGCCATGCCTATTAGTAATCCACACTATCTCATATAAAGATTAAGTTAAAATCATTAAAACAATACAGCGAATAATTTGGAAAATGCAATAATTTTTTCACAAAGCATATCATACAATGAGTTTAAACGATTATCACCTATCTATCACTTAAACGGTATTGAAATAAATAAATACATATAAAAGTAAGTTATAGTTAAAAAATAAAAATTTCGTTTGTGAAAGGAGTTTTATATATTGCAAAAATTAGTTTTACTCAAATAATTTCTAAACATACACAAGTTAAATGGAAACTTTTCTAGGTTTCATTTAAGCAATAATTTTCCATGTGTGAAAGTAGTTTTATTTATGCAAAATTTAGTTTTATATAAACAAAAAAATTTATAGTGTAACAATAAAAATAGTTTATAGTATAACAATAAAAAATTCCTTATAAGTAAATACCAATAAAAAATATTTTTTAAATTAATTTCTCTCTCTTCAATAAAACAATAAAAATTTCTTATATAACTTTCGTAAAGTTTTAATAAAATTTCTATTATAAACAAATTTTTTATGATATAAACAAATAATTTTATTAGAATATACATATTAAGTTTATTAAATTATCAAATAGGAATAATAAATTGTGAAACTTACTTAAAATTGATGAAATTTCCCTTGGCGAAATGCAACCTTCATTCACACACAAATGCGAGAAACTGTTTATCGCCACACGTTGACTCATACAGATAAGAATGTTGATTCATGCTTATCTTAGTAGAATGTTGTTAGAGTTCTGTGTTTTCAGAGTAATATAAAATAGTTTATAGAGATCATTTATTTAATATCAGTTGTAAACTACATTTAAATAATGCAATAAGAGTTGAACTCTGCAATTAACCTATTAAAATATTGAAATTTTTTTAATTTTTTAATTTAATTTTACTTTTTTTAATTATGCTAAGAAAATAATGAGATCAAAACAGAATTATTTTACGATAAGACATCCTTTTTCATTCAATAAAATGTAACTATAATTTTTAATGAAAGGTTTTAAAATCACTTAATAGGATAAAATTAAAAAATCTTATTGTTTTTAGTAATTATTTTTATCAAGTTATAAAACTAAGTAATAAACTATCTATAAATAATCATATAGCAAGCGAGATTTTTGTATAATAACTATATATTATTTTAATATATACATTACATCGCAGGGTAAAATTTTCAACTTATTTATACGGATTGAAGTAATAAAACTTAATCATTTGCATAACCGCTAAATTTTATAAGTTGGATATATGATTTAAAATACTAAACAATAATCCTTGTGAGAGAATTGGGATAACACTTTCACAGAAAGAAATTGTCCTTTACAATAAGATTTGCTTAGAATGTCTAAGTGAAAATAACTTACCGTGAGGTCAGTGAGTCATGCAGTTGTATTCGAATTTATTGTTTTTAGTTAATGAAACTTCTAATGAGAGAATTATTTGGTACTAGCATATAAATGTACATTTTTATATTATTCCTGTATATATAAAATTTTAAATAATTCATTAAGTGTTAAACTTTGCATTTAATCGATTAAATAAAGTTTTCCTAAAATATAAGTGTAATTTTTTAATGAATCGTTTTGAAATCACTTTAACTTTATAAGAAAAAAAAAAGAGGTTTTTAAATTACTTAATAGGATAAAATTAAAAATCTTATTGTTTTTAGCAATTATTTTATCTAGTTATAAACTATATATTATTTTAATATACGCCTTATAGTTAAGTCAGTTTTAGAGAAAACCAAGAAAAAATCCCAACGCGCAGGTTGATGAGTTGGAATATTCTATTATACTTAAAGAATCCAGGTACGGAAAAACCGAAATACAATACGCGGAAAAACAGGCGGGATTTTCGGTTAAAACTTCAAAGCAGTGGACGGTAAACATAACACACCGTGAAACAACCTACTCCCACGACAGCCAAACTAAGAATGAAGGGAAACGTTGAGTTGTAACACCTTATCTACTAGAGATAAGGGGGAATTCCCCATGACTCATCCCTCGTTCGTTCATGTACAACATCTTACGAGAAACTTCGTGAAGGATGACTCATCGGTGACGAGTTTGAATAATATGCATAACCGCTAAATTGTATAAATGAGAATCTTTTAATGTGAGTATTATAGTAATAATAAATTTATTTTATAATCGATAACTCATCAGCTTCACACCTTATATAAAACAATGGTATATTCAAAAGTGTTACCAAATTTTACTACACAATAAACATTCACATATGGATATTCCTAAGGTTTAAGACTATGCGAGGATCCTATAAGCGAAATGCCTGTGAGTCTTTCTAAGGAATCCTAATCTGTATTTAAGCAGGTTTTAGAGAAAACCAAGAAATACTCCAGTCGACTAGGTTGATGAAATGGATTCGAATCCAACACTTCCCCTTTTACCATAGAATCGTTCACTAATCACAAGGTTAATGAGTCATGCAGTTGTATTAAAACTTATTGATTACATGTCTAAACTTATACCATTAAATATTTAACTGTTGGTTCTATAAGTGGATTGCTCTGTGTGTGAGTCTTTGTAACTTATAGTTAAGCGAGTTTTAGTGAAAACCAAGAAAAACTACAAACGGGTAGATTGTTAAGTGGAATTCGAACCTAACATTAAACATAGAATCGTTTGTTCTTCTAAAATCCTTGTAACAACATGTTTATGGACTTTATAAGAAAATGCTTAATATGGTTTGCATGCGTTAGCTATATTAAACACTTATTTTTTAACATACATTAAGGTTAGTGGATGAGTGACAGGTAATTCATTTAAAACAAAAATATAATAACGGTCGATTGAAACAAAGTGTTTGCAGTTTTAGAGAAAACCAAGAAAAAATCCCAACGGTAGGTTGATGAGTTGGAATATTCTATTATACTTAAAGAATCCAGGTACGGAAAAACTGAAATACAATACGCGGAAAAACAGGCGAGATTTTCGGCTAAAACTTCAAAGCAGTGCACGGTAAACATAACACACCGTAAAACAACCTACTCACACGACGGTCAAACTAAGAATGAAGGGAAACGTTGAGTTGTAACACCTTATCTACTAGAGATAAGGGGAATTCCCGGAAAAGCTGAGTCACCCCCCCCCGTGGATCTTACGAGAAAGTTCGTGAAGGATGACTCATCGGTGACGAGTTTGAATAATTTGCATAACCGCTAAATGGTATAAGCGAGAATCTTTTAATGTGAGTATTATAGTAATGATAAATTTATTTCATAATCGATAACTCATCAGGTTCACACCTTATATAAAACAATACTATATTTAAAAGTTTTACTGTACAATAAATATTCACATATGGATATTCATAAGGTTTAAGATCGATTAAATAAACGAGAATCCTATAATCGAAATGCACGAGAGTCTTTCTAAGAAATCCTATTGCATATTTAAGCAGGTTTTAGAGAAAACCAAGAAATACTCCAATCGACTAGGTTGATGAAATGGATTCGAACCCAACACTTCCCCTTTTACCATAGAATCGTTCACTAATCACAAGGTTAATGACTCATGCAGTTGTATTGAAACTTATTGATTACAAGTCTAAACTTATACCATTAAATATTTAACTGTTGGTTCTATAAGTGGATTGCTCTGTGTGCGAGTCTTTGTAACTTATAATTAAGCGAGTTTTAGTGAAAACCAAGGAAAACTACAAACGGGTTGATTGTTAAGTTGAATTCAAACCTAGCATTAAACATAGAATCGTTTGATCTTCTAAAATACTTGTAACAACATGTTTATGAACTTTATAAGAAAATGCTTAATAGGGTTTTCATGCGTTAGCTATATTAAACACTTAATTTTTAACATACATTAAGGTTAGTGGATGAGTGTCAGGTAATTCATTTAAAACAAAACTATAATAAGGGTTGATTGAAACAAAGGGTTTGTAGGTTATAATTATAGGATAAAACGTTATGTGTTTCGAAAACCCTTCATCAAGATTGCAACAACCGTTTCGAATGATACTCTCCCTTCATCAGATAGACTTAAACTTTTATTTTATCAGAATGAAAGAAAACGATAGACGATTTACACTTATTGAAATCCCAACTTATAAATAATTCGACTTTCACTAAAAATGCAAGTCGCATATACACTTTGAAACAATCAATAAATTTTATATTATCACAATGCATTAAATAAGTTTCCCATTTAACATTCAAGATGAATTTATTTTTACATTAATTAAGAATTGAACACATATTAATTTTTAAAATGACTATTTTTTAAAAAGTTTTGAAACAGCTAATAAATTTTATAAGCTTTTACAATTAAATAAATTTAGCATATTATGAAAGTTTTACATCACTCGGTAAAATTTTATATAAGCAATAAAAGTGATACACATTATAATTATAAACTCATAAAATAAATTTCACACTTAACATTTAAACTCTAACCAATCAATCTTAAAGTAATTTTTTATCTTTTGTTCATAATCATAAACCTTTCGTTTCTATTGTAAAGTGAAGTATGACTCATGCTTTAATTAAAATCTCTAATCAAAATTATAAGAAAGTAAAGTTTAGGAAATACCTATGTATTATAGGTAAATTAATACAGTATAAATATTCATGTTTTTCAGTTAAGTAAAAAAGTTATATAATTAATTTTACAGACTACTTAAATAATGTATAATTAAGTTTCAGAATTATTATTATTATTATTATTTTTTTTCTTCTATAGTATGTATATATAAATTTTTAGTTAGAAAGTTTTTATTAAAATACAATAATCAAAGTTTTGTACGATATTAATTTACATTGCATCTAAAACTTTAAATATATAGAAACAATTGTACATTTGGTTTTGTCTGAAGCATATATATAAATAATAAAATCTTATTCAGTTTAGTTTTTAAAACACTATAAAGATTTCAGACACACATATTTTTATCTTGTTTAAATAAAATTTTTAAAATGAAACAATATTAATGTTATAAAATAATACACTCAGCATGACTCACGGAGTGTGCTATTCCATCAAATTATTCCGCATACGTGTAATAACATGTCTGACTTAACTATATACTGAATTACCATTATTTCAGAAAAAGTTGGGACTTACCTTAAAACACATCCTACACCCTTGGCAGACTTGAAGAAAATGAATGATACGAGACATTCTTATCAGAGACGCCAGGTCACGAGGTTAGTGACGTCACGAATGATGTGATTGGCTACGCTCAGTCACGTGATCATGACGTCATCCTCTCATCAATGACGTCACCGATTGCTTATCTGCTACCACAACGCGCGGAAATGTCCAGTACGCAGTGAAAAATATTCAAAGTCTACGGGACATTACTCGAAACGATTCCATTGTCTTATACGGTAAATTGAAATATAACACGCGGAAAAAAGATCGACATATACCGGAGAAACTATGCATACTGCCCGATGAAACTAAGCCGCACAGCTAAGTAGATGCTACCAGGATGAGAGTCAATATCCAACTGAATTCAAACAATATGACAAGGTCTATAAATCTCCCGTGTTGATTAGATGGTTTTGATGAATGGGTTTTCCTCCACACTTAAGCAGAATGGAGAAGTCATAGGTTTTTCCTCACCTATCTCTTAATTAAGTTTCTTAATTAAAATTATGCAAATTATATGTAAGTCTTTCAAATATCTCTTAATTACGTTTTCTAATTAAAATTATGTAAATTTTATGTAAATCTTTCATGTTTATCATATGCCCTCCTAGTTAAAGATTTAATAAACCTATCTTTTATACAACATAAATAAATTTAATAAGTATAATCTGTTTAATGACTCATCAAACGATGACTCATCTTAAACATGTCTGAACATGAATCTAGTTGAACACTAATATTTTACTGAATAAGCGATAATTACTATATGGATCACAAAATATACGTTGTTGGAAATTAAGTAAACAACACTACTTTATGAAAAATTAAGTTTCTCATAAGTAAACAATAATAATAAAAATAACTTTTGGTTTGAATAATATAAAAAGCAATAATCAAAATCATATACAATAAAATGTTAGTGTTCAACTAGATTCATGTTCAGACATGTTTATGATGAGTCATCGTTTGATGAGTCATTAAACAGATTATACTTATTAAATTTATTTATGTTGTATAAAAGATAGGTTTATTAAATCTTTAACTAGGAGGGCATATGATAAACATGAAAGATTTACATAAAATTTACATAATTTTAATTAGAAAACGTAATTAAGAGATATTTGAAAGACTTACATATAATTTGCATAATTTTAATTAAGAAACTTAATTAAGAGATAGGTGAGGAAAAACCTATGACTTCTCCATTCTGCTTAAGTGTGGAGGAAAACCCATTCATCAAAACCATCTAATCAACACGGGAGATTTATAGACCTTGTCATATTGTTTGAATTCAGTTGGATATTGACTCTCATCCTGGTAGCATCTACTTAGCTGTGCGGCTTAGTTTCATCGGGCAGTATGCATAGTTTCTCCGGTATATGTCGATCTTTTTTCCGCGTGTTATATTTCAATTTACCGTATAAGACAATGGAATCGTTTCGAGTAATGTCCCGTAGACTTTGAATATTTTTCACTGCGTACTGGACATTTCCGCGCGTTGTGGTAGCAGATAAGCATTCGGTGACGTCATTGATGAGAGGATGACGTCATGATCACGTGACTGAGCGTAGCCAATCACATCATTCGTGACGTCACTAACCTCGTGACCTGGCGTCTCTGATAAGAATGTCTCGTATCATTCATTTTCTTCAAGTCTGCCAAGGGTGTAGGATGTGTTTTAAGGTAAGTCCCAACTTTTTCTGAAATAATGGTAATTCAGTATATAGTTAAGTCAGACATGTTATTACACGTATGCGGAATAATTTGATGGAATAGCACACTCCGTGAGTCATGCTGAGTGTATTATTTTATAACATTAATATTGTTTCATTTTAAAAATTTTATTTAAACAAGATAAAAATATGTGTGTCTGAAATCTTTATAGTGTTTTAAAAACTAAACTGAATAAGATTTTATTATTTATATATATGCTTCAGACAAAACCAAATGTACAATTGTTTCTATATATTTAAAGTTTTAGATGCAATGTAAATTAATATCGTACAAAACTTTGATTATTGTATTTTAATAAAAACTTTCTAACTAAAAATTTATATATACATACTATAGAAGAAAAAAAATAATAATAATAATAATAATTCTGAAACTTAATTATACATTATTTAAGTAGTCTGTAAAATTAATTATATAACTTTTTTACTTAACTGAAAAACATGAATATTTATACTGTATTAATTTACCTATAATACATAGGTATTTCCTAAACTTTACTTTCTTATAATTTTGATTAGAGATTTTAATTAAAGCATGAGTCATACTTCACTTTACAATAGAAACGAAAGGTTTATGATTATGTACAAAAGATAAAAAATTACTTTAAGATTGATTGGTTAGAGTTTAAATGTTAAGTGTGAAATTTATTTTATGAGTTTATAATTATAATGTGTATCACTTTTATTGCTTATATAAAATTTTACCGAGTGATGTAAAACTTTCATAATATGCTAAATTTATTTAATTGTAAAAGCTTATAAAATTTATTAGCTGTTTCAAAACTTTTTAAAAAATAGTCATTTTAAAAATTAATATGTGTTCAATTCTTAATTAATGTAAAAATAAATTCATCTTGAATGTTAAATGGGAAACTTATTTAATGCATTGTGATAATATAAAATTTATTGATTGTTTCAAAGTGTATATGCGACTTGCATTTTTAGTGAAAGTCGAATTATTTATAAGTTGGGATTTCAATAAGTGTAAATCGTCTATCGTTTTCTTTCATTCTGATAAAATAAAAGTTTAAGTCTATCTGATGAAGGGAGAGTATCATTCGAAACGGTTGTTGCAATCTTGATGAAGGGTTTTCGAAACACATAACGTTTTATCCTATAATTATAACCAACAAACCCTTTGTTTCAATCAACCCTTATTATAGTTTTGTTTTAAATGAATTACCTGACACTCATCCACTAACCTTAATGTATGTTAAAAATTAAGTGTTTAATATAGCTAACGCATGAAAACCCTATTAAGCATTTTCTTATAAAGTTCATAAACATGTTGTTACAAGTATTTTAGAAGATCAAACGATTCTATGTTTAATGCTAGGTTTGAATTCAACTTAACAATCAACCCGTTTGTAGTTTTCCTTGGTTTTCACTAAAACTCGCTTAATTATAAGTTACAAAGACTCGCACACAGAGCAATCCACTTATAGAACCAACAGTTAAATATTTAATGGTATAAGTTTAGACTTGTAATCAATAAGTTTCAATACAACTGCATGAGTCATTAACCTTGTGATTAGTGAACGATTCTATGGTAAAAGGGGAAGTGTTGGGTTCGAATCCATTTCATCAACCTAGTCGATTGGAGTATTTCTTGGTTTTCTCTAAAACCTGCTTAAATATGCAATAGGATTTCTTAGAAAGACTCTCGTGCATTTCGATTATAGGATTCTCGTTTATTTAATCGATCTTAAACCTTATGAATATCCATATGTGAATATTTATTGTACAGTAAAACTTTTAAATATAGTATTGTTTTATATAAGGTGTGAACCTGATGAGTTATCGATTATGAAATAAATTTATCATTACTATAATACTCACATTAAAAGATTCTCGCTTATACCATTTAGCGGTTATGCAAATTATTCAAACTCGTCACCGATGAGTCATCCTTCACGAACTTTCTCGTAAGATCCACGGGGGGGGGTGACTCAGCTTTTCCGGGAATTCCCCTTATCTCTAGTAGATAAGGTGTTACAACTCAACGTTTCCCTTCATTCTTAGTTTGACCGTCGTGTGAGTAGGTTGTTTTACGGTGTGTTATGTTTACCGTGCACTGCTTTGAAGTTTTAGCCGAAAATCTCGCCTGTTTTTCCGCGTATTGTATTTCAGTTTTTCCGTACCTGGATTCTTTAAGTATAATAGAATATTCCAACTCATCAACCTACCGTTGGGATTTTTTCTTGGTTTTCTCTAAAACTGCAAACACTTTGTTTCAATCGACCGTTATTATATTTTTGTTTTAAATGAATTACCTGTCACTCATCCACTAACCTTAATGTATGTTAAAAAATAAGTGTTTAATATAGCTAACGCATGCAAACCATATTAAGCATTTTCTTATAAAGTCCATAAACATGTTGTTACAAGGATTTTAGAAGAACAAACGATTCTATGTTTAATGTTAGGTTCGAATTCCACTTAACAATCTACCCGTTTGTAGTTTTTCTTGGTTTTCACTAAAACTCGCTTAACTATAAGTTACAAAGACTCACACACAGAGCAATCCACTTATAGAACCAACAGTTAAATATTTAATGGTATAAGTTTAGACATGTAATCAATAAGTTTTAATACAACTGCATGACTCATTAACCTTGTGATTAGTGAACGATTCTATTGTAAAAGGGGAAGTGTTGGATTCGAATCCATTTCATCAACCTAGTCGACTGGAGTATTTCTTGGTTTTCTCTAAAACCTGCTTAAATACAGATTAGGATTCCTTAGAAAGACTCACAGGCATTTCGCTTATAGGATCCTCGCATAGTCTTAAACCTTAGGAATATCCATATGTGAATGTTTATTGTGTAGTAAAATTTGGTAACACTTTTGAATATACCATTGTTTTATATAAGGTGTGAAGCTGATGAGTTATCGATTATAAAATAAATTTATTATTACTATAATACTCACATTAAAAGATTCTCATTTATACAATTTAGCGGTTATGCATATTATTCAAACTCGTCACCGATGAGTCATCCTTCACGAAGTTTCTCGTAAGATGTTGTACATGAACGAACGAGGGATGAGTCATGGGGAATTCCCCCTTATCTCTAGTAGATAAGGTGTTACAACTCAACGTTTCCCTTCATTCTTAGTTTGGCTGTCGTGGGAGTAGGTTGTTTCACGGTGTGTTATGTTTACCGTCCACTGCTTTGAAGTTTTAACCGAAAATCCCGCCTGTTTTTCCGCGTATTGTATTTCGGTTTTTCCGTACCTGGATTCTTTAAGTATAATAGAATATTCCAACTCATCAACCTGCGCGTTGGGATTTTTTCTTGGTTTTCTCTAAAACTGACTTAACTATAAGGCGTATATTAAAATAATATATAGTTTATAACTAGATAAAATAATTGCTAAAAACAATAAGATTTTTAATTTTATCCTATTAAGTAATTTAAAAACCTCTTTTTTTTTTCTTATAAAGTTAAAGTGATTTCAAAACGATTCATTAAAAAATTACACTTATATTTTAGGAAAACTTTATTTAATCGATTAAATGCAAAGTTTAACACTTAATGAATTATTTAAAATTTTATATATACAGGAATAATATAAAAATGTACATTTATATGCTAGTACCAAATAATTCTCTCATTAGAAGTTTCATTAACTAAAAACAATAAATTCGAATACAACTGCATGACTCACTGACCTCACGGTAAGTTATTTTCACTTAGACATTCTAAGCAAATCTTATTGTAAAGGACAATTTCTTTCTGTGAAAGTGTTATCCCAATTCTCTCACAAGGATTATTGTTTAGTATTTTAAATCATATATCCAACTTATAAAATTTAGCGGTTATGCAAATGATTGAGTTTTATTACTTCAATCCGTATAAATAAGTTGAAAATTTTACCCTGCGATGTAATGTATATATTAAAATAATATATAGTTATTATACAAAAATCTCGCTTGCTATATGATTATTTATAGATAGTTTATTACTTAGTTTTATAACTTGATAAAAATAATTACTAAAAACAATAAGATTTTTTAATTTTATCCTATTAAGTGATTTTAAAACCTTTCATTAAAAATTATAGTTACATTTTATTGAATGAAAAAGGATGTCTTATCGTAAAATAATTCTGTTTTGATCTCATTATTTTCTTAGCATAATTAAAAAAAGTAAAATTAAATTAAAAAAATTTCAATATTTTAATAGGTTAATTGCAGAGTTCAACTCTTATTGCATTATTTAAATGTAGTTTACAACTGATATTAAATAAATGATCTCTATAAACTATTTTATATTACTCTGAAAACACAGAACTCTAACAACATTCTACTAAGATAAGCATGAATCAACATTCTTATCTGTATGAGTCAACGTGTGGCGATAAACAGTTTCTCGCATTTGTGTGTGAATGAAGGTTGCATTTCGCCAAGGGAAATTTCATCAATTTTAAGTAAGTTTCACAATTTATTATTCCTATTTGATAATTTAATAAACTTAATATGTATATTCTAATAAAATTATTTGTTTATATCATAAAAAATTTGTTTATAATAGAAATTTTATTAAAACTTTACGAAAGTTATATAAGAAATTTTTATTGTTTTATTGAAGAGAGAGAAATTAATTTAAAAAATATTTTTTATTGGTATTTACTTATAAGGAATTTTTTATTGTTATACTATAAACTATTTTTATTGTTACACTATAAATTTTTTTGTTTATATAAAACTAAATTTTGCATAAATAAAACTACTTTCACACATGGAAAATTATTGCTTAAATGAAACCTAGAAAAGTTTCCATTTAACTTGTGTATGTTTAGAAATTATTTGAGTAAAACTAATTTTTGCAATATATAAAACTCCTTTCACAAACGAAATTTTTATTTTTTAACTATAACTTACTTTTATATGTATTTATTTATTTCAATACCGTTTAAGTGATAGATAGGTGATAATCGTTTAAACTCATTGTATGATATGCTTTGTGAAAAAATTATTGCATTTTCCAAATTATTCGCTGTATTGTTTTAATGATTTTAACTTAATCTTTATATGAGATAGTGTGGATTACTAATAGGCATGGCTCGCCAGCGTATATAACATATGATTCATCAGCTGTAGGGGTTTTCCGTTGCAGGTGATAACTGACTCATGGAATATTCCGTATTATCTGTTTTTTAAGGAAACTGTTTATTTTCATTTAAAATGATGCATTGAATTTTTATGCAATTTATTTCGAAATGTTTAATATAAAATAACTTTTAGTAACTGATAGTTTTTAAATATAACTAATCCTTTTTATTATTATAGTTTATATCAATTATTTTATAAAAAGAACTTATTTTTATTAGTTCAAGTTTAAAAGTATTTACCTGTTTCATTCAAGATAGTTTAAATTATATTACAGCGTTAAACTCGAATAAATGTTAAATAATATTTGTGTAGTATCAATATAATGTTTAATTTAAATAACATATTCATGTACTTATAGCTTTTTTGCTTATAAAATTTATGTAAAGTTTTCGTGTTAGGATAAATTTATTTAATAGTAACAGCATAAAGTTTAGTTAATTGTAATGTATATAAAATTTAATTGTTGATTTTAAACATTGTATGTATTTTTAAATTAATATTATTATAGGATAGTCATTTTTATTTTATTTATTTTATTTTTTATTTTATAACTTTACTGTATATCTTTGTATGCATTTTTTTAATTAATATTATTATATGAAAGTAATTTTTTTTAATTTATATTATTATATGAAAGTAATTTTTTTAATTTATATTATTATATGAAAGTAATTTTTTTAATTTATATTATTATATGATAGTATTTTTTAAAAAGTTATAATTTTACTATATATCTTTGTATGCATTTTTAAAATTAATATTATTATATGATAGTAATTTTTTTTAAATTTATATGATAGTCATTTTTTAAAGTGCATGTGTTCAATTTTTAACGAATGTAAGTTAGAGTTTAAATAAGTGTGAAACTTATTTAGTGAGAATATAAAGTTTAATTTATATAATTTTTATTATATTTAGTTTAATTTAAGTAATTTTTATTGTATTCAATTTAATTTATAACATATATATCATCATTTACTGAATTTGAAACTTTTGTTTATCGTATTTGTTTAGTTATAGCATAAATAACAGTACGTGTTTTATATAATTTTTATTGTATTTAGTTTCATTTATATGATAGTAATTTTTTAAAGTGTATGTGTGTTCAATTTTTAAAGAATGTAAAAATAGTATTTCAAAGTTAGAGGTTAAATACCAGTATGTGTTTTATATAATTTTTATCATATTAAGTTTATATAACATAACTGTATGCAAAATTTATTAAGTGATTAAAAACTTCTGTTAAATTTTTAACGAATGTAAGATAGAGTTTAAAAAAAAAAAAAAAAAAAAAAAAAAAAAAATGTTAAACTTATTTAGTGAGAATATAAAATTTAATTTACATAATTTTTATTATATTTAGTTTAATTTATATGATAGTAATTTTTTAAAGTGCATGTGGCTTCAATTTTTAACGAATGTAATAATATTATTTCTAAGATAGTCTAAATAAATCTAAAAAGTGAAACTTATTTAGTGTTAAAATAAAGTTAGAATTTTTAAGTGTCTTACATTTTTAATGAATGTTAAATTATTTGTTTTGCTTTTAAATCTATGTGTTAATCCACAAAATACGAAAATTTCTATTTAATTCTGTAAAAATTTCGTAATATAAATTTGTCATGATGTCACTAAAAGTATGAACTCCTATTTAATTTCCTTATTTATTATCTTAACACAATATATTTTTAATCTCTAAAAATGCTAAGTTTCTAAAATACTCATAAATTGTTACTGATGTTAATTAACTTCAGTCATTCATTGTTTCATTCAGTCAAAAATGTTAAGTCCCACCGGAAATTATTTATACTCTTCCAATGGCAACATCTAAATTTTAATGTCTATACCCTTCATTAAATGTTTTTAATTCTATAATACACATCAACCCTTTGTTTTATCTTGTCAAATTCACTGAAATACATAGGAAAATTTCTATTTAATTCTGTAATCAATTTATAATCCCCGAATGACAACTCTTCAAAAGTTTCTATTCTTCCGGTGGCAACACCTAAATATTAAAGTCCCAAAAGATCGTGACGTTATCTAACCCCCTGCAAAAATTCGAAAAAATTTTGAAGTCCCCGAAATTGTGAAAAAAATACTAAGTCACAAAATTTAGGAAAATAAATCTAACTCCTCAAAATTCCCCTTTCTCCCCGATAGATGGCAGCACTCATCGCAGAAACCCTCGTAAAAGGTGATACCCAAAGTTTCTATTCTTCCGGTGGCAACACACAGTTTCTATTCTTCCGGTGGCAACACCCCCTCGTCCAAGATGATGACTAAGTAGTGTAAAAAGGGTGTATTCACCGACACGGTGGAGGCGTAGAGGTGTCAGGGTGGAGGCGCGCCACCACCCTACGCCTCAATACGCCTCTACGCCTCCACCGTGTCGGTGAATCACCCTTTTTACACTACTTTCGGGTGTCCGAGGATGACTGGTTTTCCACTTTCCTCAAGCCATTAAACTTTTTTTTTGGTTGCACAGGTGCCTATCATCTCAGTCAGTATGCGTACCTGCCTATTCAACATTTAACTTCTTGGGAAAGACCATTACGCACATATTTGACATTCTCACAGGTTTTTCTGTTGTGGAGATGCCTAGAGGGGTATTTGTGCACCTTTCCAGCAATCCTTACAAGCACTACTCACACCTGTACAGCTTTTCTCTGGCCTAACTGCGAGGATGTCTATCCAAATGTATTTTCGGGAAAAATCTTCCGACCATATACTACTCGCTGCCGACTAGGTACTCTTTTTCTTCTCCAATACAGGAAAGCACCCCCCTCTTTTTTTTTTTCTTCCGGAAAATTATCCTCTTAAAAGGGCCTTCAGCTTCTCTTTTCTTTTTTCTAGCATCGTGCACCTACAAAGTAACATCAGCATCTCCAGTCTCCAAAACTAGGCATATAGAATAAGGCTTTTCACTTCAGGAAGCTACGTTTATTTTCCAAAAGTGGACAGAATAATGCTCAACATATTACCGGCAATTCCTATCACATTTGTCGTGGTTAGGTCATCCCCATACTTTGAGCTTCACAAGAAAACTTCGTACGATCTGGCCGTTGATCTTCCATGGTTAAATTTTTACTTATAAGGTTATCAGAAAGTAGTTCTTACTTCAAAGCTATGCAGTATATTTCTGTGAAGGAGGGCACACCAGAGCCCCAGCCGGGGCTTTCGCCCCAAAGGACCGACACGTACTCGGCTACCTACATGTCGGCTCGCGTCATCCTCTCTTAACCAGAAGCCCGCGTGCCTTGCTTCCCGCGTAATCAACGTTGCCAACACGCAAGAGAAAACCTCCCCTGGGAAAAAACAACCCGTCTCATTCAACTGAACTCCGTCGATTTCGTAAAAAGCCAGGTGTCACTTTTTCTACCGACCCGAGAGCCAAGGTCACAATCACGGAGTAAGAAATAACTGGAGCGGAAACTAGCATAAAATGTGTGTTATCCAATTATTTGAGTAAAAGATGGCGCCACTTTCAGCTGATGTCCGATCATTCCCATTCCGTAATGCTTTCCAATGGGAAAAACGCTCATTTATTTTATTTTTTTAACGAAAAGAATGATTTTTGAGAAAATCGGCAAAAAATGAATTTGAATACATAGGGTTTTCTTAACAGCATAAAATTTTCACAAGCGGCATAGGACACTTGTTATTTTAAAAGAGCCAATTTTTATAGACTTTCGTTAAGATCGTAACGAATTAAAGGGACATTTAAAGGGACACAGGGATATTTAAAAGGACTAGGGAGGAAAATGATATCTATAATAAAGAAAAATGTAGATTGAAAAGAAATCTATCGTATATAATAAATTTTCGTCGCACACACACACACACACACAAATGATATATATATATATATATATATCATTTGAATAATTTAATTCCTTTACAACACTCAGCAAATGAAAGATAGATGAAAATACCAACAATATATATATTTAATCATAAATTTCAATTTTAATTTATAAGCAATTTATAAATAAGTAGAAGAAAAAAATTATTTTATTTAATATTATTATTATTTTCTTATTGTTATTATACTTCTTAGTTATGGATGATTCTATACATTATTTAAATATCTTAATAGTATAAATGTATTTTATGATTATGATTTGTCATTATTACATTTAGCTGTACAAAGTGTTTTTTTTTTTTCTTTTTTTAATATATGATTTAGTTTCTATAAAATTAATTTATAAATATAACTAATTATTTGAAAATAATATCTATGATTAATTTAGTTTATAAATATTAATATTTATAAAACAATTTAATTTTCCCCTTATAATATATCAATCTTCACAAATTTCTGAGTGGCGTCATACTGCTTTTGAAGTTGGTAGATTGGAAGTGCTGGGTTCGATCTTAGGTTGTTTCGTCGAATAGCCGTTCGAAGTTTTCCGGTTTTCTCTGAAACTCAGGTAAATATGTGCTGGGATCCCTTAGAAAGTCCCCCTCTTTTCACTTCTTGGGTTATGTGTTGAGGACACATAACTGAGTCACAAAAGCCTCGTGTAGTTAATTGCCTTAATACCAACATATTATTTCGTCTAAACATATATCTTTAAAGAATTTTGTTTTTTACCTGCCCCACGATTGACCGAATGGCTATGTTCTCAAAGTTGTTTGACGGGAAGTGCTGGGTTTGATACCAAGTCGCGTTCACCAACCTATCGCAAGGTGTTTTCTGTGGTTTTCTCCGAAGCTCGCAGGAATAAAATGTAAATATACTTAAAAAAAAAAAAACTACTATGGAGGGCAGGGTATTTACTCAGGTCTAAGACTCTAAAATTGCATTCCATCTTAAATTAAAAATATCCATTGCTTTTATGTAGACTTTTTTTAATAGAATGCATTTCGTATTTCATTGGGATTAAATAATAATAATAATAATAATAATAATAAAATAAAAATTATAAAATATATTTAAAAAAAAAAAAAAATTACTTATATAAGTTATTTGAAACTGAATATCCCTTTGATTAATTTTCATTTTGACGACAGCTTACACAAAATTGGCTTTTTTAAAATAACAAGCCTCGCATACTTCTTGTAAAAAAATATATATTGTTAAGTAAACGCAGTATAGTCAAATTCATTTTTCGTAAATTTCTCAAAAATCATTTTTTTTTTTTTGTTAAAAAACATTTTTATATGGACATTTTTGCAAGTGAAAGCATTACAGAACGAAGACAATGGGGCACCTACCGTAAACAGAGTGTTTTTTCTTTAATATAGTGTTCTTTTCAAGCTGATAGACGGGAAATGCCGAGTTTAATTCCAAGTCGCACTTGCGGACCTAGCCGATCGGAGTTTTCCGTGATTTTCTCCGCAACTTGCATAGCTACTGGCTAGGATCCCATAAGGAGACACACTGAGGGCATTCTACTCAGGTCTAAAACCCAAGTGCTGTCAATTGGCCTTATAATCCAAACATCACACCACGAATGAGGTCTAAAATTTACTTTTTCAAACAGTTTACATATAGTAAAATTGCATTTGACAATCAAAAATATTTATTACTTTTACGTAGATTTTTTTTTTTTTTTTTAATGGAATTAATTTCATATTTCATTGGGATAAAAGAAAAAAAAATTAATTATATATAATAAAAATTATAACAAAATACTTTTTAAGAATTATTTATAAATTATTTAAAATTAAATGTCTCTTTTAATTAATTTTCCTTTTGATGACAGCTTATACAAAACTGGCTTTTTTAAAATAACAAGTATCACATACTTCTTGTAAAAAATATATGTTGTTAAGAAAACTCTGTGTAATCGAATTCATTTTTCGTTGACTTTCTCAGAAATCATTATTTTTGTTAAAGAAAGTTATTAAATGAGCATTTTTGCAACTGAAAAGCATTACGGAGCGAAGATAATCGGACATCTACCGACGAGTAGCGCCTCTATATTACCTAAAAGTATATTGCAGTTTTCAAGGTTTCGGCCATTGGAGTTTCCCCTCCAGTTATTTCTTACTCCGTGGTCACAATCCACCCCGTTTAGCGAAAAAGGGATGCAGAATATTACTTTCTCTTTTTGTCACTTGCGGCAAAGAGCGGTTATTTCCATCTATGCGCGCTGACTGAGTAGATTATGGGCTAGGGATTTATTTATTTTTAAAATTACGTTATTAAATTATTTCTTTATTTATTATTTTACACAGTTGCGGAAAACTCTTCCACAAACACTCTCCGTCTTCCGGAAAAAAAAAATTGGCACAATTTTTTTTTTAAAAGGGATGCCAGACACCCAGCAAATGCCCCGAATCCAAGAGAAGTCAAACACCGACCCCCGCGAGGACAGGTAGCAAACACTAAGAACTGTAATAGCTACATGAAACATATGAAACATACGTGGCCAATATTCAGCAGCAAAACATCCCACAAAAAAAAAATTATCCACTTTAATCTTACATTACACAAAAAAAAATCAGTTATAATAATTTTTTTTTTTTTTTTTTTTTTTTTTTATTTAACTATCTACTATTAAAGACCCCAACTTCCTACATTTGACAACTGGTAACTGCTTACATTCTGTTTCACAACAGCACACTAAACTTCATTCCTCTGAACACGTCCTCATTCCCCACAGTCATTTAAACAATCTTCACCAACCTCAGGGTTAGTTAAATTAACATACTGATCTACATAACTCGCACATGACCCCTGTAAAACAAAAATGTAAACAAACACAAAAATTTCAAACCACCAGCGAGATGACTGTCTTCCAAGAGCAGGATATCGATAGCTCTACAAGACACTAAAAAAAACAAAATTGCAATTTAAGGGCTCTTCGACATGTCCCATAAGGGTAAAGAAAGCGACCACCAGCCATCCACTGACCTCTCCACTACAAAATACAAAAACACATTACATGGCATAGAAATACTATCAACAACAGGATAAGACAAGATCTGGAATAAATAACAATATTACATCAAACTAAATTTTTCAGCCACACTCGTATTTTTTCTAAATTTGTACTTAAACATAAAATCAAAACTGAAAGTTTTTTTTTTTTTTTTTTTGAACTTCCCAGTGCACATATTACCTCCACCATGTAAAGCATACCCACACCAGTACCAAAATTTTTCAAGCAAAACAAGAGTTTTCATTTTCGCCAACCGTATACCAAAAGCCAGTTTTATTTTTTCCAAATTTTTACTTTTTTTTTTTTTTTTTTTCTTCAAATTTACTATTTTTATCATCAAGATATACAATTGGATCCGCGCTCAAGTGCCTGTGTACCTACGTCTGGCACGGGATACCATATTCTTATTTTAAAATTTCTTAATAAATTTTAAATCTAATTTATATCAAAAGTGAATACATGCACTGAGAAGTTGGAAAGTGACTGATTAAAAGACATAAACATCATTTATCTTAAAATTTCACATGCTCTTTGTAATATCACAAAAACATATACACAACACACAACAATAGACATTTGGTAAAAAAAAAATTTTAACAAGGTCTGTATGACCAAGCGCACACTGACATATAATTAAACTTGCAATTAAAATTTTTAATGAAATTCTACTGACACTTTCTTCTTTTAAGGTCCTGTAATACACGTACGTATATTGACCAGAATTTTGTGAAATTTGTAAAATCCTAAAAAAAAATTTACATGACCTCTAAGGCACTGTAACATTAAAAAAAAAATCTACCTTAAAAGTTTCACTGAAAAAATTATTAACTCTCCAAGTACATATCCAAAAACACAAACAAATTTAACTGAAAATTTTAATGTCAGATTGTAAATCCCTTCTTCACCCACACTCGCATAAAATTAAAATCACAGCATCTCTTAAGCTCATGTACTACTAGTTAAATAGTTTAAAAACAAACAGAAGAGACAGCTCATGTCCCGAGCAAAGTGTATAAAGTCAAACACCGACCCTACTACACCAACGCCCAGAACACAACTAATCTCTTAAAACTCAAAATCTGTTTACAATGTGCACCTTGCAAGCAGAAGTTAAGTTACAATTTTGATTAACAGCTTAAACACTAACAGTTAGAAGTAAAAGAAGTTTTTGTAAAACTCCCCCCAACAATTACTGTACTCGAGAACTCATAAACAACCTCCTTTCCATATTAGCATTACAAATTTCACAACAGTAACCTTAATGCAAATTAATATTTGGTATAAATCAGCAATGCGAGTGAGAAAATGAAAAAGAAATTCACTTATATGCCATTAGAAACTTAGTAAGTGACATTTTACCCCACAATTTTCTTCGTTTTTTCACACAAAGTGCAAAAAAAAAAACACTGAAATATGTATATAAAAAAAAAAATTCCTTTGACAGAATCACAAACAAACAAAATTTAAGATATTTTTACAGAATGTGCTAGGGTGGTTTTGTTATTCTTATTGTCTTTCTCTACCCCACTATAAGTACAGATTGAGTCTTAATTATTGCTCTCTCAGTGCATCACATATGAGGCAAACAAAGATTTGTTTTGCAATTTACACAAAACTCATTGTCTACACCTTATAACAATTCCTAGTCAGTAAATAGTAAAGTACTCTAGGAGCCAAATATTAAAAAATTTTTATATTTTTACACTTTTTTTTTTTTTTTTTTTTTTTCACATTTTACTATTTTTATTATTTTTAACACTTAGACCCCAGTTCACTCCAAACTATCAGAATTTACCTCCATTACTAATCATTTAAGAAACCAATATGCACTGAGAGACCTCACTATTTCATAACCAAGTACCTACATGTACCAAAATTTTGTACCTCACTGAAACTGAATTTTAATTATGTAATGCAGTAAAAAAAAATTGTAGGCTTTCATAAATTTTCTAGGAGAAAAAAAAAATTTCAACCAATACTATTAAATTGAAGGATATTTGAATACGCTTATATGGAATAAACAACTTGGGCAGCTCGAGGAAAAAAAATTCAGAATATTCACTATTTTCTCTTTCAACTTTCCATAACCAGCAATCTATTCTACCTCCAAATTTTCACTAAGTAAATTCCCTTTTTCCCAACATAAACTTCTCTTCTCGAGAACAATTTCATCATGATAATTCTTTAACACTATATCACTATCAACATTTCATTTTTTCAAGAGCATAACCTTGTCAGTGAGAACTTTGTAAAGTATTAGCAACAAAATTTGTCGCCCCAATAGGTAAACTCATAGCCATTTAAAAAAAATTCAGTGGGAGACCCACAACAGACTTATTTCATATCTGCGAGCCAAAGAGTTTTCTGGCATACTCCAGTTCTCACACCAACATATCCCAAAATTTGCATTTTCCCATTCAAAATATCCAACAAAATTCTAAAATTTACTTTTTTATGTCAGATTGTACCTAAATTGAGAAAAAAATCCATTTATAGAAGCAAAAATGATTTCTGTTTTATTGGCAGTTTAAATTTTTTGGAAAAATTTCATGATTAACTGTAAACAATTAAATGTGAGATCAACATAATGACAAATATTTAATTTAACTCTGCCTAGCAAGAAACAAATTTATTACCATCCTAACGCATTTATTAATTTACTGTTGAAAGAGGTACTACACTTATATAAAGACCTTGTTTACATTCTTGAAAAATTTTAATCAATTTTACACACATTGAATTTGCAGATCAATTTATCCCTCAGTATCCCTTGTCAAAGCATTATAGATTAATTTTTGACATTTACCCAATGCCACACTGAGGGCTGGTCACAAAAGCTAACTAGGTGGTCGCATTTTTTATTTAAATATTTTTCATTTATTCGCATATTACTAATATTATTTAAAAAAAAAAAAACAGAAAATTTTCAGATGCTGGGAAAAATTATTTTCTATTTATACAAGCAGGTAGACAAATACCCTATTAGAGCTGGTACAGAAAATTCAAAATCATGCACTTAGGCATTCAATAAAGGCAACTCCCCCCCCCCCCCCAAAAAAAATCAAGTCAACCTGAGGACAAACACAACAGAGCTAAGTTAGTTCTGCCTGCAAGGGAGAGGTTAGCCAGCATTGGAATAACAGCTCAAAACAATATAAAGATTGAACCGCACCCAGCAAATAAATAATCTTATCTTTTTCTGTATGATCCTCCACCTAGTAGCTTTTTTTTTTTTTTTTTTTTTTTTTTTTTTGCTAAATTTTAAAATTGTGACCCACACTCAGAGTGATAACTTTTCTCATACATTGAAAAAAGAAAACACAACATTTCAAATTTAAAGAGCACTGAAAACACTTGATTTAGTATTTAAATTATAACTCAAATAAACAAACTAAAATTTTACATGCACACATTAATTAAAAACTGATAAAATATACTTAAAAAAAATTGAAATATTTATATCTGTACACAACAGAACAGCAACACAAATTCTAGAACTGGTCTTGGCTCCAGTTGTTACGATGAGAAGGTTTGATTGTTACTTTCTCATCGTTGGATTAATTTAATTATTACTTAAATTTTCCTCAAAATACTAAATCACCTTAAAGCGCGTTGTAATAAATTTGCAATACCCAGGTTCCCCAACACTAACCAAAGTTTGTGCAATGAACTTGCACCCTAAAACTTGTGTCAGTTCTGTTGTGATTTTTTACACACTGTAGGTGTAAAAAAATGATTTTTTCTACATTATGGTCTATGGCAGCCTCTGTCCCAGCACAACCCACTTTAAACTTTCTCAGGTTATTATGAACAGACAGAGACTCTCATAGCCAACCTTTTTAAATATTATGCATGATACTAATGAAAGACAAATACTAAAAAGAAAAACAAACTGGGCAAGTTCCCCCCCCCCCAACAATAAACAAACAAAAAAAATAATAAAATATTCATGTATCCTGCTGTGAGTTATGGGTAGTCAGCACTAACATATAAAATAGATCTCATTATACAATAATACAGATATATTTTTTTTTCTTACACCCTAAGACTTACATAAGTAAATCTATCTTTTAATTTACTATTCAATTTTATTCTCTTTTAACTCCTTTAGCCAAAAACTTCCCTCACAGCAGGGTACTACATTGCCCATAAAATAACACATGTAAATATATATATAACTCTTCCTTTCCCCCCTTTTTTTTTCTGAAAAAACTGACAGTTATCAGCCAAAAGATACCAACAAAAAGTAATTTAAATGGTCACAGTTGTTCATTTAAACATTTTGCCCAAAATTAAGAGTTTAGGTAAATTATATACATCTTTTTAAATGTATCTCATTAAATTTTCATACAATTTGTTTTCTAGCCAGTTTTTAAATCAATTAATAGCTTCCTACAATTATCTAATAAATACAAAATTGTTAAAGAATTAAACCAAACTGAACAACTGTGACCTAAACTGCCAGTCACTTTCTGAATCCAAATATATGAAACTATGCATTTTTCAATAACAACATGCTGTGAGGTGCTGTTTGATAAATTTAAATAAACTTCTTTTAAGTACATATTTACTTTAAACCACCTCGCTAGAATTATTTACCTACCAATGAAACATAAATCTCAACCAAACAGGTAGGTGAGATCAAACGTTTTCTCGCAAACAGCAACTCACATACGTAAGTAAAATGTTTAACCGTATTACTAAATTAAGCTTTCATTGCTTTCATAATTCTCTATAAAAAATTTCTTTTAAAAGAAAGGAATGAAAAAATGTCCACATAAATAGTCCAGAACTAAAAGGTTAATTTAAACTTTATTGAAATGTTTTAGTTAAATTCCAAGGTAGAGTCCACTTGCTCCACATTTAAATGTTTTATTTCAGTCTCATAACAGTATATACTTAGGTTGATGAATTACAAAAACACAAAACAAAACAGTGGCCTCCTTGTTGTATAAATCATTCTTATGAAAACTTGATTCATTACGTAAAAATAAAAATCACTTATGTGTTGCAAGCGCATCTGAAGTTATTTAACTCATAAATTAAATCAGTTAGTACCAGTTATAACAACGACGAGCGCACTGTATTAATACAATAGAGAAATAAAAAATATATTTACCACACAATTCGGGTGTCCGAGGATGACTGGTTTTCCACTTTCCTCAAGCCATTAAACTTTTTTTTTGGTTGCACAGGTGCCTATCATCTCAGTCAGTATGCGTACCTGCCTATTCAACATTTAACTTCTTGGGAAAGACCATTACGCACATATTTGACATTCTCACGGGTTTTTCTGTTGTGGAGATGCCTAGAGGGGTATTTGTGCACCTTTCCAGCAATCCTTACAAGCACTACTCACACCTGTACAGCTTTTCTCTGGCCTAACTGCGAGGATGTCTATCCAAATGTATTTTCGGGAAAAATCTTCCGACCATATACTACTCGCTGCCGACTAGGTACTCTTTTTCTTCTCCAATACAGGAAAGCACCCCCCTCTTTTTTTTTTTTCTTCCGGAAAATTATCCTCTTAAAAGGGCCTTCAGCTTCTCTTTTCTTTTTTCTAGCATCGTGCACCTACAAAGTAACATCAGCATCTCCAGTCTCCAAAACTAGGCATCTAGAATAAGGCTTTTCACTTCAGGAAGCTACGTTTATTTTCCAAAAGTGGACAGAATAATGCTCAACATATTACCGGCAATTCCTATCACATTTGCCGTGGTTAGGTCATCCCCATACTTTGAGCTTCACAAGAAAACTTCGTACGATCTGGCCGTTGATCTTCCATGGTTAAATTTTTACTTATAAGGTTATCAGAAAGTAGTTCTTACTTCAAAGCTATGCAGTATATTTCTGTGAAGGAGGGCACACCAGAGCCCCAGCCGGGGCTTTCGCCCCAAAGGACCGACACGTACTCGGCTACCTACATGTCGGCTCGCGTCATCCTCTCTTAACCAGAAGCCCGCGTGCCTTGCTTCCCGCGTAATCAACGTTGCCAACACGCAAGAGAAAACCTCCCCTGGGAAAAAACAACCCGTCTCATTCAACTGAGCTCCGTCGATTTCGTAAAAAGCCAGGAGTCACTTTTTCTACCGACCCGAGAGCCAAGGTCACAATCCACCCCGTTTAGCGAAAAAGGGATGCAGAATATTACTTTCTCTTTTTGTCACTTGCGGCAAAGAGCGGTTATTTCCATCTATGCGCGCTGACTGAGTAGATTATGGGCTAGGGATTTATTTATTTTTAAAATTACGTTATTAAATTATTTCTTTATTTATTATTTTACACAGTTGCGGAAAACTCTTCCACAGAAAGATGTTTAAAATTTGTGAGTTAGTTTTTGTGTATAAATACCAATTTATTGTAATTGTAATTAAATTTAATCACATTCCTACAATTCTGTACATTACGACATTTCATGATATACATTTGTATATAGCAAATGTTATTGTGTTCAATAATTACACCAATTAATTTCTTAAACAAACGTTTATCATATCTAATATCCAATGGTATCTATATAAACAAAAATTAGCAATTTCATAAACGTTTTCGGCATATTATAATGTATCGGATATGCTTTAAATTCAAGTATCCATTCATATTACATTCATTTAACTACTCACAAAATGTATAATGAAAACAATATTACTAAACGGCTTAACTTTTACAGTCAATAATTTATATACGCAATATATGCAGTAAATATATATATACATATACAGAGTTGTCTATATATATATATGTATGTATGTAGAATATGAATAATTAAAAATAGAAATTGTGAGGGTTTCTCTCTCTATATATATATGTGGAAAACTCTGTGGAAAGTAATTCCTTGAACAGTCAACAGATGGCGCTGTCTCGGATGTACCCAGAGAACGAGCTGACAAGATGAAGAGATAGTATCCGGCTACAATGGAGAACTGTTGAGACCGTCAGCGCGAAGGCTGATGTGGTAATTTTCTTCTAATTAGAGCTTGAAACGCTTTGAGTAGTTGGGTAGAGCCGTGGACGGTCCATTACTTAATTTTCACTATTTGGTAATACGCGTAGGTGCTTTTGTGCATTAGTGCGAGTAGGTGCTCATATGCTGCTTTATGATAGTTATTCTGATGAAGTGAACTTCTTAGTTTTAATATGTTCTTAAATAATTTTAAATAATTTAATATAAATCTCTGTCAGTTTGAATATTTTTTCATTATACTAAAGTTTGTTAAATAAAGATCAAAGTAAAAAATATACAGCGCGATTTAATACTCTTATAGAATAAATTACTTTATTATGAAGCAATAATACAGAAAAATAAGTACGAATATACTATTTCGTATATTTATCAAATATTTTAAGATCATGTATTCTTTCTCTTCTGTAGTATACATATCATAACACTCATTGGTTTAAACGATAATATGCATTTTCTAATACATACTTTAAAACCATGTGCAAATCTAACATTACCTTTCATTTCGTCATTTAAAGAAATATGCATGCTATCAAATTTAAACGAAATATATCTTCAATATGATAATATCAGGAAGAATAAATATTTCGTTTCAAAAGCGTATAGTCACAAATTAAAGACTTATATTTCTTTCAAAACATTAAAAATACTTTAAAAGACATAATTGTACATCATGTTATATTCCTTTATTATTATCTTTACATATAGATCAGATTATTTCGTATTTCTTTATTTCATATTCACAGATATGAATTTTGCAATATATTATAGTATTTAGAAGAAAGAAAAAAAGAATCAAACAATTACAAGTGCGATAAAAAATATTCTAGACTCATACATGGCACAGAAAATTAATGATGTTCATTAGTTTTAATAAAAGAGAAAAATATTTTTATTATTTTGGTTCTTTTATTCATAAAATGATATTCTAAATATATCCCAAACAAAAGATTTTAAATTTTAAGAAATTTTTTTTCTCAACAAAAATATTTTTTGCTGAAAATAAGAACATCTTTTTTATTTCACAAGTTATGCTTCGGAAAATAGCTTAATATGTTCTCTTTTACTCTTTAAGTTCATTATAAAACATACATTTCTTTTTTCTTCTGTATTTTCACAATCAAGTATACAATTTTATTCATTCATTCAAATGTTTTCTGCGCACAAAAATCTCGTTTAGTCAAAAAAGGAAGAAAATATTTAGACAATGTCTTTATACATTTTAAGATAGTGTGGCAGCATGATACACCCTGTCCCTGGATGATTAATCGCTCTTTTACGATTCATTAAACATGTCATCTTGTTTCTCAAAAATGCATTAGTATAAAAGGTGTAACGCATTTAAATTCGAGTATTTCTAATTGATTTACATTGCGGAATATTCAATTTAAACATTACATAGCTCCGTAAACAATGTATATTCAGAAATATAAGGAAAATAATTGATACGGGAATTAATGATGACAGTAAATTTTATGTGATGTAAATGAGAAAAAAACATGTGAAGTAAAATAAACAGTGAAATATATATTTTTTAAATAATTGATCTGCTGCGACAACTATCAAAATAATAATAATTTAAAAAGGGATATCATTTTTTTAAATTGAAACATACATTAATCGACAGTTCCAGTTTTATTTATTTAAATATGTTAAAGTAACTAAAATGGAAATATGTTGAAAATTTGTGAAAAAATGTCTTTAGTATAATTACAAATATATTATAATTATTTTTAATTTAATCATATTCCTGCAATTTTGTGCATTACGTCATATGATGATACACATTTGTGTATAATTAATATTAATGTACTTGTATGTAGCGCTGTATTTCAAAATAAAGCTTTTGTCGTAATTTAAATTTTCAAATTGATGATCGTGCACGTTTTTTATTATTTTGAAACTAGAGACATCGCGCTAATTTCTCCGGGACAAAAGCATTATTTTTAAAACAGCGCCACATATTCCCCTATCGGTAAAGTTTAACTTTTAAAAATATTTATTCATTTATTTTTTCCGAATCCTTTGTTCTCCATCTTGTTTTATCTTTCTATAAAGTTTGGGTCTATTCTTGCAATTGAGGCATTACAGAACACTGCAAGCTCTGTCAGTACCCTGTATATATATATATATATATATATATATATATTAAATTCAAAATAAATGACAAAATTTAATTTTCATAAAGCAAGTGCTTAAAGCAGCACTAAATTTATATACAAAAAGATAAATTTTAATTATAAATAAAGATAATTTATATATATCGGGGAATGTCTCCGTTATGGGCATTTTCCGGTTATGGGCATCCCACCATATATTTTAACAAAGAGCAAATATGGCGGATTTGAGTGCTCTAAAACATGCATTGTGACAGTACGTAGTTTTTCTGCTAAAACCGAAGCGAATACATGCATTTTCTTAGTAAATGCAAGCATTAAAAAAAAAAAAAAAAAAAAAAAACTGAGGAAAGCAACATCAAAGTTGTTTGTGTATATTTCCAGAATGCGATAAACTGAAGTGAAATAATTAAAAAAAAAATGTAAATGCAAGGTATATTTATGCAGTATATTCTTTGTATTTTGTAATGCCATATAGATTTCAGCCAAAATGTGGATCGAAAATTGCTTTCACCTTCATTCCCGGTTGTGGGCGCTCTTGTTTTTTCATTTAAAACGTGTGTTTGTCTTACAAACTGTCAAATATGATCATTTATGTCAAAATAACATATTTTAATAGTGTTTTTATTCATGTTCAGGCAATGTGAACCCCGAAAAAGGCGACCGATCCAAAAGAAATGGATTCTAACGTGTTGGTTAAGGCTATGTAGATATGCTTAGTGGATCAGAAATCCATAAAATAGCCTGCCCGAGAATATGGACTTCCAGAAGAAGTCCCACCAGAAGAAGCCTGGAGATATTTTTTGAATGTTAAAATATGCGAAATAAAAGTTTTCAAATTATTTAATATAAATCTCTATCAATCTGAATATTTTTTCATAATATTAAACCTTTGTTAGATGAAATCAAAGTAAAAAAAATATACAGTTCGAATTAATTTTCTTAGAGAATAAATTACATATTTCGAAGCAATGACACAGAAAAATAACTATGAATATACTACTTCGTATGTTTATCAAATTTTGTATGTTTATGTATTTAGTTTTTTATGTTATATGCATATCATAAGACTCATCCATATGAATTTTCCTGATGCATACTTATAAACCATGTGAAAATCTAGCATTACCTGGCTTTCGTTAGTTAAAGAAAGATGCCTCCAGATTGTTAGGATATCAAATTTAAACAAAATAAATCCTGAACATAAGAATATAAGGTAGAATAAGTATTTCACTTCAAAAGCATATAGTCAAGAATTACAGATTGTTTACTTTCTTTCAAAACTTTAAGAATACTTTAAAAGAAATGATTGTTTCTTAATCTATAATCTTTATTATTGTCTTTTCAATGTGGATTCGATAATTTCGTATCATATTATTTCCTACTCACAGATGAGGCCCTTGCAATATATTATAAAATTAGGGGGGGGGGGGAATCACCCAATTACAAGTATTGTAAAAAAAAGTGTAATAAAAAATGTTTTACTAGACTTATATAGGGAATAGAAAATGAATGATTTTCATTAGTTTTAATAAAAGAGAAAAATCATTTTACTATCTTGGGACTTTTATTTATAAAATAATATTTAAAATACAATACAATGAAACGGCCTTTTGATTTTAAAACATTTTTCGTCAACAACACTATTTTTTCCTGAAAATAAGAACATCATTTTTGTTTCACAAATTATGCTGCGGAAAATTTCTTAATATCTTCTATTTTTTCTTTAAGTTCTTTATAAAACATGCATTTCCTTTTTATTTTGCGATTTCACAATCAAGCGCATATTTTTATTCATGCTTTCAAATATTTTCTACGCACAAAAAAAAATCTTGTTTAGACAAAATAGAAAGAAAAAAATTAGACAATGTCTTTCTACATTTTAAGATATTGTGGCAGCATTTTTTTTTCTTTATTCTCCCTGGATGATTAATCACTCTTTTATCCTTCATTAAATGTGTCATCTTCTTTTTTTAAAATTTCTTTAGTTTCAAATGCGTAACGCAGTTAAATTCGAGTATTTCTAATTGATTTATTTTGTGCAATATTCAATTTAAATACTACAGAGCCCAGTATACAATGTTTATTTAAAAACACAAGGGAAAATAATTGATAAGGGAGTTAATGATGACAACAAATTTTAGCTAGTGTAAATGGAGAAAGGTGTGAAGAGAAATAAACAAGGAATCGATTATATTTTATTATTATTATTATTATTATTATTATTATTATTATTTAATTGATTTCCTGCGACAACTATCAAAATAATAATAATTTAAACAGTGACATATATATATATATATATATTAAATTGAATAATACGTTACTTAATTGTTCCATTTTTTTTTAAATTTAAATATGTCAAAGTAACTAAATTGTAAATATGTTTAGAATCTGTGAGTTATTTTTTTGTGTATATTTACTACTTTATTATAATTGTAATTAAATTTAATCACATTCCTGCAATTCTGTACATTACGTCATTTCATGATATACATTTGTATATAGCAAATGTTATTGTATTCAATAATTACACCAATTAATTTCTTAAACAAGCTTTTATCATATCTAATATCCAATGGTATCTATATAAAGAAAAATTAGCAATTTCATAAACGTTTTCGGCATGTTATAATGTATGGGATATGCTTTAAATTCAAGTATCCATTCATATTATATTCATTTAACTACTCACAAAATGTATAATGCAAAGAATGTTACTAAACCGCTTAGCTTATAGAATCAGAAATTTATATATGTAATATATGCAGTAAATAAGTAAATATATATACAGAGTGTTTTGAAGTGCGAGCAAATTGCCCGAGTAATACTAATGTTTGCAGGAAGATTAAAAACGAAGGATTAAGCAAAAAAAAAAAATGTTCCAAATTTTACAGTTAGAAGATTATGTAGTGCTGTATTTCAAAATAGAGCTTTTGTTGTAATTTAAATTTTAAAGTTGATGATTGCGTACTTTCTTTAAGCGCTGCTTTTGTCCTATTTTTTATTTTGAAATCGTAAAAACCGCGAAAATTTCTCTGCGACGAAAGTTTTATTTTGAAAAACAGCGCCACATATTCTCCTAGCGGTAAATTTTGAAATTTATTTATATTTATCTTCATATTTATATATTTATATTTTCTTAATCCTTCGTCCTCCGTCTTCTTTAATCTTACTACAAAGTTTGTGGCTATTCTTGCAATTAAGTGGTGCTACAGAACACTGTAAGCACTATCAGTTTAATTACGGCCACCCTGTGTATATCTGTACTGATAAGTATAAAAGATTTAAGTCCAAAAATGTCGATTTTAAGTTAAGTACATAGTCAGAATCAGAAAAAAATTCTCTATCGATTGGTATAGAGGATTTAAATCCATGTCATTTAGTCTTTGAGAAAATCATTTGTAAAAAAAGATACAAGTCAGAAATTTATCATTAATCCTTGGTATAAAATATTTAATTCAATTTCTTCCCTTTATTAAATGAAGATTGACAATCACTGAATGGTATAAAGCGTATAAATCAACATAATCCATTTTTCCTAATCGATTCTACTGATTAGTTTTTAGTTTAACTTTATTTTTCGTCTCCTGAAAAATCAAGAATATGGACTTAAATCCTTTATTCTTATCAGTACATATATATATATATATATATATACATATAACACGAATAAATAAAAATAGAAATTTTGAGGTTTATATGTATATATATATGTAAATAAATAAATATCTATACATGTATTTGTATGTATACTGCTCATCTTTAACACACACACACACAGAAAAAAAAAAAGTAAAAATCTTGCTTTTTTATGAAATATTCCTATTCTTCGAGTTTAAAAGGCGAAAACCATAAATTTCAGTTTCAGCCATTTTACCAGGAGTCAGCACTCTACATTTATGGTAAGCTCTCTTATTTAACGAGATTCCTTTAATGCTTTAATTTTAGATTCCCCCCCCCTCCAAAAAAAAAAAAAAAAAAAAAAAATCTATTTACAGGCAGAAGTAATCAGTCCCCCCCCCCCTATATAATTATAGGCAGTAAAATCTCCACACCAAAAGTAATTTTACGCAGGTGCGCAGATACTTTTGCTGTAAGCTTTTCCATGTAATTAGGAATTTAATTAATATGTAATTTAAGGAATTTAATTATAACAATACAATCCCTAACAGCACAGTTAGGCTTAACTTATACACAGTACATCTTAAGGACGTTTCTGGGATGTCTTTTCATCCAGAAGACATCTTGAAGATATCCTGTGGAAGCGGTGTGCTGTCTGGGATCTTATGTCTTACAAGTCTAAATGTGGTTTTACATTTATTTGTTTCTTTAAAATATAACGGTTAAATAAAATAACAATATAATAACTTTTTTTTTTATTATATATCATTTAACTAAGCATATATCAATAATAATAATAATAATAATATATATGTGTGCGTGAGAAAAACTTATATTCGAAATATATTAATATATTCGTTCGCAGAAATTACTAAATTTGCATATAAATGATATTTTAAAAATGTTAAAATATGCAATTAAATAATTTTAAATAACTTAATATAAATATCAGTCAATTTGAATAATTTGTCATTATACTAAAGTTTGTTAAATAAAGATCAAAGTAAAAAATATACAGCGCGATTCAATATTCTTATAGAATAAATTACATATTCCGAAGCAATAATACAGAAAAATATGTAAGAATATACTACTTCGTATATTTATCAAATTTCGTAAGTTTATGTATTCTTTCTTTTGTGTAATATACGTATCGTAAGACTCATTCATATAAATGATAATATGAATTTTTCTAATACGTACTTATAAACCTTGTGCAAATCTAACATTACATTTCATTTCGTTATTTAAAGAAGATGCATGATATCAAATTAAAAAAAAATATATCTTAAATATGAGAATATCAGGAAGAATAAGTATTTCGTTTCAAAAGCATATCGACACAAATTACAAACTGTTTACTTTCTTTCAAAACATTAAAAATACTTTAAAAGAAATAATTGTTTATCATGTTTTATTATTGTCTTTACATATAGATCAGATTACTTCGTATCTCTTTATTTCATAGTCACAGATGAGACTTTTGCAATATATTATAGTATTTAGAGGAAATACTAAAAAAATCACATAATTACAAGTGCGATAAAAAACTTTCTACACTCATACATGGCACAGAAAATTAATGATGTTCATCAGTTTTAATAAAAGAGAAAAATATTTTTATTATTTTGGAAATTTTATTCATGAAATGATATTCTAAATGTAACACAAACAAATATTTTTAAAATTTTAAAATATTTTTTTTTCAACAAAAATACTTTTTTGCTGAAAATAAGAACATAATTTTTATTTCACAAATTATTCTTTGGAAAATAGCTTAATATTTTTATTTTTTTCCTTAAGTTCATTATAAAACATACATTTCTTTTTTCTTTTGTAATTTCACAATCAAGTGTACATCTTTGTTCATTTATTCAAATATTTTCTGCGCACGAAAACCTTGTTTCGTCAAAAAAGATAGAAAACATTTAGGCAATGTCTTTCTACATTTTAAGATTGTGTGGCAATATGTTTTCTCTTGTCCCTAGATGATTAATCGCTTTGTTACGATTCATTAAACTTGTCATCTTGTTTCTCAAATTGCATTAGTATAAAATGCGTAACGCAGTTAAATTAGAGTGTCTCTAATTGATTTACTTTGTGGAATATTCAATTTAAACATTATACAGCTCCGTAAACAATGTTTATATAAAAATATAAGGAAAATAATTGATAAGGGAATTAATGATGGTAATAAATTTTAGGTGGTGTAAATGAGAAAAAAGTGTGGAGTAAAATAAACAGTGAAACTTATTTTTTTTTAATAATTGATCTGCTTCGACAACTATCAAAATAATAATATAAAAATTTAAGTAAAAAACAATTTTTTAACATTAGAAGCTTTTTATCGTGATGTCCTAAAAAGCATAAAATAAAAATTTATTGTGGGAAAGACATTCTGTAAAGAAATGAATGTTTTAACACTAAGAAGATTTTAGAGAAAAATAAAGATATTTCACTTTGGCAAGTGATGAAAATTTTTAAATATGAAAGTATTTTAAAATGCATTTGAGACCAATATTCTTAGTTAGTAAATTTTTGGATAATTATTCGTTAAACCATATTTTTTAAAGGTCTCGAAAGCTTTTTTAAATACTTAAAATATGTATTTAAAAACTTTAATACTTTATATATTTAAAGAATTCCATCTCTTGCAAAAGGGAAATATCTATATTCTTCCCTAAAATTTTCATTGTGTTAAAACATTCATTTCTTTACAGTCTTTGCCGCAATGAAATTTTTTTTATGCTTTTTAGGGCTTCACAATAAAAAAGTTTCTAATGTTATAAAAATGCTTTTTACTTAAATATTTATTTGGTGGTTTTTAGTTATAAAAAAAGCTTCTCATAAAACGAATCAAAATTTCGTAGGATACTGTGTAGACAACTAAAGATTTTCTTTTATCAATTCACATATTTTCTTTTAATTATCTGAAAAAAAAAAAAAAAAAAAAAAAAAAAAAAAGCCTATCGGCCTTCCAGAATCGAATCCACTACCATCGCGTCATAAGCATCACGCTCTAACCAAAAGTCAAAGACCAGTCAAGAAAAGTCCTAGAATATTGTTTTTGAACACTTTTTAAAATATTTTGAATATTTAAAAAATTTCCTGTTTTACAAAATTGAAATATCTATATTTTCTTTAAATATTTTCTTATTGTTGCAAGTTTTATTCTTTTATAACATGTCTCGGCAAGAATAAAATTTTAGTTTTTGCTTTTTAAGGCTCCACATTAAAGAGCTTCCGTAATTCTTGTTCTGGATTGTTAATTTTGTTCCTGTATTTCCATTTTGGTCGATTATTGTGTTGAATTAAATGTTTTTTCGGAAAGGCGTCCTCTGGTGGACATTTTAGATTTTTTTTTTTTTTTTTTTTTTTTTTTTTTTTTTTTAATTCCGCGAGCGCATCTCGTGTATAGTCTATGTACCAAATTTCATTGCATTCTGTTGAATCGTTTGCGCTGTTGGTTGCTGTTTGTAGGAGAAGATTAATTATAACCACCCTGTTTATATACATCTATAATATGGTAGAAAAATGTATATTTCGGTAATTAAGGGAACAAACTTGGACTCGAGAGATTTTAATATATTTATCGACAGAAAATACTAAGTTTGCATATAAATGAATGCACATTATAGCAAAAAATTGGTTTTTCTGTAAATGAGATAATAAACTTATACTCGAAATTTTTAATATATTTATTGACAGAAATTGCTAAGTTTTCATATAAAAGGAATTTTAATATGTAATAAAATTGAAGTAAAAAATAATTTTTTAAAGTTAGAAGCTTTTTATTGTGAAGCCCTAAAAAGCATAAAATAAAATGTATTCTGGCAAAGACATGCTACAAAGAAATGAAAGTTTCAACACTAAGAAAATTTTAGAGAAAAATATAGGTACTTTCCTTTTGCAAGAAATGAAAATTTTTTAATGTTCAAAATATTTTAAAAAGCTTTCGAGAATAATATTCTTAGTTATTAGTTTTTGTATAATCGTTCGTTAGGCCAGAAATTTCAAATGTCTCGAAAGCTTTTTAAAATATTTTGAACATTAAAATTTTTCATTTCTTGCAAAAGGAAATGACCTAATATTTTTCTCTAAAATTTTCTTAGTGTTGAAACTTTCATTTCTTTGTAGCATGTCTCTGCCAGAATACATTTTATTTTATGCTTTTTAGGGCTTCACAATAAAAAGCTTCAAACTTTAAAAAATTATTTTTTACTTCAATTCTATTTTGTGCTTTTTAGTTACAAAAAAGGAAAAAAGCTTCTTAAGAAAACTAATTAAAATTTCTTAGGATATTTTGTAGACAACGGAAGATTGTCTTTTACCAATTGAAATTTTTTTTTCGATTATTTATCTGGAAAAACGTACTACATCGTCTTTCGAGGACCGAATCCAGGACCATCACGTTATCAGCATGACGCTCTAACCAAAGGTCTAACTGTCAAGAAAAATCATAGAACATTCTAGAAAAATCTCACAAATACTTATACAAAAGGATTATTGTTCTCGAATGCTTTTTAAAATATTTAGAATATTTAAAAATGTTCATCTTTTGCAAAAGTAAACTATCTATATTTTTCTTTAAAATTTTCTTGTTGTTGACATTTTTATGATTTTATAGCATGTCTCTGAAAGAATAATTTTTTATTTTAGGCTTTTTAGGACTCCACAATAATAAAAAACTTTCAGTGTTATTTTTATTTATATTTTTACTAAAATTTTTATTTTGTGCGTTTTAGTAACTCAGAAAACAGCTTCTTTAAAAATTCCTTAGGCAAATGTGTAGACAATGAAAGATTTTCTTTTATCAATTGACATAGTTTCTATTAATTATCTGCAAAAAACCAACACATCGGCTTGCGAGGATCGAACTCATGAGCATCGCGTTAGCACCATGACGCTCTAACCAAATGCGCTAACGAAGACGAAAACGTTATTTAAATTTATATTAAACTGGAGGCGCCTTCTTCTTCAGAATGACACAAAGGCAAGATGATAAAAAATCCACTTTCAATAAAATGCTTCTAAAAGAATATGTACACACACACACACACACACACACACACACACACACACACACACACATATATATATATATATATATATATATATATATATATATATATATAACTTTTTATTTTGTGCTTTTTAATATCTAAAAAAAGCTTCTTAAAATATCCCTTCAAAAATTCTTAGAATACTTCGTAGACAATGAAAAATTTTCTTTTATCAATTGACACATTTTCTATTAATTATCTGCAAAATTTAACACATCGATCCTTCGGGGATGGAACTCACCACCATCGCATTAGCAACTTGACGCTCTGACTAACTGAGCCAACGAGCGACTATAAGAACTGCTGTCCTTTACTTTAAAGTTGCGGTGCCATATTTATTAACGTGACATGAAGATGCGATAACGAAATCCAGTTTCAATAAAAAGCTTCTAAAAATTTTTTTAATTTATTTATTTTTATTTAAATTTTTATTTTGTGCTTTTTAGTAACTAGATATAAAGCTATTTAAAAAACTCTTCAAAAGTTATTTGGATACTGTGTGCACAACGATATATTTCCTTTTAACAACTGACACCTTTTCTTTGGAAACATTAACATGACGCTCAAACCAACTGAGCCATTATGAAATACAATGAATGGCTTACATTTTTTTTTTTTTATTGTGACAGAAAACGCGATGACAAATTAAAACTTCATATAATAATATATAATATATATATAAAGCTTCTAAAAATATAATTTTATGTGTTTTGTACTTGAAACTTTTAATTTTGAGCTTTTTTAATATCTAAAAATGTTTTGTGTTTTCTAATATCTAAAAAAAAAAAATAAAAAAAAAAAAAAAAAGAAAAGAAAGAAAAAGAAAAGAAAAAGAAAAGAAAAAAAAAAAAAAAAAAAGAAAAAGAAAAAAACTTCTTAAAAAATGTCTTCGAAAATTCTTAAGATATTGTGTAGTCAACGAAACATTTTCTTTTATGAATTGACATCTTTTCTACTAATAATCCTCAAATGTTAACACGCCGGACCTTCCGGGGACCGAACTCGCGACCACTGCGCTATTAATGTGACGCTCTGACCAACTGAGCCACGTAGCCACAAACGAAACGGCTTATACAGTCGGCTGCAAAATTATTCGAGCACTAGCCAATAATTCCTATATTTACAAAGTACACTTAAGACTGTTTTGCTAAGTAAATCCTTGTCGAATCATGGCCTTAGACTGATTAAGAACATGACTCGACAAGGATTTATTTAACAAAGCTGTATTAAGTGTACTTTTTTTTGACAAGGATTATTGCTAGTGCTCGAATAATTTTGCAGCCGACTGTATATACTTCAATTTTTTACTAGCGTGACACGAAGACACGATGACCAAGTCAATTTCATATAAAAAGCTTCTAAAAAATTAATTAATTTATTTATTTTTAATTACATTTTTATTTTGTGCTTTTTGTAACTAGATAAAAAGCCGTTTAAAAAACTCTTGAAAAGTTATTAGGATACTGTGTACACAACGAAATATTTTCTTTTATCAGTTGACACTTTTTCTATTAATTATTTCCAAAAAACACCTCGGCCCGGCGAGGATCGAATACACGACTCTCGCATAATCAACATGACGCTGCAACCAGCTGATTCATTAAGAAATACAATGAGTTGCTTACATTTTTTTTTTCTTTTAATCTATATATAATGGAAGCGTCTTGGTTTTTTAACGTGACAAAAAGCCGATGACAAATCCAATTTCATATAATAGTAATATATAATGTTTATATATACATATATATAAAGCTTCTAAAAATAATTTTTTAATGTATTTTTTACTTAAAACATTTTATTTTGTGCTTTTTTAATATCTAAAATGTTTTGTGTTTTCCACTATCTAAATAGAAAACGCTTCTTAAAAAAACTCCTCAAAAAATTCTTAGTGTAAGGAACGAAAAATTTTCTTGTTTCAATTGACATCTTTTCTACTAATTATCTGCAAAAATTAACACGCTGGACCTTCCGGGGACCGAACTCACGACCACCGCGCTATAAACGGGACGCTCTTACCAACTGAGCCAAAGAGCGACAAACGAAATAGTTTATATTTACTTTAAAATGAAGGCGCCTTGTTTATTAGCGTGACACGAAGACACGATGACCAAGTCAATTTCAATTAAAAACCTTCTAAAAAATATGCACATTAAATGTTTTTAAATTATTTAATATTAATCTCTATCAATCTGAATAATTTTTCATAAAAATAAAGCTTTGCTAAATAAAGTTTAGAGTAAAAAATATACAGCACGATTCATTATTCTTATAGAATAAATTACATATTTCGAAGCAATAAAGCAGAAAAATAACTATGAATATATGTACTTCTTCGTATATTTATCAAATTTCGTATATTTATAAATTTCTTATTCTTTCTTCTATATAATACACATATAATAAGATTCATCCATATAGACAATAATATGAATTTTTCTGAAACATTCTGATAAGCCATGTAGAATCCTAACATTACCTGGCGTTTCATTATTTAAAGAAAGATGCCTCCAGATTGTTTGATATCAAATTTAAACAAAATAAATCCTAAACATAAGAATATCAGGAAAAATAAGTATTTCGTTTCAAAAGTATGGAGTCACAAATTACATATTGTTTACTCTTTTTGAAACAATTGTTTGTTTTGTTATATTCTTTTATTATTATCTTTGCAGTATACATCAGTTTATGTCGTATCACTTTTAGAATATTTTATCATATGTGGACTGTATCAACACTAATTTACAATAAGCATAATCGAATAATTTTTTTATTCATAAAAACACGTATCTATTTTTTACAAAAATAATTAAAACGTATTTCAAAATATACTTTCAATTAAAGAAACAATTCTTATGTATTAACATTGCATATTTTAAATATATTATTGCACATTTTTTTTAAAAATATATATAAATGCGTATTTTAAATCATCTGTTCTGAAACCCCCTGTATAGTTTACAGTATAAGTACAACGGTGGAAGAGTCAAAGAAAAAATTACGGACTGTATCAACACTAATTTGCCATAAGCATAATTGAATACTTTTTTTCTTCATAAAACTATGAATCTATGTTTTAAAAAATAATTAAAACGTATATTTTTAAACATGATTTTAATTAAATAAATAACTATTACGTATTAACATTAATCATTTTTATAATAATTATTATTATTTATGTATGAAAATAATTTAATAAAAAATGAAAAGACATAAATATTATATACACGCACACACCCACACACACACACACACACATCTGTATATATATATAAATTACGTGTCACGATGTTTGTCCGGGGTAAACTCCTAAACTAAGGAACCGATTTTAATGAAATTTTGCACACTGTATGCAGTTTGGTCCAACTTGAGAGATAGGATAGTTTTTATCTCAATTTATTGTCACAATATTGTTTTATTGCAATTATTTCTTAATTATAGACCTTTATTAAAGTTGCTCCAAAATATCTGTGAGTTCCATTAATTTAAATGTTGCCAAAAAACAAAAAAACGAGTTCATTTTCTTTCGACATAAAAATAAATACATTTAATCAAACGTGAACGTTAAAAAATTATAAAAAGTTAAATTATGCATCTCACGAAAATTGACGTCATAATCAATTTAAAGATTTTATACACATTGATAAAGTGCTAATGTAGTTCTATCATAGATATCTGTATATATATAAAAATTACGTGTCACGATGCTTGTCCGCGATAAACTCCTAAACTAATGAACCGATTTTAATGAAATTTTGCACACTGTGTGCAGTTTGGTCCAACTTGAGAGATAGGATAGTTTTTATCTCAGTTTATTGTCACAATATTGTTTTATTGCAATTATTTGTTAATTATAGACCTTTGTTAAAGTTGCTCCAAAATATCTGTGAGTTCCATAAGTTTAATTGTTGCCAAAAAGAAAAAAAATACGAGTTCATTTTCTTTCGACATAAAAGTAAATACATTTAATCAAACGTGAACGTTAAAAAATTATAAAAAGTTAAATTATTCATCTCACGAAAATTGACGTCATAATCAATTTAAAGATTTTATTCGCATTGATAAAGTATGTAGTTATACACAAGCGAAGTGTGACGTCACTGACCGCCTGTGAAATCAAGAAAAAGATTTCTTATGCTAATCACCCATTGTATTTTTTATAAAAAATTATTAAAAAACGAGGAAAATTATTTCCGGATTTTAATCCCCATATTTTTGTATAGATATGTATTATTTATCATGTGCATACGTTAGATTGAGTTATTTTGCTGTCAAATTGACAAAATTTTAATTTTAAATTTCAAAGCTCTGTCGTCCTTGGAGTTTTTCGTATTTGGCGATCAAAAACGTAACACGAAAATATACAAGCTAGATGTATGTTTTCGTAATATGTATTGTGCGAAATATTGTTTCATATTATTCATTACTCTCTTAATATAAGTTGTTAAAATAACCATGATTTTTGAAAGGAATTAAATGTGTGCGCCAGATAATTTGGCGATATTATTTTTTTTCCGCCAAGGATGATAGATATGAAATTTATTCCGCTGCAATATGTTAATATCTTATGTCAGTTACATTATGTATATGCTACAATTTATTTCACGTGACACGTGTGTTAAAAATTTATTTACGACATAACCTTGCTTTTTCAATTTTTGTTGCATTATTCTAATCTGTATCACTTCGTTTTCTTTAAGAAATTTGTGATCTATACATAACGTTCTAAATAAAAAGTAATTATTTCAATATTTTAAAACTTATTTAAAAGTCTGTTTTATTTAACATTAAATTTTAAAAGTTAATTTAAAACTTATTTAAAAGTCTGGAAGAGTTTAAGTCTGTTTATTTGTTTTGTAACGCTAATCTATATGATCGATGTTCGAAACTTTAGTTAATTATTTCTCTTATTTTTCTTTACTTTTTCTTTAATAACTTACCAATTTGACGTTCCTGATTAAATTTGTGATTTATATATGTATTTTGCATTAAATTTTGACTCATATTTATTGCTGAAAATGCGATCGTAAAATCTTGCAATTTTCTTATCTTAATCCTCAATGCTCTCCTTCTAGATTAACTTGAATTTACTATTAAAATTTTGAACATACTCATAATCTTCTCACCACTTCGTTAAAATATATTAATCTTTTCAGTAATATATTAATCAGTATATCCCCACAACGATATTTGGCGATTTTTTGTTGGCGATTATGGCTAAATCATAAATCTATAAATCATAAATGATAATCTAAATCATAAATCAAAAACATAAAATAATAAATCCAAAATAAACAACATATAGTCTGCCATATTATATCACAAACAGTCCCGAGTGACATCGTTATCGTTCAAAACGGCGCCAAAGAAAAATCGCCAAATTCAGCTGTGGGGATATACTGAAGTTATAATTATCCGAATATAATTACTGAAGTTATATTATAAGTTATAGTTGTGGGTAACAACTATAGTATTTCCCCACAACTGGATTTGGCGATTATGGCTAAATCATAAATCTAAAATAAAAGCATGCAGGTTAACATATTTCATTGCAAATAATCCAGAACGACTTCGTTATCGTTCAAAAAGGCGCCAAAAAAAAAAAAAAAAGAAAAAGAAAAATAATCGCCAAATCCAGTTGTGGGGAAATACTATATACCTTATCAAATTATCAACGTATTACTTAGCCGCAGCAACGCGTGGCCGGGTCTGCTAGTATATATATATATATATATATCTTGTCTGCTGAGTGTTACAATGGTAATAAATTATCCAAATTATATATATATATATATATATATATATATATATGTATATTGTTATTGATAATTTATTCAGAAATGAAGAGTTTTAATTGTGAATAGTTATTTCTACAAACCTTGTGAATAGCAATTGTTTTTATCATTTAATGATTTTTTTTTTAAGTACTATTAAAATTATTGTACTTATAATGCATAAAACTCTGTATTTTTTTATTATTAAATTTAGTGAGGAATAAATTGATTTGGTATTTAATTGGTTTATTTTTCAATTCAATGTGTGAATCTATATTTTAAGCAAACATAATAAATATGTATTTATTAAATTACAAAGATAAATAATTAATAATAATAATAATTATAATTTGTTTTGAAAAAACATATAAAACGTCTTAAAATTTAGGCTTATAATTTATTTTAAATTTTAAATGTAATATAAAAAACTATATAATGTTCTAATAGGCTGCAACACAAGATTAAGTAAAACCTGATTATTATTACTGTGTCTGAATTAAGCTCGACGGTGTATACGACCATTCATTTATAATCCTGCTTATAAGTGTATATAGCATAATTGTTTTTTAAAAAAGCTGCATTTGCTTAAAGTAATTTAACAATTTTTATTTGTTTGAAATTTCTTTGCATAGCAATGTATGATGTAGATCTATAATAATTTATTTTCTCTATTTTCTACGAAAAACATATGAAAATCCAGCATTTTCAATTTTAATGTACATATAATTTTATATAACTTGATGATAATAATTCAGTTGCTAGAAGTCTTTTTGATTCCTGGTTGAGAGGAAAATAATACTTGTGTAGGTGATCCAGTGATTGGTATTCTCCAGTAATTGACACGTATGCCGAAATAATTAATAAATAAGAAAAATAATAAAATCATATATTTTACATATAAGAATTTAACATTTTATGTCAAACACTGGAGCATAGAGTGCCAATAACTGGTAAAATGAATAACTAGCAGTGTCAAACACTGGAACATAGGGTGTCAATTACTGAAAAAAAAATGAAAAACTGGCTGTGTCAATTACTGGAATATTGAGTGGGTGTCAAATAAAAATTCATAAAAAAAAAAATAATAATAATTGTTATCAAATGCATACATTTTAACACATATGTGGTTCTGAATGTATTTTATGCCATATGTACTAACTTAAGATTTCTAAAAATATTTTCTGATGACAAGAACATATAAAACATCAGCGATTGCTCTAAAAGTGTCAATTACTATTGCACTTACTCTATATGTTCGGAATTCACTCTAGGCTCTATATCGTGCTCTAATGTTTTTTAATGTGAAAACTAACCGTAAAGAGACAACAAAAACTCATAAACAGAATATCCTTTAATGTTTTACGAATTTTCTGCGTTATGCACTTATGGACACTCTCAGTAAAATTCACATAAATGTATTCATATTTCATACTTGCCAACCATCTCATTAATAACCGTACAATTGTTAACGCCCCCTGAAAAAAACGCCCCTTTTCTCACACCACTATATCTTTAGAATAATTCTCTCCAAATGTTGTTACGATTAAATAAGACTAAAATTACTCTAAAAAATTATTGGTGTGAAAAAAAAGGCGGGTACTAAAAATTGTACGGTTCATAATGAGATGGTTGGCAAGTATGATATTTATTTTTATAATTTCTGTTTGATCTGAAATTAAAAACAACAATAACAATAGGAATTACGGATAATTTGAAATACCGTTTGAGGAATTTCGGATGAAATGAACGACAGTTGTCTTTTGTATTACGACTTTGAATAGCAATTTTAGCATGAAATTCTGTTGTACGAATTATTTAAAATAGAAAAATGATAAATTGATAAATTATTTCTATTTTATCGAAATCTAATGTTAAAGTTAGGTTATACTTTTTATCTTAAATTAAACTGTCTTTTTACTTCCATTACCGTACAACCGTAGGTAATGGAAGTATTGTATTCGGTCTGAAAATTCGATTTACACGTTTTAAGGTCCCCTGAGTCCAAAAAAGTGGGTTTTTTCAATTGGTCAGTGTGTATGTATGTGTGTGTGTGTGTGTGTGTGTGGAGAATATTCTGGCTATTATAGCTCAGAAACTAATGAAGATAGAGCTACGAAAGTTTAGAATTGAAATACGTCTGGTGTACAGATGAAATTTCCAAATTTTGGTGAAAATTGAAAAACCGGAAGTGGGACATCGGAAACCGGAAGTGGGACCGTAAGTCCGTATCTCAAAAACGGCTCTAACGATTTTCTTCAAACTTGCTATATAAACACTCTATTAGATGTCCTTTCGAATGATATAGTTGGTTAGTTCAGGAAAATTGATAGGCGTCCTGTATAAATAGCTCAATTTCAGGCCTCGCAAAGGCGTTCCTTTAAAAACGGTTGTACGGATTTTTTTCAAACTCGCCATATTAACTTATTTTTAAATATCCTTTTGTGTGTAATTATTGTTTTCCGGTCAATAATTGATTTTTTGTAAAAGTTGGTATCTCAAAAACGGCTCTAACGATTTTCACTTTAGATCACTTTTATGTTTTCTGATCACATTATCTCTCAAAAATGCATATAATACGTGTAATAGTGCGTAATGGAAGTCGTGTGGCTGTTTCACACCAGATTTTTTTTTAAGGACTTCTAAAATATTTTTGTAATGGATGTAATTACACTATAAAAAAATACGCTGTTCAATTCTAAAAATAGTATGCATTCGTCGACAAAAACCTGCTTTCGCCTTTAAGCATAACTTTCCACACGCAAAAATGTCTTAAACGTAAACAATATCATTACTGGCTCTATCATTAACTTATTTTGAAATCTCTATGATGGTATGCCATATATTATGGCCAAAACCTTTGTTTTTTCGGTCATTATGAATATAATTTTCCTAAAGAACTCCAAAACGGAAAATCATAGAAAGTCCAAAAAGGGAGGTGCACAACTAGATGTTATAACAAACCTATACGTATTTTCAACATTATACGTCCTACCTTTTTTGAGTTATGCGAGGTACACACCCGCCCACACATACTTACATACAGACGTCACGAAAATTCGTGTAAAGTCGTTGATATCTCTAAAACAGGAACTCGTATTAAAACGAAAGTTGCAGGTTTACAACTAGACATCATACTAGTCGCACATACAAATTTGCAACATTCTACGATCATTCATTTTTGAGCTATGTGAAATAAATATTCATTTCGCAAATCGGGATTAGTATACTTCTTTACACTTTGCATAAGGAAGTAAAATATATTTTGCTCTAAATAATTAATATATTTTTAAATCATATAATTCAAAAAGGATATTTTTTTTTAAAAAACAGGAATGTGAAAATCGAGTTCAAAACGATTAGTCATGCACCTGACAGCGTTACTTGAGAAATTTATCAAATTGGATTTTCATGAGAAGATCATGTTTCAGTCTTCCTGACACATTCCTGATTTCGATGAAATGCGTTTAATTATGTGCCAGCGAAATGTTATTGTTGATAATCGTTAATATGTAATTTAATATCTAAATGTAGGATTAATATAAGCATTCTAAGTATAATTAAATCCTTTATAACATGCAACGCATTATTAGTTGTAGTAATTATTAAACTAAATATATTTTCAATTTATTTTGTGCATATATTTTCTCTATTAAAACGTGTTGTAATTAATTGTATAAAACGTGTGCAAAAACTAAAAAGAAATCTTTAAAAAAATTCGTATTTCAGTTTTTATATTTTTTTCAAACGTATACAGGGTGATTACGATGTCATGGGACAGACTTAGAGGAGAGGTAGAAAATATCATATGGATTCAGAATTGTATAGGAATCCATGTCCCCAACCTTCATTTTAACCCTTTAAGAACTGAGTATTTTGGGCTACAGTGTACTATTAACTCCACCTACTGTATAAATTTTAAAATATTGCATGCTTCATTATTTTGCAAAATCATGTACACTGTTCATAATATTGCAATCATTGCGATAAAATACATTAAAAAAAAAACAGAATTAATTAATTTATTTATGTGAACATTAGTATGTAAAATCTTCTTTCTAAAATATGCAACACTGGAGAGCCATGCCCATATTCACACAAAATCACCCGGTTATTTAAGGGTTAAAATAACGTTTACTGACATGGGTCCCTATACAATTCTGAGTCCTTGTAATTTTCTGTACCTCCCTTCAAAATTTGTTCCATGATTTCTGAATCACACTGTATATCAGAATTTAATAATAATGAAACAAACATGAAAGAGATAGAATATTGATAGAATTGCTATGAACTTTAAAAATACTTTCAAATTGTGCCTATTTATTTCCTCGGTTATTCTTCCAATTATCAGAGTTTATTTTAAAGGTGTTTAAAATGCAAAACACGACTGAGATTGGATTTTAAATTGTTTTCGCTGATGTTCCTGATTTATTTAAATCTTTTTGTACGGGAACAACCAATAATGCTAATCGCGCTATATTCTTGTGAAAACATATTTATTTGTGTCTAAATAAAAACTGGTTACTTCGTTAAGTTTTATAAACTGTAAAGGTACATACATATGCTTCAATGAAAGGCATAGGGTAAGGCTCTTATATATACGATCTGGCGCATCAGGCATTTTGTTGCTTTAGGGTTGCCACGTGTACCCAGCGCGTTTCTCTGATAAACAAATGACAAAAAAATTTCTTTATCGTCTTACGTTACTTTAAAGTAACTTGTTTTATTATTTTTCATAATTTTAGCTAAGTAAACTATGATATGGAAGTTTGTTTAGCGATAAACTGCTATAATCATTCAAGAAGTGAATATAAACTGTGCACAGACCTTCTATTACTGTGCATTTGGGTTTTGGCGACATTTTGTAAAAGAAACAGAAACCACACTAACAACACATCTTACCCCAGTACATCCATAGGATATCCACAGAATAAAATGACACCCTGAGAATGTACTGTAAAAAAAAATGTGAAAATATTATTGTTGCTTATTGCTCTTATCTTGACCGGATTAGCTTCAGATCAAGATTTCTTAAAATCATTAGGGAAACGATAAGGACGCCAAGCGGGAATGCTGTCCTCTTCGGAAGCAAAAAAATGGCGGTGATGCGCCGGCCTATTATTTTATTTAGGGGCTCTAGCATAGGGTACACCGTTATTTAGGGGAATTTTTCATCAATCTTTGAATACAAAACATTAAGGCTATTTGTAGTATATTCAACGATTTATTATTTTTTTAAATTATTTTTTAATGAACTTGTTTTTCATTTTTCATTTAGTTTTACACGTTCAGTATTGTTACGATTTTCCTTTAAATTTCTTGAGTATTCAGTAACTCATATAAAACTCATATTCAGTAACTCTTTTTTTTTTTTTTTTTTTTTAATGTATCAAAATAAACGTAAATTTTTCGATAACAACATGCTTCTGAAAATATTTTGTTTAAAATTTTATTGAATTATTATAGGCTAAGAAACAGAAATAGTGCTGTATTAATTTTCAATTCTACTGAATAATGAAATTTAAAAGTAATTTGATTTTCCAATATATATATATATATATATATATATATATCATAAAAATATTAATAAACATTTAACAATGAATGTAAGGAATGGATGGATTTTATGTTATTTTTGAAAATGAAGAAGAATATCACAGAAAGTTATTCTATGTGATTTTAGGTTAATAAATATTCTTTCTGAAAATAAATATATAAATAAATAAATATCATATAAAGACAAATGTTTGTTATAGAACTTTCGTACTTTTTATATCCTTTAAAGAAGAAATATATGTTTATATTAATTGTTTATAAATAAATATATATGTTCGCATAAAAACGAATATATATTTGTATAGAAAAATTATTTGCATAACATTTAATTGATATAAGAACGCAAGTACACTTTTTTATAATTGATGATCTATTTACTTTTCAGTATCATATGTGCATTTCACATACATACTAAGACTAAAATATATATACTATTTATTAAGAAATATAACAAGAGTAATTAAAATAAAGTTTTAATTATATATTTAACTGAATGAAAAAATATTTTTAATTATCGGAATGTAGGAATATATTTTTATAAATACATACAAAATATTTATGTACTTTGTATTGTAAAAAAAGAATGGATATATCAATAAGATGAAAAAAAACATAAAATATTTAAAATTGCATTAAAAAAAAAAAAAAAAAAAAAAGCGAAAGTAAGTAAGAAAGAAAGAAATATTCATGTTTAAAGAAATTAAATTCATTGTAAACATTTTCTAATACAACGAAATTTCTAATCCAAGAAAATAGTCAAATAATTATAGAAAATGAAATTAGAAACAATTAGAAATTTTTAATTTGAAAATTAACCTAAATGTAAGATATACATAAATCTCCACAGGAAATTTCTGTAATCTGTGTTTAAATAATTACTTAATATGTTAAGTCGATAGTCAAACGTATTATCTTCTAAGACAGGTGACATTTAACTTGCTATGATTCAAAATTAATTTCTAAATTGCAACATTTGTAAATGACTAAGAGATTGAAGATAAATATATTTGAAATCTTCATTGAAGTATTAATTGATATTTGAATTTAATTTACATATTGCGTTTGCTTTAAATTAAATTATTAAATATACACATATACTTACACATATTTAACTTCTTATGAATTCAATTTAAAAAAATTCAAAATCAATCAAAACTAAACAATTATTAAGATTAATAAAAATAAATTTAGTGTTTTAGTTAAAGTAGAATTTACATAAAGTTAATATAACTTCAAAACGATAACAATAATAATAAATAAATAAATAATGTTGAAATTATATTTTATGATACTGAGAAGAGATGCATAATTGCTGTGTGTATACGCAATTTAATGCATACATTTTCTCTATTTCTTAATAAACTTGATAAACAAGCTTTGTGATTAAAAAAAAAAACCGGGCAAATCATATAGTCATTCACTATTATCTATATAAAAATTCTTATACAGGGTACTTCATGATGAATAGGACAAACAGGGATGGAACACGGGGGCAGAATTCATAACACTATCATTGTAACAAAATTGTCTACTTCTTAAATCAACGATTTTATATGCTGAGAAATTTCTTAAAAAACACTGATATGAATTTTGCGCCCGTGTTCCATCGCTGGACAAAGAGAACAACATAGTACAAATTCTGAAATTGGTTTATTTAGCTGAAACCTAATAATTGCGAAACTACAATTATAATTGCGAAAACTCTCCCGGTTACGAAATCACAGTTAGTAACATTTAATGAAAATGAAGCAATAGTTGCATAGAATGACACTAAAAATTTACATGCGAAGACTATGGCATAAAGACCATTAGAATGCGCTCCACAACATTGGCATTAAAACGTATGTCTGTCTGTTCCAGAACCATAGTCTACTCCATTGCTGTGCTAAAAAGGCCGTGAGGGATTAAACGAAATAATATTACTTTGCTAGTCATAGAGATACACCCCTCTAACCCATTTTGACCTTTGTTATGGGGTTTTGTTAAACACAAATTGTTCGTACCTCCATTCCCCCAAGACTTACCGCATTTCTTGCAACTTGTAACTGAAGTGCTCGAATCATTAATGAAGGATATTGCATTACGTGTGTGGCTGAAAGTTCAGTACCGCATATTTATTTGCCGTGTTACCGAAAGGGGACACGTACAACATCACAAATGCATGGCTACAGTTTCACTGTAAATTTGATTTATCAAAATGAAGTAATTAGAGTTCACAGATATGCTTTCTTTATATCGCAAGGAAGGATTTGGAAAGGCCACAAGGTTTGTCTATTAATGAATACAGCATGCACTCGCATGTTTTCTTGTTGGAAAATACCATTTTACAGCCGCTGAATGTATGCTAGCCCAGCCACTGGCAGTACCTTATCAACATGTTGTCGTGTCGTCATTGTACTTCTCATGCGTACTAGGGGTGACCTGCTGACGTGGGTAATGACAGCCCAAACCATTGTGCTATGTTGATGAGCGATATGACATTCAACAACAGGGATGGCTTTCTTCTATGCCTCTAAGTCTTCAACCCTTCCTCGACGACTATCAACAGAGAAAAACAAATCAATCAGAATCATTACTGAACACCACACAGTGTCATTCAGTTTTTGGTAGCTCAATCCTGATATCATTGCAAACTTTCACGTCGGTGAGTTGACGTCAATGACATTCATCGTAAAGGATGACATGAATGCAAGCAACATTCAGCCAAAAGTCGTGAAACTGCTCTCAATGATACTGGAGCATCGAAGTCCCCTTGCACTTTCTGCAGAATATCAAGCAGATACTTGCGAGGTTACAACCGAATTTCTTCGAATATCTCCACACGTATGTTCTGTTGTAAGCCTGAGTGGACCTGGGCATTCATGACGATTCATATTTCATCCAACTTTCCACCCGTTTTATCTCTCGCTACGGTTATGGGAGCATCTTGCTGATCAGATAATCTCATAACTTGTTTAACTTAGTACTTCGCAAATTTTTATACGTCATTAAGCGAATTTTTGCGGTATCGAACCTTCTATCTAGGGCAGTGTATAAATTCATTGTTATATTCTTCATAAGATTCTTCGTGTTAATGTAAAATTACTTTCGTCATGTTAATGTAAAAATCAGGTAAACATTCTGGAGAAGACAGCAATACGATCTGGTATATAGAGAAAAACTGTTGCATACTGTGGTTCAACGGGAAATATGGATATAAGTAAATATCGTTGTTAAGGGAGCCAACAAGCTCGATGATTAAGCTCTCGATATTCAGTGTAAATCACTGTTCATATAGTAGGGAGTGAAAACCATATATATAGTAATATATATAGATCTATGATCCCCATGTTATCGAGCAAAAAATTTTGATGCCAAAAAAAATGTTCTAAAATCAGCCATTAGAGAGTATTGAAAAAAAGAATAAAAAGAAAAATGAATTTGAAACTATATCTGGAGTTTTTCATTCACCTTTACTAAATAAATTATTCATAAATTTTATTTCCTAAATTATCCGTGTGTATTCCTGTGTGTGATTTACTCGGGAAAAAGCAGCCATTAGAGTGACTTTTCCCGAAAAAAAAGGTACCACTTTATCCTTCTCGCTGATCAACCTATGTCTTATTACTATATCTATGGTGAAAACCAGTACCATGATACTAGTGAAGGATCGATAAGGATCGAAGGCGCGATGCACAAACATAGCTATGCAATTTCTCGCCACTGTGTAACAAGACTTAACCAGAAAAAAATGTACCGACAGAAACGTGATTTGACGAGAAACAGGATATCGCGGCATTTATTGTGTACCCTGTAAAATATTACGGTAATTTTTACAACAGGATGCTTCTTAAAGTTGGGTGCCTACATGCTCTGCTGTTAAACAGAATAACTTGTAGCAGGAATATCTATAAAATAGTCTCACTTTACATATGCTTTCGCTGTAAATTATTCTATTTAAAATCAAAATGAACTGTTACCTGTTATTAACATCACATTATGCTATAGAAATTACCGTAATTCATACAGTTTATCTACAGTGCTCATTATACTACCGCAGAGGTACACATTTTTAAAATGTTATTAACGGAAATCGCAGCAGTGCTTCAGAAATTATCATGTGTTGTAAATGACAACCATTGGTATGTGCAATATATTTTTAGTATAAGAAACTAATTAAAATTAAAATTTTTACATTGTAATTAAGAGATCATAAAAAAGTATGTTAAAGATCATCAATATAACCCTTTTAAACTTTAAAATTTTCACAAATGTAATTAAACTTGTTCAAATTCAAAACATTTGTTGCATAAAAATACTAAGCTTGCAATTACAAATTCAATAATTGTAAAAATAAATAAATTAAATAACAATGTTTAACATATTTTTCGATTCTCTTAAAGTAATTTAAAAACTACCTACGTTTTACCTATTTTTAGAAGTATCATTTATTGTAATAAATAGTGATCATAATTACAAAGCTTGGATTTCCATATACGGAAAATATTTTTGAGAAATATTACTAGCAAAATAACATTAATTCTTGAAAATTAATTATAAATTAGTTATAAAGATTTTTAAACATTAAAAAAAAAAAAAAATAAATAAATAAAAAATACAGTTATTAATAAAGAAATGGGTTGGCTGCGTTTCGTTAACAGGGTTTCCAGTTCCAATATTTTTTTTTAAAGTTAATATACTTAAAAAAATATTCTCCAATATTTAAATGTAAAAATATTAAATGAAATATATTTACTGTGTCCTGAATGAAATTGAAAACAATAAAATATTTTTGTATACACACTGTTAAAAAAAAAAAAAAAAAAAAAATGCAACTTTGCTGCCGGAAGGTCTCTGTAATTTCAGAAAAAAGTCGTAAATTACAAAAAAAAAAAAAAAAAAAAAAAAAAAAAAAAGTTTACAAAACGGATTTTTTCTGTAATTACAGAGAATTTCTGGCATTAATGTTGCATTTTTTTTTTTTTTTTTTTTTTACAGTGTACGCTTTTAAAATAGAAAGTATTATAAAAGTTGCGTGAAATAACGCCAGGTAGTTTATGATTTTAGAACAAAATACAACCAATTTTAACAAAGGTAATATTATTTTTAGTTATTACAATAAAAACATGAAAGATAAATATTTATCTATCTTTTTTAAACAAATCATTACAGTAGAAATAAAAATATTAATTTTCAGTGTATCAAATGTTTTATATTACATACATTGTGCTACAAAATTATAATATTTTACAAAATACCACATATCAATATTTCATTTTCAATAATAATAATAATAATAATAATAACAATAAAAAAAAATAATAATAAATTCTAACGTTAAATAAATACGAATAAGAAAAAAAAAATCCACGTTTAAAACCTTTTATTCATATTATTATTTGTTTGCTGTATGATACGATTCAGTTCTACGTTCCAAATTTTGATTGCATTTATAAAGTAATAACACAGTACAATGTTAATGCAGAGTAAATTGATACATTTCTGCATGAAATATTTAAATGAAATGACAAATTCCTCTTTGTAGATGTAATTCTCTTATTCCAAATATCAGATACGCTTATATCTATATTTAAATCTTTTGTGACAGGCTAAAATTAGAAATACTGTAATCATTTCTCGCAAAACACATGTGACTCACTTAGTCGTTATTTCAAGAAACACAGCAAAGTGGTTCAGAAAGCGGATATTGAGATATACAGTTATTTATACATAAGGCATATTGGACTGCTCATTGCGATGATTTCTTGACTAACATGTAAAATGCAATAATATTTTCTATATGTATATACAGCATTCAAATGCAGTATTAATTTTCAAATATTTTAAAAAATTCTACAACTAAATTCTGACAATTAGAAAACAGCAGACTTTGTACGAATTTTCTAAAAAAAAAAATGAACGATTTAAAATTTATATTCACTAACAAAAATTATGCCAAATCATCATATAATGTTGAGTATTCCATATTTGTTTGGTAGAAGTTAGTTAAATTATTATTATTAATATTATAATTATTATAGAGCTGCTGATTCTCTGGATTATTTCATATATATATATATATATATATTTTAATTTACATTTCATTATTATTATTTACATATTACATACTTGCCAACCATCTCATTATGAAGCGTAAAACCTTTAGGCCCCGCCTTTCTTTTTCAAGTAATTTTATTTTATTTTATTGTAACAACATTTGGAGAGAATTATTTTAAAAATAAAGTGGTGTGCAAAAGGGGGCGTGTTTCAAAAAGGGGTCAACAATTTTACGCTTATTAATAAGATGGTTAGCAAGTATGCATGTTATGAAAAAAATCTGATTGGAAGCGTAGCGCTCCTACGTCTTTATGATCGTTTTCCTTTAATGCCACCACAATTTCCAAGCTGAAAATTGTCTTGAAAATGTTAGTGCTAGTACAGCACTGGATACTTTATTTCTGGAAAATTAAGGTGACAGTAAAATAAAATGATCGTAATGCAGTAGGGGCATTGCCATCCATCCCTATATAAGAATATTCTTCTTCTTATTATTAATATTTTAAGGAAAATGTGATATAAAATAATTCGGAATTTTGTCTGCTTCTTTCATATGCCATTATGAAAGAAAATAAATAACATGATTGTGAGACCGATTTGCTCTTCCGATATAGAGAAAACTTAATTTTAGCAATGCAGTTTCTAAGCATCTTAATCTAAAATTTTCAAGCACACGAAGAATAACATTAAAAACTAAAGTTTTTTTTTCTTTTAAGTTAAAAAATATTTAGTATAAAGTGGCATTATAATTATAAAAACTTCAAATGCAAAAATGTCAGTTCGGACAAAAGTTTTCTGAATATAACACCACCGCAAATGTTTAAAAACATATTGACTCAAAATCTTTTCGATGGTTCCTCTAAATTTAATTGGCGTAGAATAAGGACGGGTACTAAGATTACTACGGAATATTAATTAGGGTGTTGGCAGATATGGGTATTTCATACTTGCCAACATACTATTTACTATTCTGTAGTGTTAGCCCCGCCTTCTTTATCACACCTTTATTTATTCGTAACTGCATTTGGAGAATATTACTCTAAAAATTTACTGGTGTGAAAAAAAAGGCGGGAATAACAATACTACGGAATATTAATTAAGATGTTAACAGATATGGGTACTTGTCTATCGTAAATAACTACTATGCAACAAATAAGACTTAAACACAATGATTCAGCAATTGTCATATTAATGCATCCCTTATTTTTGACAATAATTAAACAAATATCTTTTAATGCATTTATATGCATTCATGAAACAAAATATGTTTATTTATTACACTAGAAATTAATGCAATGATTTAAATAAGCATTATATAGAATACTAACTTGTGAGTTTAAGTGATTAAATAGATTTGGTACGAACATATTGAATATCCGAAAGAGAGACTTGAACTGTTTCAACAAAATACTATAATCTGTACTACAACAATAACTTCAACTAGTTGAAATGGCATTTAAACATAATGCCTTTTCTGACAGATGTCGCTTAATAGTTAAGTTCTAAGATATTTACTTACTTTAGTCTTTGGAAATAACATATTCAATGAGGCAAACGAACTGAAACTATTATTATGTTTATGGTAAAGAGATAATGTGATATTTTCACCATTTAGAGTTTTAATTAAATACTTTTATGCTTTGTGACAATAATAGAATAAATGTAAATATTTTATAATATAACATATTAATAATATTTAATTTCAAAAGTTTGAGTTGTATTAAAATTAAATTATAGTAAATTTTGTATAGGATTCCATTAAAAATCTGTAACAAAAATATTAGTAATTTTCAGATATACTGAAACATATGTCTGATTTTGGAAAGTGGAAAATTATGAAAATCAAGAATATATTGTGTGAGTGCGAAAGTGCTATCCGTTTTTGGATATGCAAATTTGCAATGGAATTGACATCACACATGGCAATGTAATAACGCAAATCGTCGGCCAATCAAACGTATGGATGCCCAGAGCCTGATTAAGGGGGAAGCACACATTATCTCCACTCTCATCGGAATATTTTTACAATTATTTTTTACTTCATGTCATAGAAATTCCACGCTTTGACGAGGAAATATTTTTTATAAAAAATGAACGGTGTAAAACAATCCAATTTACTCATCGTTATTAGACACCAGAATTCTTTTAAAATAATTTTTAATGAGAATTTTCTATTTATTACAGGAGGAAAGTATTTGTTAAAAAATAACGGTGTAAGTATAAGTAATGTGTGCTTCCCCCTTAATCAGGCTCTGTGGATGCCTCACATATGAATGCATCGTGTTTCACGAAGTTAATCATCTAAAAAAAAAAAACTAGTTGGCATAGGTGGACTCTGCTCAGTTCCCCATCATATTTATGTTATCATAAATTTCTAGTGCTAGACATATTATAATCATGTTAAAAGAAATGAATTTGTCCATAGCTTGATACAGTGACAGAATGAAATCCCCGCCTAATAGGCTATCCACCGTTCACTTCGATATATTTATCTTAATTTTCGATTAATTTCTTTATCAAGGTCAATTCTGTTGTTTAGTTATCATGCTACTATTTCCAATGCAATAATCCTCAAAATTCATATTTATATGAAAAATTTACAATTTCGCTATGTTGATAAAATCGTAAATTACGAATAATTTACGAAATTTTCCTATTAGAATATTCGTATTCAATCATGTTCAAACAAATATCATAACTGTAATTTTGAAGTTGTCTAATGTATTTATGATCCTCAAAATGGAAGTTTATGCTCAATTTTGCCTTATTCTGACATGTTAAGTAAACCGTAAATTCAAATAACTGACGAATTTTTTTAAATTGGAAAAATCATAGTCTATGATATTCATGCCAGTATCCAAAATAATATTTTAAAAGTGGTTTGACATCTTTTCGATGAAAATATCCCTCAAGATTGACATTTATGCGAAATTTTGCTCTATTCTGCCGTGTTAAGAAATTCGTAAGTTTCCAATAACTTACGAAATTTTTATATTGGAAAATTCATCGTCATTAATATTCATGACAGTGTTCTAAATAATATTTCAAAAGTAGTCTGACATTTTTACGATGAAACTATCTCTCAAAATTGACGTTTATGTGAAATTTTGCCCTATACTACCATGTTAAGAAATTCGTAAATTTCCAATAACTTGCGAAAATTTCAAAGTTGCATATTTATAGTAAATGATGTTTATTCCAGCATCAAAACTGATATTTTAAAACTGGTCCGACATTTTTACAGTAAAAAGCTTCCACTTAATGCACGTTTAAGTGAATTTTTGTCCTATTCTTCTATGTTAAGAAAATCGTAAATTTCTAATAACTTACGAAGTTTTTTAATTCGAATGTTGAAAATGAATAGTGTTCTTGCCAGTATTGAAAGTAATATTTTAAAACTGATCTGACCTCTCTGCGATCATTTGTTCGTGAGGTATCGTGTAAACAGACTAACAAACTAACGGACTGACGGACTGACACACTAACGGACTGACACACTAACAGACACCCTACAGACAGACACCATACAAATTTTGTCATTTTCGAATTCCTCACACCTGAAAACGTATAAAAAAGTCAAAAAATTGAGGTCGAAATTTTTCACGATTACCTAAGTTCCCCATACCTATAGTATGATGGGGAACTAAAAATATATATATATATCAGAGGGTGTAACATGGAAAGCGAGAAGGAGCATATAAGACATTGTTTGTTATACGAGTTCGATAAAAGGAGTACGACAGCCGCAGCATGTCGCAAGGTTTGTCAAGTTTATGGGGAGTATGGAATAGATGAAAGCACATGTCGTCGATGGTTTGTAAATTTAGGGAAGGAGACAGAAGCTGCCAAGATCAGGCTAGGAGTGGACGGCCATCACACGTTGGAGACGACGATATTGACCAAGCCGACGGCTGGTTAAGTTGTTTTTTAAGAGAAAGTTGGATCGTTGTGTTCCACATAGCCTAACAGCTAATCAACGGGATGGCCGAATCGCCACCTGTGTTTCTTTGCTTTCCCGGTAAAAAAATGACCCATTCTTGACACGGATTGTGACAGGAGATGAGAATTGGGTTATGTACCGTAACGTAAAGTGTCATAGGACTGTGTGTCGCCCTTCTCATCCGCCTGCATCGACTTCGAAAGCTGAAGTTCATCCCAAGAAGGTGTTATTGAGTGTGCGGTGGGATGTGCAAGGGATAATTCACTGGGAGGTCCTGCCTCTCAACCAAACCATGAATGCTGCCTTCTATTATCTACAATTAGACAGGTGGCATTCAAATTTTGTAGCAAAGCGTCCAGGTCTCATCAATCGTCGCATTGTTATCCTTCATCACGATAAGTCAGGCCACATGCTGCTGGCCAAAAGTTACTGGTCTTTGGTTCGGAGGTTTTACCCCACCCTCCGTATTCTACTGACTTGGCACAAACTGACTATCACCTATTTAGTGCGCTGAACAACTCTTTCAGTAAGTAAAACTTTGATGATCTTGATGCTGTGAAAACTGCCATCCAAGACTTTTTTGACTCGAAACCGCCGGAATTTTACCGCCGTGGGATTCATCTCCTACCAGAAAGATGACAAGAGGTCATAGATAACAATGGGGACTATGCACAGTAATTGGTACTGTTCATTTTGCATTTATTTGCTCTTCTTTGTGGGTAATAAAAAAGGGTAGAACTTTTGCACTCACCCAATATTTTATTATAAATTGATATTTATTTGTAAAATCTGGATAGTCATAGTTTGGACAATATTATAATGTTACGAAACACAAATTTATGATCATTTCATGTGAAAATCATAGAATATTTACATTAGTTTAGAATTTTTATTAATAATTAACTAGTGGATCTGCAGATCAGGAGCCTCAACTTCCTATTCGCATCACACATTACACATCAAATCATTTTTCTTTATACAATATTATTTAAAATAATTGTGTACATATATGAGTGATTAATTCATTTAATAACCAGGTATTTGTCTACCCCCCTCCTCAACCCCCTGTTGTATCTGTCTTCCAATATCTATCTGTGTACATGTTTATGTATATATTTCCTTGTAACTATCAACCCTGTGTCAATTCCTTGATACTCATAAATACTTGTATCAGATTTGATGCAAAATGGTTAAATAATATATTATGTATATTTTGTGTAACCCTGTATACTAATTACCAATTCCATTCCTATTACATTCATTTGCAAATGTTTAAGACGAGTAGCCGATTTTCAGTATTTTAACCCATTGCATTGTTTGCGGAGAATATTGTGTTATCTCATGTGCTGATTGCATCAGACGCATTCCACTGCTATAAATAAAGGTGACTGGAACGTTTATCGCCATTTGTTTATTGGATTTTTTCGTATACAGTGCTGTTGTGTAATTATTTTAATGGGTAAAAAAACCTTCACTTACTGTTACAAAAAGGTCAAAAATATTGATCCCGCATCAAATTGGATTTTCTGATCGTCAAATAAGTTTGAGGGTAAATGTGAGCAAGACCGCTGTGCTTCAAGCTATTAGTAAATTTAAAACTTCGGGAAATTTTGTGGATCAAACGAGAAGCGGTCGCCCTAGAAAAACGAATGCACGTGATGATCATGTAATAAGAAGGATGGTCGTACGAGATTCAAGAACCTCCTGCAATACGATAAGACATTCTCTGGCTGAAAAAGGCACCAATGTCAGTTTCAGTACTATTTCAAGACGTTTTGCAAAAAATTTTGGTTTATCATCCCGTAAACGTGCAAGGAAATCTCATCTTACTCCAGGTATGAAGAAGAACCGACTGACTTTCGCCAGACAATATCATAATTGGACAGTGCAGCAGTAGAGTAGGGTCTTATTTTCGGATGAGTCAAGTGTGCAGCAATTTTCTGCACGTGCTACAAGTGTTCGCCGTCGAAGGGGAAAACATATGATGAGAAATATACAATTCAAACTGTGAAACATCCTCCAAGCCAAATTTTATGGGGTGCAATGTCTGTGTCCAATACTGCTAGTCTGTATTTTGTGCCACCTAAAAACACTATGAATGGAAAGAGGTACCCTAATTTGTTGTGTGAGATGTGTAAGCTTCACATACGTGTTCATAAATGTTCAGTTTTCATGCATGATACGGCTCCGTGTCACAGGGTGAAGATTGTCAAGAAATATCTGAGGGTACAGAAATCAAAGTGCTTGACTAGCCAGGTAACAGCTCAGATTTGAATCTAATAGAGAATCTCTGGTGTATTGTGAAAAATAAAGTCGCCGAAAAGCAACCATTCACTGCTACGGCATGAACCAATAAAGCATGTCTGATGCACATACATTTCTAAAGCTTACTGGAAGTATCTTATTTATACAATGCCTAAGAGGATTGCACCAGTTATTAAAAATGAAGAAGGTCCAACAAAACGCTGACTTTAATTACAGTAAAATACCATGTACAGTCTATTTTGTTCTTCCATATGTAAAATATGTACGTTATTCTTGCGGAATTCCATTAAATCTGATTTTTCTAAGGGTGGTCTTAAAGTTTTGAAAATGACTGTATTTTCGACAGAAAACATCATTTTAAACATTCAAATAACATATGTTTATTTCATTATGTTTAATGGAGTGTAAACATTTTAAAATGCACTTATAATAAAAACCGTCTATCGAACGTAATGATACAAAACCCTTTTGTGTATCTCTGTACACCAGGGAGAATTATTATACACCCCAATGAAAACTATACAATTAATTCTTTACAACTCATTAATACCTTAACCGAATTTGACATCATTTGGATGCTCACAGAATGTCATCAGAATTCTTTTGTATAGTCTTGTAAATTAATTTTTTAGTCTGTGCATACCTTGAAACATAAACTCTTAAACCTATGCAACATAAACTCTTAAAATGTGCATAAATAAAAGTCTGCCCATTGGCTCTAATGCCACGAAATTTTTTCTGTGTCCTTGTAAACGAGCCATAAACATTATGTACGCAAGTAAAACCTATACAACTTAATCTGTATTTAATTTTTTGAAATATGAAATAATTTGGATGACTAAGTGACATTTCCGGAACACATTTTTTTTTTCAAGGCACTTTCTAGGATGAGGAATTTCCGCCCTCATTGTTACCATTATTTTTATCCAATAATCTTTATTTTATTTATCCATGCCATATTATTTTTAAAATACCATGCAGATTTTAGAAAACACTGGTGGGAAAAAAAAAAAAAAAAAACAAGAGGGAGAAAATTTTTCATCCCTGAATGTGTTTTGAAAATAAATAAATAAATAAATAAAATAAAAATAAAAATAAATAAATAAATAAAAAAGAGTACATTTTCTGCTTCTATGTTTCATACTACTTTTTTAAAGATAATTTTTTTTCTCGTTCATTAGCCATAATGAAAAAGAATATTGAATGTAGTATACGGTATGAATTAAAAAGTGTACAAAGTGCTACGAAATACATTAAAAACGTTAGGCATCCAAGTTATAATACATTAGACAAACTACTACTACCTTACAGAAATAGGGATATTTCACTCTATTGTAACTAAAATACTTCAAAGTAATATATCTTTTTATGTATTATGAGCAAATCGTATCTATCTCGTAATAACAATAAATTGTGCATTGAAAAATATAAATTGCGTTTGTAGCGATAACATTTTCTACTCATAGAAGCAGATCAAATTGATATAAAATACATATCGAATGAAACTGTTTTTGTTGGAAAAATAAATAAATAAATGTGTCTTTCTGAAAATATCTCGTCCAATTTATGTTTCGTAAGACTTTGTTTGAATACTATGAAGCAAGCTTCTTTGAACAAAGAATTATTATTTTTCTCTTTCTGTATAAGCAACGTTCGTTCAATATAATCTCATATTGTTAGTAAATTTTAAAGCTTTACTCCATAAAGGAAAAAAATTAAATATGCTATTTCACCCAAAACCCCTTTCACATAGCAGATATTTTCCAATGTGTAAAATTATTAGGGGACAGACGGGAGATCGGAGGTATAAAATGTAGAAATAGTGTTAGAGCTTTTAAAAGTGGTTTTATTAGATTTTTGGGGACAAATCGACTGCGGGTATTTTCGAAAATGTTAAATAATTTGAGGGAAGGTTTAAAATAGGGGAAATATGAGTTATTTCGTCTTGAAAATATGTATTATTAGGTTTTTGAATCTGAGAAATCGAATGCGGATACTTTCAAAAGTGTAAAATTATTAGTAGACGTCGGTATCGTGCAATAAGCGCGGTTACACGCTGTCAAAGGCAATGGATACCCGGATCGATGGTTTCATATAAAAGAAAAAATAATTTCGATTTTCTTTATGTTGTTTGATTCATAAAAATATAGAGATTCGTTAAGAAGGTGGAACTTAAACGGACGCGAGCAGGGATCACGGGACTGCGCTGCCGAAAATATTGGGCAACCGGAGCGAGTTTTTCACTGATCAAAGAGGATTTATTATTTTATTATTTTTTATTTAGACTGATTTATAAAAAATAGTGAATAATTTAAATGTAGTGACCCGCTACCAGACGAAGCTCAATAGTCACACGATTAAAATTTCGATTGTATGTATGCCCGGCTACATCTTCACGAACTGCTGAACGCAAAAACACACAAAAGGTACCAAAGGTTACAGAGTAATCGAAGGTATTCGAGTTGATCGTTTAAATAAATTATTCCCATCAGTTAAATATATAGAAACGTAAAACTTAAAGTGAGTACATCATATTCTGCACAGCGTGTTGCTAAAATAATGCCCTCCTACAGCAGTGCTTATTGCCTGAAGCGGTTGGGTGGCAAAGAAGCTGTATAACTGAGATTTGTTTGAGAAAACTTAACGAAAATTGTATGGAATAGTTGAAACTTTGTTTTGGGCGATTTAGTTGGAATGTTCTCAGTTTTTATCAGTTAAGTGATATAAGCATTATTTATTTATTTATTTTAAGTGTTTAAATATAGAAATCAGCAAAACAGAAAAAAGCCTGCTTGTTTTAGATTGAAAACATATCGTAATTTAAAGAGATATAAAAGTTTGTTTGAACATAAAATAAAGCATTACCAATTCATTGACTTTGATTACTATGACAATCCTATTAGAACTATCTTAAATAACTAATATTCATCAAAAATATTTATTAATCATGTATCAAATATTTTCATAATGATGCATAAAACAACTTTTAAAGCATTTGTATGCATTTATTAAACAAAACGTGTTTATTTAATGCAATACAAATTAATGCAGTGATTGAAATAAGCATTAAACAGAACACTAACTTGTGATTTTAAATGATTAAGTAGATTTGGAACGAACTTATTGAATGTCCGAAAGAGAGACTTGCATTATTTCGACAAAATCCTGTAATCTGTACTACAACAATAACTTCAACTGGTTTAAATGGCATTTAGATATAATACCTTTTGTGACAGGTGTCGCTTAATAGTTAAGTTCCAAGATATTTACTTACTATGGCCATTATAAATAACTTATTTAATGAAGCAAACGTACTGAAACTATTATTACGTTTATAGCAATGAGACTTTGTGATACTTTACATTTTCGCCATTTATTGTTTTAATTAAATAACTTTATGCTTTGTGACAACGAAATCGTTCATTGAAAAATATCCCATGATATATTAGGTTAACAATAAATAAATAAATTAAAATAATAATAATAATAATTTTGATTAGCATTTAACTTAAAATAATATATATATATATACATATATATATACACATATATATATATATATATATATATATATATATATATATATATATATATATATATATTTGTATAGAAATTCTATTAAAAGAAAGTTTTATTGCATCAAAAATAATAGTAATTTTTAGAAATCTATATAAATAAAGAGAAGTATCTGTGTGTTTATCTATATATATGTGTGTCTGCCCTCTGGTGCTCACATTACTGATCGCAGAGCTACAATATTTGGCATAGGGGTAAGGGGGAACATGCAGGTGTCACCTCATCGAGATTTTTTCGAATTTCGAAATTATTATTATTTTTTATTTACTTATTTATTATTATTATTTTTTTCGATTTTAAATATTTCTTTGTGTGTTTCATTTTTTCAAAAATGTATTCGTTCATTTCAATCGTCTGTGTATTGTAACAACGGCTATTACGCTATTTATTTTTTATTTGTTTAATTCATTCATTTGAAGGCGCATTTTTTTTTTTTTTTTTAATTTATTATATTTATCGAAAATCATATGGTAATGCTGTAGAAAAAATTAAGTATATTGAATTTTAAATTAAAAAACTTATTTATACCAAATAACAACTTTTTATTTTTTGTTTTTTAAATTAATTCCTTTCATTTTTTTATTTTTATTTAAAGTATTTTTGGTGAAAAAGAAAAAAAAATGTAGTATATAGTAGAAACGATTAAACTGATTAAAATTAAAGTTTAAGAAAAAAATATTTGATTTTTATTTATTTAATTAAAATTTAAGTTTAACTAAAATTTATTTATTTTTATTTATTTAATTTCTTCTAAAAGAAAATCTACTTTTTATTTTGTATATAGAGAGAGCTATACATTGTTCAAAAACTAAAATATTTAATAGATGCTGAGATACAGTCATCTTTAAAATCGAATTTTTTGAATAATAGCAGATTCTCCTGACGTCGATAAATAGTCGAATTAAAGTGCTCGGGTAAAACCTTTCTGCAGGCAGTGGGAACCTGGACCCGATGCTGTGCGGACGGGAAAAGAGCTGCCGTAGATAGCGGGTACCCCAAGAGAGGTTTAGAGTGATTTCATTTCAATGTAGGTATATATATATATTGTACAAATGTAGGAATGTGTAAATTTTAATTTAACATACAAAAAGTATCATTAGATGAGTGCAATGCTGCTCCTTGCTAATGTACATTATAAATCTAAATAGAATGAAAAAAAAAACATCAACATATGTAACTGAAGAGGAGCGAAAGAAAAAATGGAGACAAAAGTATCTAAATGGCAGGGGGGAGTTGTGACCACCCCTCTCCGGTTAAACATGTTTTACGACCGGTCAACACTCCCGGATACCAGATACTTTGTCAAAACTCAGAATAAACATACATGAAATTGGCAAAATAAGGAATAAATCCCAAATAAACACATTAAAAAAATTTTTTATAAGAAAAACCAAATCATAATTTAAAACAACATACAAGAAAATCATGAATCCATATGCCACCCATCCAACTCAATTCAAACGTAGAAACTTACAGATAATGAAAGTTACAGTTAATGAAAGGAATAAACTTCAAAATCGAATTGAGAAACGATTCAAAAAACGGGATTTGCAAGTAAGATAATCTAATTGATAATATTGTTTAAGAATATTTAACAGAAAATAAAGAGGATAATTATTATCTAGGTATAATGTGATATAATTCATAAATAGCGATTCAATTATTTTGAAAATTTCTTAAAAATAGTGACCAGCGAAACGGGCGTAGTCTGCCAGTATGTTTTTTTTTTTTTTTTCTGAAATGTATGTATGATTTTGGAAAGTAAATAATTTTTAAAATTAAGAACGTCGTTTACTATAAATAAATACAGATTTCTTTATATCACAATCGACACTTACTTACAGATAATTTACTGTTAAAAACACAGATTTTTAAGTTTGTATATTATCGTCATAAAGCGTCAATAAATATGTAGTTAGCTCATAAGAATTTTTGTTTATGTCATTGGGGTATAGTTCCTATACACAGTACACTTTTCTTATATGTGTTCTGTCAGTGATATCTAGATATCCAATGATATCCGTCCTGCTGATATTTTGCCCATCGGTTTGTTAATGCTGGAGCACATTTTAATTATTGGAGTATTTTAGTTCTTAAAATTAAATCCATGGAAATTTTTGATTGATTCTGTCAATTTTTGTACATTTTTAACACATTTGTTATCAACTACATATGTCCAAACTCAATACTTAAAGAATTGAAGATAACGGTCAAGGATTTTCAAACAGTGTGTCTATTGATTTTCATTTAAAGTATTTAGAAGAAGATTTTATTAAAAGGCCTAAGATGGTTTGGTTTTTCGTTGCAGATTTCGCTACCCAGATCCGTTCGGAGCTTTTTGCAATCAGAGAAGCCTTAAATTTCGTTCTCCGTTTTGAAAATAGCGACATTTATATTTTGACGGAAAGCAGAATTTCAATCCCGAACTTAAGAGATTGGCTGAAAATTCTAGAAAAAACTGGTCAAGAGGTTATTTCTAAAATTGCTACACTTTCACAGAAAAGCAGAGTTTGCATCCAATGGATTCCACCCCATGTTGGAGTCTTTGGCAATGAGGTGGCGGACTTGCTTGTGAAAGAGGGAATTGATCTTCCTTATGCTGCCTCTCGTGAACTTTTCGCGTCTGAAATTTTTTTCTATTCACAAAACTAAAGCAACTTGTACTTGGAGAATCGCTTCTGCTCACGTTTGGTATGCTGGTAACCATCCTGGTCTTTTTCTTCGTGCTGAGGGACAAGTTCCGCACAGACTGCATTGGCCAGACTGCGTAGTGGCCACATCAAATGGTTGAAATTCGTCGATAAAGTAAAGACTTGCCCTTGTGCCTGTTCTGCTTCTCCTGCGCATGTCATTGACTGTATTGGCGCATCTGTGAGGCAGCTGTGGAGTGAGGAGTGTAATAGACTTGTAATTCTGTTAGAGCGACTTGATATCATGGACCAGGTTTAGGATTTTTGGACAACGGGGGCATGAAACAATAACGGATTTTACTAAACCAGTGAGTATTTTTGTTGTTTGATGCTATTTATGGGAAAAAAAAAAAAAAAAAAAAAAAAAAAAAAGATGTATTTCTACGTCATAAAAAAAGCTACATTTTTCTTGAATAAATTTAACGATATTTGAAAAATTTAAGTTTGATTCGTTACTCTTACCTCGTTTCTACCAGAAAAATTTTTTTGCTGTATGTTTTTTATTTCTTTTTATATAAATAAACGCAGAGCCTGATTAAGGGGGAAGCACACATTATTTTTACTTACACCGTTATTTTTTAACAAATACTGTCCTCCTATAATAAACAGAAAATTCTCATTAAAAATTATTTTTAAAGAATTCTGGTGTTTAATAACGGCGAGTAAATTGGATTGTTTTACACCGTTCATTTTTTATAAAAAATATTTCCTCGTCAAAGCGTGGAATTTCTATGACATGAAGTAAAAAAAAAAAAATTGTAAAAATATTTCGGTGAGAGCGGAGATAATGTGTGCTTCCCCCTTAATCAGGCTCTGAATAAATGTAATTCATAAAACCCGCCGAAATGAAACTGTACTCAGATAGTACACTAATAAATGAAAATTGTCACAGATAAAGAAAAAAAAAACTGTCGAAGATTCTAGTTGCGTTCGAAACCGATAAGATAGTTTTGGTAAAATTAAAAATTAAAAAAAAAAAAAAAAAAAAAAAAAAAACACTATGCAAAGGTTGCTACATAAAGAGATATGAGGTTTTAAACATACGGTGCAGATCTACATCACTATGCATTTAAGGGTTAACTATTATATATTTTTGTTTCTATAGTCTAAACAGTAACTAGATACTTGACAACATACTAATTAATATTCCCAGAGTTGCCAACCTAATCTGGCAAACTGTTAGTACCGCCCATTTTTGTACACCACTTAATTTTTAGAGTATTTGTTTTCTTAACTCATCGTAAATATATTTGAAGGGAATTACTCTAAAAATAAAGTGGTGTAGAAAAATGTGCGGAACTAACAATTTGCCGGATTAGGTTGGCAGCTCTGTATTCCGTAGTATTGTTAGCCCCGCCTTCTTTTTCACACCAGTATCTTTTTAGAGTATTTTTCTTCTTATTTAATCGTAATCGTATTTGGAGAATATTACTTTAAAATTTACTGGCGTAGAAAAAAGGTGGAACTAACAACACTACGGAATGTTAACACTTTCGTGACCACATGTTTTTGTCTTTTTGACAGTAAGGTCCGCCTGTGGGCGTTATTCTCCCAAGTTATGATGTTTCAGAGTAACATTTTCTGTATTCACATTTTTATTACAAATGTATATACATTATAATTAGATTATTTCTAATCAAAGTATTTGTATCCATAGTATATTTGATTCTGCAAATATGAATATTGGGTATATTCTTAAGAAATAAATAACATACAAATTGCGAAAATACGCCCACTGACGGGGTTACGGATTTAAAAATGACGTGAATTTACATCAGCGGTCAAGTGTTGATTAGGATGTTGGTAAGTATGAATAACTGCGTGTACTATTTTCTCTGTATTTTTTCTTCATTTTTTCTTTTTTAGCTGAGAAACAACTACATTGGCGTTTCTTAAAATAGCTCCATCAAAATTTATTCTGTTCGATAAACATTTCCGTTAAATTGGTTTTTCCTAGTGCGTTTGTAGTTTCCTATTAAACAAGAAGAAAATAGTATTATATATCAGGAAAATTCAGTTGTAACAAATAATAAAATTAACCATTATTATTATTATTTTGTCGATGGCATTCAAATTTTGCTTTATAAATTCAATATAAATAAAACGCATTAAGTTTTATACTTAAAATACATCGGGAAATGTAGGATAATAGTTTTTTTTAGGACAATGATATTTTTATACAACAAAATCTTTAGTATTTGTAATGAAAAACTGGAAGGATTTATCACCTAAAATCTAAATAAAAAATACATTTTGAAAAGAAAAAAAAAATATTTGTACATGAAATCATTCCTAACATTGCAAATCTTTTCGTTTCATATAATTTAAAAAGAAACTACATTTTTCTTTGCGAAATATGTTTCGAAAACTCGATATACATTTTTTTTTCTTTTGTTTAGTTTTTTTTTTTTTAGAACACATTCACTTAGCATATAAAGGCCAGGTGTTCTTTTTTACCTTATCTATCAAATGTTTTCAAAACATAAAATATCTTACGTCAAAGAATAGAAAAGAAAAGTAATAATGCATTGTCTGCATCTCTGGATAAAATAACAGCACATGTTCTATTTCTCAGGCCATTATTAATCACACTTTTTTGAATTTATAAATAAGTAGAGTTCAATAAATTATGCTCCGTTTAAATTAGTAAACAATAAATCTTTAGTACCAATATGAATGTTAACATCAATATTTCAAAAGATATATACTTGGTTTGTTTTTAACAATTTTGGTTTAAAAACATATTTAATAACAATAGAATATCATAGTTATTTAGTTAAAAATACGTTTAAAGACTATATACCAGGTAATTCAAAAGTCACAGTAAAAAAAAAAAAAAACTATTATTCCAAAGTATTGATCGTAGCACTAAGCGGTTTTCAATGAAATGTGCAGAAAAAAGTTTGATATATATATATATATATATATAGATAGATAGATATAGATATAGATATAGATATATATCAGTGGCGAAGCGTCCATGTAAGCGATGGAAGCTGCGCTTTCCTTATTTAAGATTTTTAAAAAGTAATCAAGTAACGTTGCCTCGTCGAAAGACTGAATTGATTCTTCGTCTGGCTTTGGAAGCGTTTCTCTTAGGCGCTTCTATAGTTTTCTATACCACGCTTCACCCCTTATATATATATATATATATATATATATATATATATATATACATATATATATATATATATATATATAAGGGCTTGGCTGTCAATATTTTAATTTATTACGGGATATTTTTAACCCCGCCTTTATTCCGCACCACTTTAATTATAGAAAAAATTTCTTCAATATATAATTTCGATAAAATAAGAAAAAATTACTTTTAAAAAATAAGTGGTACGAAATAGAGGCGGGGCTAAAATTAATCCGTAATAAATTAAAATATTGACAGCTATGTATAAGGGGCAATGTTCCTGAAATTTTACATTTACTTTATTATATTGTCACCAGTACCATCAATAAGAAAGTTTTCTTTAATTTTGTTTGAGAGTTTTATTGCTAAAATGTTATGCTTAAATGTATTCTTTTAAAAATGCGGTGGCAATATAATAAAATGAATGGAAAATTTTAGGAACGCTGCGAACCCTGATATATATATATATATATATATATATATAAGAAAAAAAAATACCAGTTATATTTTTCACGGACAGAATTCTTTGTATTCTCAATACCTTCTCATATTTTAAAGGAAAAATCATGATATTGTTTAGAGATGAAGCATTGTTAGGTAATCTTTATCATGAGCATTCCAAATTCGCAATATCTGACGCCCATTCTCACAAATGCGATCGTCACATTGAACATTTATAGTCCTTGTTCAGCTGATGAATCTAATTTTACAATTAAAACGCCACCTGACTGAGAAAAATTAAACTAATTTGACAATAAGCCTTTTGTTCCTTAAAAAAAAAAAAAAAAAAACAGTTATCTCTCGGTGTTCTGTGAAAACCGAATAGTGCTATCGTCAACACATTTTGAATAATATATTTTTAAACTTTTTCTCTGACTTTTGAATCACCCGGTATATGGAGTTCCAACTATTCGAACCCAATTTTATTTATTTAGTTTTTATTTTTAGACCATTTATTTATTTATTTATTTATTTAGGTTTAAATAAACTAGTTAAAATTTTTACTGTAAAACGACTGAAAGTATTAAGTATTTCTTCGAACAAAAGGAGTATTCTTGGAAATATAAAATAGAATATATCTTCTAATAAATAATTTACACTAAATTTTAATTTATAAAAATACAATGGACTTCATAGAAAAATTTAACATTTAAATTTGCAAAAGTATGCAAATTTTTAGGATGCCCTGAACCAGATTTTTGTATTATGATACTAATACGTATATATGCGTGTACAGTACATGTACTTTCTTTGAATGTTTATAGGACAGTTATTAAGAAAGATATTATAAAAATATATTTTTCTTATTAGATATAAATAATAATGCAGGTTTCTTTATACTTTCATAAATTGCATCAGATCCATCAGAAACTTTGTATAGATAAATTCAATAAAAAATTAGAGTTTGATAAATTATGAATAAGATATCAGCAAATTCATTTTGGTTTGTTTTAAACGAAAAGGGATTGAGTTTGTCATTCTCTTCGCGACACAAATAATACAGTTGCAGAAACGATCTAGACTGATAATAAATTATTCTTATTATGACTTTTTATGCTTACTTTCTTTTGTTTTGGATCACGCCAGTGCTCTTTAGAGAATTTTAGTTTTTTTTTTATTTTTTTTTTTAATTATATTAATAAATAATAGCATAATATTTTATGCATAAGGAAGCACAATAACAATAAAAAATGAATCTTTAAATATTTATATATATATATATATATATATTACATATTATTTGTTTAATTGATAAATGCACTGTGCTCCGCATTTTTGTTAAAATAAAAGTACAAAACATATATATTCTTAATAATAAAAACCTAAGTTAACGCTGAAACTAACGCTATAGCTAAAAACTTTATTGAAATAAATACAACAAAATTTTATTCTTTGTTTGAAAGAATGAGTAATAGAATGGGAGAAAAATAACTTAGCAGAAAAGAAATGATGGCAGAATTGCGATAATTACTTGAGAAATGATAAATTTTCCTTGTGATTTAATACAAATAAATTAAAAATGAAAGATAACTTATAAGAATAGATGCATTTCTATCTGAGGACCATCAGTTTGAGACTTGGCGGTTTTCTTCCTAGACCACAGCTATAAACAGCCAAATTATGGCGACAGCATTTAGCTAAATTAGAAGAAATCGTAAAATAATAATAATAATTAAAATAATTAAAATAAATAAAATAACAATAATAACATTAAAAATATTATAACTAATGCAAATGATAATAAATTCAAGCCAAAACAGGTATTATGTAAAATATCCTGCGTAAGTATTCGGCCACGGTGGCTCATTGGTTGATCATCGGCACGGTATAGCACGATGACCGCGTTCAGTTCCCGGTTCTGTCACTTTTTCCAAAGTTGATATAAAAATTCAACCTTACACTCTAACATTTCAAAATGAAGTATGACTCAATGTCATTTGAATTATTATAATAATGCTTACTTATAAGAGAATACTTTATTCTTACTGTTATTAAACCCTTACTTTACATGAACAGAAATATCTTACTGCATTGTAACTTAAACCAATTTTAAACTAATTTATTTTTCCATGCTTTAATGACAAATCATATATATCTAATACTAACAATAAATTGTGCATTCAGAGAATAAATTGTATTTGTAGAGATTACATTTTCTATATTTTGATATTATTTGAATAAATCCACCTCTTAAAAATGAATATTTATATAAAATGCATTTCAAATAAAAATGTTTTTTGCTGAAATGCAAAAAAACATACAACGTAAATAAATATGTATTTTAGGAAAGATATACATTCAATTTATATTTTGTAGACTTTGTTTGATTATTAGAAAGAATATTGTTTCAAAAGATGAAATAATTTTTCGGTCTTTTCTCTTATAGTCTAGTTCGCTAAATTTGACTTTATTTACTAAATGAAATATATGCTTTTCTAAATAATTACATAAAAATAAAATAAATATGGTATTTAAGTAAAAACTAGTTTTACGTAGATTATTTATTGTGTTTAATTAACTTTTATTTATTTTTACTTAAAAAAAAAAAAAATCTTCAAATCTAATCTTAATTTAAAAAAAAAAAAAAAAAAAAAAAAAAAAAAAAAAAAAAAAACTTCAAAACTAATCTTTAAAAAAAAAAAAAAAAAAAAAAAAAAAAATCTTCAATAAAATACTCTAAAACAAACAGATGCGTATTATTATTCAAAGAATGCTTCAAAATTTTTTACAAATTCTTCGTAAATATTTACGAAAAATTAAATAATACTATTCTGTAAAAAATGCTTTTGAAAAAATAAAAATGTAAATACAAGAAAAATTGATACATTTATCAAAAACTATAAAAACTTTCGAACTGTAGTTACCCGATATGTAGATTCATCTTTAATATATGTTAACACTGTTATGATATGTTAAAATACGTTTTTTGTATTTTACTATATTGGAAGAATAATTATCACAATATTCTATATAGCTTGACAATTAACCCTTTTACGTTCATTTCATATTTTCCTAATATATATATATATATATAAATTACAAAGATTGCTAACAGCATACTTTCCAACATCCTAATTAATATTCCGTAGTGTTGTTAGTCCCGCCCTTTTTTTCACATCAGTAAATTTTTAGAGTAATATTCTCCAAATTCAATTACGATTAAATAAGCAGAAAAATACTCTAAAAAGGTACTGGTGTGAAAAAGAAGGCGCAGAACTCACACCAGTATTTATGAAAAAAATTTTCTTCTTTTTAAACCAACTATACCATAAGTAGAGAAAATTTTCACACAAATACCGGTATGAATTCTGCTCCAATTTTCCATTCCTACATAGCTCATCATACATAAGTTAAAAAAAAAAATATATATTTTTTTAATTTTTGAGAAAATTTGGATATGAAACATCTATAATGTTCATTTGATTGAATCCTAATAATATTTAAATTAACATATAAATAACATTGACAGTAAACATTAAGTACTTGTAAAAATTCGCAACAGCTGTTTCAGACCTATTTAATAACACAGCTTTCAAGGTTTATAATCCATTAATATATATATATATATATATATATATATATATATATATATATATATATAATAAAAGTGTAATTGTTGGATAAAAACTATTTAACGATAGTTTTCAGCGTGAAATCAATGAACATTAAAAAGGTTAAAGAAAACAAAATGATAAAATGTTTCTGTGTAATCTTGCGACTTTAAAACAGTAAAGCATAGCTGTCAATATTTTAATTTATTCCGGAGTAATTTCAGCCCCGCGTCTAATTCGTACCATTTATTTTTTTAAAGCAATTTTTTCTTATATTATCGAAGTTATGTATTGAAGAAAATTTTTCTATAAATAAAGTGGGGCGAATTAATGGCGCCGCTAAAAGTACTCCAGAATAAATTAAAATATTGGCAGCTATGAGTAAAGTCATCGTAATTTATTTTGATTCTAACTACGGTTAAAACATAAGCACAAAAACTTACGAATTAAAGAATTATTATTCATGTTTAAGCATGAACGCACATAGGAATACTTGCAAACCATCTCATTAACACTTTCTCGACCACTGACGTAGATTCACGTCATTTGAAAATTTCTAACTCCACCAGTGGGCGTTTCTTTCATATTTTGTGTGTTATTTATTTCTTAAAAATATACCCAATATTCATATTTGTACTATCAATATACTACGGATATAAATGCTTTCATTAGAAAAAGTATAACTATAATGTATATCCCTTTGCAATATGAATGTGAACATGGAAAATTTTATTCTGAAATATTGGAACTGAGAAGAATAACGCCCACCTTATTGTGAAAAAGACAAAACATGTGGTCTTAATAATCTTAACATCGTTACGCTCTTTTAAAACACGCCCCCTTTTCCACACCACTTTATTTGTAGAGTAAATTTCTTCAAATGTAGTTATTATTAAATAAGATTAAAATTTCTCTAAAAAAAGAAAAAAAAAAGACTGTTGTAAAAAAAAAAAAAAAAAAAGAGTGTTAAAAAAAAAAAAAAAAAAAAAAAAAAAGGCGGATGCTATAAATATTACTATTCATAATGAGATGGTTGGCAGCATAGACATAGGTTTTCATTTCGATTACTAAAATTACACTGACGAAAAATACACAATGTATATCCTATATATATAGGATACGTCTGAATATCTGTTTTTAAACATTGTTATTATCAGCTTCGCATATGATTTATTTTATTTATTTATCTGAGAACATAAATTAAAAAAATAATTAATACATAAATATAATGATTTTGTAAGTCCCAATAGTAATTTAAAAAATAAACTTTTCTACAAAGGTTATTCATATATATATATGTATTTTTTTTTTTTTTTGGCCAAGATTCAATATTCGCCAAGATTCAGTGAGAGATATTAAACAATTAAAAGCTAATATCTTAATAATCGGTATAAGTAGAGTAATTTGTCCCTTAATTTTGAGTATGACTCAATTGGTCGTGTTAATGAATGATGTAGTTACTCCTGTTGTTAGTTTGAAATAAATATATAAATTATTTATGTGTATAAATGCAAAAATGTTTAATTATTTTGTATGAATCTTTCAAAAACTTAATTAATTAATTTTTAAAATTTTAACTTTTGTAATGGTATGTTATTTCAAGAAATGGATATTTTCTAGAATTTTATTTAAAAAATGCAATAGGTATAGAACAACAAAGTAAATTTTGCCCTAAAAGGGCAATTTGTATATAAATACAGATTTAATGATACAATTTCCAATAACGATTTGCATATTTTCTGAAATATTATATGATTTTAAACTAAGGCAAAACGTTTTAAACTTTTAAATTAACAAGAATAATCTTATAGCTGCATAAACACTACAGGTGAGTTCGGGCTCTATTTTGGCAATCCGAGCCCGCCCGGGCCCGAAACATTTTTTTTTACTGAGCTCGTCCGAGCCCGAAAAATTTTGTGTGATCATAGCCCGAGCCCGACATTGAAAGTGGTACGCTATACAATGCTTACACAATAGTAAAATTAAATACCGTTTTCATTTTCAAATTAATTTTCTTATTACAGGGATGGAACACGGGCGCAGAATTCATACCACTATCAATGTAAGAAAATTTTCTACTTCTTAAATCAACGATATTATAGGTAGAGAAATTTCTTCAACGGATTCCGGTGTGAATCCTGCGCCCGTGTTCCATCCCTGTTATTATCAATCCTCAATTAAAATGACTATAAATGTTATTAAAGTAACCGCCGCTTTATAAATTTACTGGTTAATAAAATCAGCCGCTTAATCAGATCAAATTGCCAAGACCGGAATCAAATCAATACAAATTATTTTTAAAGCCGCCGCTTAATAAAATTAGCATCGCCAGTTAATAAACTCAAAAATGTCTCCTCAGCAGCCAAAAATATCATTTATGAACTTTTTTTTTTGAATAATAAAATAAATTAAAGCACAATTATCCATCCGTTATCGCTCATTATCAAAGATTTTACGCTTGCTGCACAGATACAATTTGAACACGCAGTAATAAGTTTCAAAACGCAAACTTGATTTCAAATGATTTTCTTTTTTTTTTTTTTTTTTTTTTTTTTTTTTTTTTCTAATTATTAAAAGGCAGTTTCTAGTTCTTAATTTGAAATTACTATAATTCATTAGGTTTAAACGAAAATATTTTAAATTTATAAGAACAACGTGAACTTTCGGTAAAGTAATGATGCTTTTCCTCAAATGAAAGTGCATGGGAACTTGTAACTCATTTAATTTATTTATATCGAAGAAACAATTAATTATGTTTAAAAAATTAATTAATATTGTACACTTATTCCATTATTCGTCACCATTTGAAGTTTTTTTTTTTCAAATTCAGGGAAATAATACCTTTCCCTTAAGTTCAGGAATGTTCGCCGGATATAAAAATCAGCCGCTTAATAAACTCACTTTGGCTCAGAACAAATGTGATTTTAATAAGCGGCGGGAACTGTATAACAATTTATAATGTCTGTGTCTCTGTATACATGTATATATTTACATAATATATATTTATAGTGCAGCCCATTGTTTATAACGCGCCTATCGGGGGACAAAAAAATTATCCGAATGAGTGATATAATGAGGCCCAATATAGACCTGCTAACTATGCTAGTTTATCCGTAATGGTATTAAGCCCTGCCTTTTTTTCACACCAGAATAGTTGTAGAGCAATAGTCTTCTTATTTAATCATGAGAACATATTGCTGAATATTACTCTACAACTATTCTAGTGTGAAAAAAAGGCGGGCCTAATACCATTACGGATAAACTACCATAGTTAGCAGATCTACCAATATAACGAAGGAGAAAGGATTACTTGATAACACTATGACATAATATGCATCCCGTTGAAAAAAAAATTCTATTTAGAAAAAGGAAAGTCAAAGTTACTAAGGTTTGCAAGATTATTTTGTGATTTATAATCTATCAGAACTATTATGGCATTACTAAAAGTGCTCTCAAAATGAATTTTTTTTTCATTTTTTTTTATTTTTTTTACATTTTCCAGTTAGTGAAGAATAAAATAAACGGAACTTTTAGCTTGAATCCGAGTCCGCCCGGAGCCCGAAGACTTGCGTGAGATTTGAGCCCGATCGGGCTCGGGCTCATGCTTACGGGCTGAGTCCGTCTCATCTCTAATAAACACTGCTGTAAAACACTTCATAAAGGATTTTCTAATAAAAGAATATATAGAATGATATACATAGGCTTTCGGTGTTTGCAATTATATAAAGTTTTATTATCTTTATGTTTTTACTACTTTATAAGTATTTTAATCAGAATCATGTGAGCCATTTTCGTATTTATGTTTGATACATCGCTGCCAAGTATTTCGCTGTTTCAAAACCACTATTTTTGAATCATTATTTAAACACGAATATTCTTTCTACAAATAAATAGGACAAAAATGACTATTATAAAATAGTGTTTTTTTCAAAAGCAGAAGGGTTGGTCGATGATAATGATGCACGATTTAAAAAAATATTACTTTACGTGACTAGAAATATCTAAATGCATCAAACCTAGTTTTCTTTAAAGTATTATATCTTTTTATGCAATTTAAACAATTTGGATCTATCCTGTTCCATAGGTTAAATGTAAATTGAAAAAATATGTTGCATATGTAGATATTACATTTTTTATATTGTGGTATTATTTGAATAAAATGGCTTCTACAAAGCAGATCGAATTTCTATAAAATGAATTTCAAATGAAAGGATTTTTGTAGAAAAAAAAAAACAAAAAAAAAAAAAAAACAATATATTTCGGAAAAATTTTATGCCGAACTTATGTTTTGTAATACTTTGTTAAAATAGTACGCTGTTTCAAAACATGAAGTATTATTTCGCTTCCTGTCTTTTAGAAGAGTTTGTTTCATATGATCTCAGTTTATTAAAAAAATGTTTACATCTTTTCCAATAAAAATTGTAAATAGGACATTTCGATAAAATTTTCGATACATTTACGCGACCTATTTTTACTTTCTATTACCCATAGGGTTGAGAAAGTAAGGTTTTAGGGTCAAATTTTCGAACGTAAGTTTTTGTTATATTTACATGTTCTGAGGTCCCCTGAATACGAAAATCATGTTTTTAAATAATGGTCTGTGTGACTGTCTGTGTGTCTGTCTGTGTGGATGGATGTCTGTGTGTCTGTTATCAGCATATCTCAAGAACAAATTGTAGCAGAAATTCCAAACTCGGTAATCTAAATTTGTATCATGTAGAGATGCTACAGTAAGCTTTTCGTTGAAATGAAGCAAATGTTCGTGTACAGGGACACTCAATGTTCAAATACATTACGACTATGGGGGAAATTGCAGGTAAGTAGAGTTTAACATCTATAGACTACACTAAACCAAATGAAATGAATATATAATTTTTGTAATATAGCCAACTGGAAAAAAAAAAAAAAAAAAAAAACTGTATATAGGAGCCCCGCTTTCCGCCCCTGGGGGGAAGACCCCCCCTCGAGGGGAGTACATTTCCATGATGGGTATCTTGCAAAAGAGCTCACCAACACATTTAAAACGAATGGTTGAACCATCGATCTGCGTTAATTTAAAATAAAGTTATCGATTTTTTTTTTTTTTTTTTTTTTTTTTTTGGAATGTAATATTGATAATAAATTCAACTTTTTTTTAATATATATATTTAGTGTTATACTATTTCTCTAATATGGAAATCGTCTGCATTATCAAAAAAGACTTTTTTTTTTATAATAATTTCAGTAAATTATTTTTTTAAAACAGAATTATTTTTTAATAACCGAATTAAATTCTATATAAATGTGGGTCATTAATGAAACGGGGGTTGAGGGGGGCGGCACCCCACCCTCCCCCCTCACACAGAATTAATTGTCATATAAAACTCTTCCGAAGCCTAATTTGAATTGTTTAACACATGTTTACATGACAGTACTCTTTATCTTACCTCTTAATCTGCAACCTGTATTTATAGTATTAAATTTCAGGGTAAGAGAAAGTCGTGTAAGTGACACACCAGATTATTTTTGGTTAGAATAACGCTTACTTATGGTATCATAAAAATAGTAGAGTATATTGTAAAATAAGCATGTTAATTTTATGAATTGAAAATTTTCCGAAAATTTTACATTCGATTTCTAAATATTTATCAAGTTTTAAAAATCATTATTATTATTATTATTTTAATAGTAGCCGCTTGAAAACAAATAAATAAATAAATAAAAGGTAATGGAGAAAAATAAATAAAAGGAAAGGATAAAAAATAAACAGAAAGAAAGAAAGAAAAAATATTGGCGAATGTTTCTAATAATTTATACGCATATCAAAATATGTTGTGGTTCCTGTCATATATAATTATTCAAAAAAATTTCAATCATTTAAATAATTTCCATTTCTTCTTTGTACCACACATAATTATCGTAATATAAGGGAAATATCTTTATAGAAATCTATGTAATTTGTTAATATTCGGAAATCTAAATTATTGCACAGTTAATTTTAGATTATCTTGTTGACACGCGTGTATTAGGATTATTTCATGATATTTGAGAACGAGCAATCTACAACTATCAACATTATAATGCTTTAGATAAGTAAACTGTAATCTCTTAAACTATTACAAAATAATACTTACATTAATTTAACAAACATTAGTCTTGTCATTTGAATATATATGCTCAATTTATGTAATGTGTATAATTCATTAAACATGTGCGTAAATTTATTTGACTAATAAAGATTGATAATAAATATGAATCATTAAAAGAAATTTTAGTTATTTCAATGCTTTTTATATTGTCTGAAATAAAAAAAATATATAATTTTATAGTTTGGAAGAGAATCATGAATAGTCTTTATATACTTATGTTTAATTTAATTATAGAATTCCTAGAAAAGTTTTATTTCAATGTGTATTTATGTAGCACAATGAATGAGAAATTTTAAATTTTAAATTACGAATATGAATGAATAATAATGACATACTATATATTAAAACAAAAGGTTATTTTTGAGGCGTGGGGGGAGGGCATTTTTTCCCTTCTTTAATTTCTCTTAATTATCTAAATCGTAAAGCAGGAAATTGGTTTTAATGTTAATGGTGTTAACGCAAGGAATAAGTGCAAGTGATCCTAGGCCTGCATCGAATGCTCTTCATGGGAGTATTTTTAAGAAGTACTAGTCAGTTTTAATTTTGTTTCAGAAAAAAAAAAAAAATGCGGAAAATTCCGGACAGCTAGGGCAATGAGCGTAACGTGGGTTTGCGCACCAAAATTTTCGTCTTCCAGTTTAGAAAACAGTAACTCTAAGCGTGATGATGATGTTGAAGTTAATTTTGGTTTCGGATTTTTGGTATATATATATATATATTATTTTTTAATAAAGGCTCTAATATGCATCTTTTTTTTTTATTATTATTATTCATGTTAAAAATTTACAAATTTGATTATGGCAAATTATCACGATAAGTACGAACGAATAATGCGGTTATTTAGTAATTTATTTAATAACAGGAAGAGAGGAGCTGTTCGGGAACATCTGGAAAACGTTATCATTCATCCTATAAAATTCTCATGCACGTCGGAATTCGTAGAGGACAATCAGGCGATATAGGAATCATACACTCCACCCAACAGCACAACAACTTTAGAAATGGTTTTGACTATATTCGATTAACAAATTGAAAATATAATCTATTATATGATTTTATAAAGAAAATTTACAGAATGTTTTTCATAACTATAAGAGCTAAACCAGATACTTTATTGATTCAAACGTATCACTTCCAAAATACATGGTAACACTTTTTTTTTTTTTTTTTTTAAGTTCTAGCCCGAAAAATTATACAAACTAAATAATAATAATAATAATAAATCATCCGGAAAGTTTATTTTCAATTTGAAGAAAAATATTTCAAGATTATCGTTATAAGGATGAATCAGTATTTTAAGAAATCATATGAAGCTCATCATGCCACTGTTAAACAAACAAAATAAATTACAAAAATTAATATATATATACATATATATTTCTTAAGTATTGAAAAATTCAATTTAAAAAATCGTATACATATATCTCTAAGGCCTTAATTATTACCATAATATATCTCAATTTAAATTACACAGTATACTATGTATTAAATTATCTTTAAATATGATGCATTAAAAATATCTTCTATTTTACGCATTTAAATTTAAAATTTAATAAAAATAATTTTTCTTATCTGTTGAATTTCTGTAAAAAAAGAAAGAACCAATAGTATATATATATATATACATATTTACTTTTTAAAGTTTTTTAACATAACATGCATAGAAATAATTCCCTAATATTTTATAATAGTGTTGTGTGTATTTAAGACATATTTAAACATTTAAAAGAAAATCTGTACTATTATTTATTTATTTATTTTTAAAAAAGGGAAATATTTCTCTGAAATGAAAACCAATTATGATCAATCAGTTACTCTGAAATGCAAGTACATAAAATGAGTAATATGAATAACTCAAATAAATTTTATGAGATATTGTTTCTGGCATCAATCAATTATTATTATTTTTGTTTTTGTAAAAACAGATAGATAATTTATTAAACTGCTACTTTTGTAAGCAAATAAAATGTCTTCATCTATCAATCGTTATGATTTATTACTCACTGAAATCGGCTTGATATACTTAATCAATCATATGCAAAGGAAAACGAAATAAAATTTTATTTTAATCAAAAAAGCATAAATTCATGTATACTTTTTCTTTGACATATTTTCATCTTTATAGTTCAGTAAACATTTTATTGAATGCGCAATAAATTTTGTGTTTCATATATTATAAAATATAGATAAACAATACTAACAAAAAAAAAAAATGAAATAAAATATATGAAATTAACATTGTATGATTTTGAAGTTAATGAAAATAAAAAATTGCTTATTGTCGAATTTTTTACTTTAAAATTTTTATTAATACAATCAGAAAATGTAAAGTTCCAAGTAAATGTTATGTCCTATTTTTACATATATAACATAAATTTTAATAACTATAGAAATAATATTTTTTTGTACATTTTATATAAATGTCAACGACTTGATATAACCCTCTAACGTTCACTAGTTTCGCACAAAAACAAAATTTTAACTTTTTTTTTTTTTTTTTTTTTTTTTTTTTACTGTATAAATTATTGAGTATTTATTTAAATTGTTTTAAGTTAATTCTTCTTTAATAAATGTGCAAAATTTCCTTTAAATTTCTTAGAATGCACGAGTCCGTAGTTGCCGCTTTAATGATGCACACTTGAAGGAATGATATAAGAGAAGATTATATTGACGTAGAAACATGAAGCTAAAATCGTAACAGCTAAAAAACATTAAGTAACATCCTAAAAGTGCACTTATCCATAGTGCATCCTGAGGATGTCCCTTGGATGTACTTTCATCCATAGGATATCCTGAGGATGCCTCGTTGATGAGAATTGCTGTTAGGGACTGTACCAACCAACGTTTTGGTTGACATCCTATAATTATGATACAGATCCTATATTTGTCATATTGTATCAAAGTTATCCACTGAATTTGGATGGATACAGTAAACGGATTATCCAACCATTCTTCTCCACCATAAAGCCAGTGGATTTTTCGATCGAACCATTCGATAAATTTATCCTCCGAAAATTTTGTGAATTTTCGGATCGGACACGCATGCGCAGTTTACACGCTTAAAGTCTTAGGGATGAGAAAAAGATAAGTGTTGCGTTTGGCCACCATTGCATTTCAACATAGACGATAAAAGCGCTGTGCACGCTTTTTTTCTTCGAAAATTTAAAATTGATAGATAACGTAAGTGTTTGTATTTTTAATTTGTTTTGTACAGTTAATAAGATGTAAATTCACAAGATTGTAATTAATCAAATGTTGCCTTGTGTCAGTCGTAAAATTTAAGGGATGTAAAATTTAGGCTTTCATATTGAAATTTTTAAATTTTGTTACAGTTTCAGTACAGAGACGACGATTAACCAGAGAATATTTTTTTGGCTGTAGGATAATTTTGTCATCCACAGGATGTCTTGTTATCTTGAATATGTTATCCCCCGGATAGTTTAAGGATAACAATCATGAAAATTCATCCTTAGAATGCCTACAGGTATGACAATGACATTTTGACATCCAGAAGACATCCCCCAAAAGAAGAAGAAGAAGAAAAAAAAAAGGGGGGGAATCTCTGTTGTCCAGAGGATATCGGGTTATCCAGGAAACGACATCCTCTGGATTTTTCAAGATGACATTGTGTTGTCTGACATATGGCTTCTGTAGAAGTGCAACTATCGCAGCAACCATCTTGAGTAGATAGCAACTAATTTCATTTTCTCTGATATGCCTAATGCTGACTATTCATTGCTCCGAAGCTGCACCCGTGCCTAATTGTTTTATCTGATGAAGAACTGTGCTATTATTTAGATCTGAATGAATTGTTGCAAATTTTCTGCAATTAATAGTTTTTACTTACAAGGCCATTTTTTAATTAAGTTTATTATAATTTTAATTTAATGATTTTAGTAAAAATATACTGTTCAAAAAAATTAGCAGACCAAGCAATAAAATGAAGAATCCGTTGCGAGATTGTGGCACAAAATCGCGAATACACAAGTGCAATACAGAAAAATTAAAGCAAAAAACAATTGTATGGGAATTTAATTCTTTGTCATAGTAGAAAAACATGAAATTATGCTTCAGGGCAACAATTTGGTTGCATGTAAATGGCAATAAACTTAATAAATGAAAACGATGAGGAACTGTATGAGGTCGAGCATTATCATGCATTAAAATAAAGAAATCGCCAATTGCTTGAGTGTAATTTATGACATGAGTGCTCAGAATCTCGTCTGCAGACATTTGATACGTCGAATTGTCATTCCGAATGATATGCAGGTCCGTACGTTCGCCTATGTTGATTCCAGACCGTACCATCAAACCACTCGTCTATAATGTGATGTTTCCCGAACGAATACAAGGTTCTTTCAAATGTTCCTTTCTCGTCATACTAAAACACATCTGGTATTACCCTATAACTTGAATCGGGAATCATTAGTAAACAGCACTTGACTCCAATCCTTTTGCATCGAATCTCGATGTTCAACAGCCCACCTTCTTCGGTCCTCACAGTGTATTGTTCTCAATGGAATACATACAATTTGCAAACGGAATACATACAATAGATATCGGTATAAGTATATGGGTAATTTTGTTAAAACCTCGTGTACTCTCAGTTTTTTTTTTTTTTTTTTTTTTTTTTTTTTCTGTAGCGTATATTTTAAAGGAACAATTTCTCGAAAATTAAAAATACGTTTTTTCCCCATGTTTGCGATCAACTATGTGTCAGAAAACCTTTTATTTAAGTTTGACAATTATCAAAAGAAACTATGAAGTGAACGTTAAAGGGTTAAAAAAGCTTTTACTTTTAAATTCACTGATAATGGAAGTGGTTTTAATGATTTATAATCTACAGTAGCTAATGACATCCAGCTAAATTTGACTCTTACACGAAACAAAGAAAATTTGATTCATAAACCATTTCCCAAAATCAATGTCCATGACCTTTTCTCCTTATATTTGATAATGAATGTCTTTCGTTAGTACATCGTTATTCGGGAATTGTTTTTGTAAAATACAATGAATTTTATTTATATACTTATGAGTAATCTCTTTTTGTATTTATCGATGATCATTTCATTAAATTACTATAGCTCTTTATATATGTAATTGGAGTAGTAATTTAATATTTATTAAATATTAAGAAATAACTGCTATATTTTGGGTCTGTTTTGAATCGTATTGAATTGTAGCAAAAAAATAAAAAATAAAATAAAAATAAATAAAAAATAAATAATATTAAAACAATTCTATATTGAAAACGGATATACTCTGACAATAAAAAAGTTATTTTAGTTAGTAAAAATAAATAAATTTCATTCCAGAAAAGGAAGTAGAAAGTAAAATTTGATGAGGATACAATGTTAAGATACCAAATTTAAAATACATGTCACTATGAGTAAAAATAATTGAACTGGAAGATGGGTCTTTTGCATTAACAAATCTGTTCGATAAATTTTTAAAGTTAAGCATTAATGTCCATTCCAGGCCTATTTTAAGTTTACAACTTCAGTAAACTTCTAATACTAAAAATCTCTCTTTTTATTTTCTTCTTCTTCATTAATAATTATACAGTTATTAAACAATTTAATAAAAAGAAAGCAACAATATTATTTTTAATCATAAAAAAATAAGAACAATTTATTTTTTATAAAGTCAGTTTGTAATAGAATAATATTAAAAGCGAAAGGCGAAAAGCTTTGGATACATTTTTTTTAAACATCTTTTAAATAAAAATTTAAATTTACATGTGTTTAAAGTATTTTTAATATATTTAACAAATGACACGTGATCAATTTAACTCTTTTTTTTTTTTTTTGTTGAGATTATTTATATTAAAACAATACTTCTCCGAACCCACAATGTAAGGTTTAATGTCATAAAATGTTTATTTAAAATTTTGAAATATAACAGTTTTCAAGTAAGTAAACAAAATTATTTATCTCTAAAATAAATTACGAAATTGTTAAAGTTAGCAATTTAAGCGTAATTTATGATAAAGTACGAAAACAGTACAATTGTACTTTCAGTAAGTAACATAAGGCGGTGAAATATATCATGATTTCTATATAGTAAATTCTAACATCAAATAGCCTAAGCGTTTCTCAAATCAGAAATGGTTAGGTAATAGATTCGGATAATCTAATTCTATAAATCTGTAGTAAATTACACTGATTTGCAGTTCCTATCTCAAAGCCCTGCTTAAACAGAATTTCGCTGTTCTAGATGTAATTATAAGATACATTCACATTGTAAATACGGGGTTTCAGTAATTATAAAACTAATGAAATTATGGAACACAGAAATGGATTTCGGAAAGTGCTTATCATATTCATATGTGTGTTTGTAAAACAATTACATTGATTGATATTAATGAAAAATAGCACTTTTAACAATAACTTTATTCCAAAAGGTATTTATTTTTTTAATAAATTTCTAAGATAGTTACAAAACAACAAAGTAAGTTTATTTATTTATTTATTATTATTTTTTATACTTCTCATAAGATAAATTTTTATCTGTCTGAATGTTTAATTGAAAATTGCACTTTGATTATTAACCCTTTAAGGGGCAGTGATGCCACGCCGCTACAACCAGGGTTGCCAACTCCAAAAAACTTAAGCCCCTAAATTCAAGTTGAAAATCCCCTAAAAGTCCCTAAATCTTTTGTGAAAATCTTCTAAAAAAGTCCCCAAATTTTTAGTTCAAAAATTCAAGAAAACTGTTTTCTGTTTTTGTGAATCTGCTTCCAACAATCTAAAAATGCAAGTGTTTTCCATTTTAGTTAGATATTACAAAAGTAGTTCGACATTTAAATTTTAAATCATTATGACCAAATGAAAAAAGTTGCACACATTACATTAAAAATTATTACGCATGTAATTTAAAACATTATAGATCGGGTTTCACTTTGTAGTTTGAAAAATTTTGTCCCTCAATGTAAGAAGTTAAGTTACGTCATAGCCTCCTAAACTAGATGCCTGTCGCGTTGCTCGTAAACTTGGCAACAGTTCAAGCGGTAGGCAGTGCCACCTGGTACAGATTGCGGAACTTTTTTATTCAACAGCCCCCAATAATTTTTAAAAGTAGTACGGTCTATAAGACCGTATGCAAATACGTCACGTTGCTATTAGCAACGACTGAACTGGAGTCCAAGCAAACAGAGCTGAGATTGTGATTGGTTGAAAAACCTGTTTGCTTATTTTATACTTTAAAGCCATTGGATTGTCACTCTGTATTTGGACACCACTTATGGCTCCGGGTGAAGGAATGACGTCACTTGCATACGGTCTATACATAAAAGGCGAATAGAATCGAAGAAACTTCGATTATATATACCGTATATCACTTCTTAAACTTATTGGTGACAGTTGAATAAAAAAGTCGAGCAATCTGTACCAGGTGGCGCTGTCTACCGCTTGAACTGTTGCCAAGTTTACGAGCAACGTGACAGGCATCTAGTTTAGGAGGCTATGGTTACGTATATGAATCAGTAAACGTATTTTATCTTAAATACTTAATTTCAAAGTAACTGAAGCATACGTATTGGATGCATTCATATAATCTTAACAAATGTAAAAAAATATTTTGATTATACATATAATACAGTCGAGCTCAAAACGAGAATGTGGGATGCGAAAGTGAAATAAAACACACAAATTCAGAACTAAAAATACACGCAGTGCAGTGAATCAAAGTAAATACTGAACAGGTGATATATATAAATACATTTAATCATGGCGATCAAATTAATTATGCTGATATATTTTTTATAGCTACAAATTGAAAACAGACTTATCAAAACACATCGACATAAATTGCAAAATAGTTTTATTTTATATATTTATTTTTAAGCAGTGAAAAATAAATAAATAAAAACATTAAAACCCTAAGCCTATTTTTGTTTAAATAATAGATATAAAATTTTGCACAAAACAGAATTTAATTTAGTACAACAGGACTTATTTTAAACTATTCTTCTATATCAAGGTATGCAGTAACTGTGTTTCATTCCTTAGCATCGGTTATTGTATTGAATAGCATCGGTTATTGTATTGTACTATTTCATTCCCTAGCATCGGTTATTGTATTGTACTATAACATTCCCTAGCATCGGTTATTGTATTGTAGTATTCATTTCTAGAAATTTCTTTAATATAGCTTTAGCATAGAACCCCCTTGATAACACTTAAATTTTTGTTATTATTTTGGCAATGAACTAGAATGGTCATCGTAATTGCATTTGTAAAAATCTTGGCGAGAAACATGCGAGCTACTTCGGCTAGAAATTTAAATTTCGTCGAGGAATGTTATATTAAAACTATTCCATTACTTTAGCAGGATTTTTCTCAATTTTATTTTAATGAAAAAAAAAAGAAAAGAAAGAAAGAAAGAAAAGAGACAGGAAAAAAAAAAAAAAGAAAGAAAATTTTTCCACACTTATTTATTTTTCGACGTGAAAAGAAATATATCTATATTAATTCATTTATTTTTGCAATCAATTCTTTTTTTGTCTTTTTAATGTTTTTAATATTTTTTTTTAATACTTTTTGTACCAATTATCCGACTGAACTAAAAAGTACGATGTTAGCTAGATTTTGTCCTGATTAATAAGTATACCAATGTCTGACAAATTGAAATAATCCGGACTAAAAATCCAGACAGATACAATGACAAACAATCAGCTTTATATATTAAAAACAAAACTCCTACATTCATGCAAGGTGATTCATAAAAACTGGTAACGACGCTGTCTGAAAGAAATAGTACGATATATCGTTATGGGGAAAAAAAAGAAGAGCTTAAAAAATCTAGAAATCCTTAAAATGAAACTTGTCCGAGAAATCTCACTTAAAGGATGTGTGTGATGAGGTTTCTGTTTCTAGCAGACGAAAACGGATCACCCTGTCCATGTTCATCTAATATCAGAATTAATTCAGTACTCTAAATATCCAAAGTAGTTATTTAGTTATTGCAGGGAAAGTAAAATACAGAAAAAAATAAAATCAGCAAAATTTTGGAAAGTCTCCAAAAGACCCCAGCATAATTTTGAAAGTCCCCAAAAAAAGCCCCTAAAAATATTTAGCCCCTAAAAAAGTCCCCATCGTCCCAAAAAGTCCCTAAATTTAGGGGCTAAGTCCCCAAGTTGGCAACCCTGGCTACAACATCACCTAATTTTAATTTCCAACTGCAAAAACACATCCTGGAAATTTTTAGAAAAATTTTACTATTACACAATAGCAGAAAACTTCATCAAATTCATTTTTTTTTAATTTTGTTCGTGAATTCCGGTGCCAGTGTAATTTAAACAATCCGAATTACCTTGCGGCGGAAAGGGTTAAATTATATTGAGGAGGAATAAAAACATGTTTTTTTTTCGCCTCTGAAAAGCAAAATGTGTACATTATTTTTTCTAAAGCATATAAAGGAGCAATTTTTTTTAAATAATAATAAGAATAAAAATTGTAGTAATACTAAAAATAATAATAAACGACATCAACGTGCATGTAATATTTTATTGTTTATCTTAGTACTATAGACCTATTTTATCATTCTTAGATTTTGCATGTCTTCATATTTGTGGAATGTTTAACATAAATTGAAATTAGATATCAGTCAAATTAGGTTTAGTTAAGATTTTGCCTTCATTTGGTAAACATTTTCATTCAAAAAGAAGGAAATGAATCACTCTTTAAAATTCTTCAAAATGTTTGAGCTAATTCAACATTTTACATTTTAAGTTTATGTTTTTTTTTTTTTTTTTTTTTTTTTTTTTCACAGATCTATCTAGTAGAAAAAAAAAGATAGGGTTTGATCCCAGATTGTCATGCTTTTGAAGTTTTCCGTGGTTGTCTTAGAAATTGGGGTAAATGAGGACCAGGAATCTTTGGAAGGACATTTAGTCTATTCCGTCCAAACCTAGTTAATAGATATTTGGATTTCAACCACACTCCGCCAACACACACCACTTTCAATTTTACAGAGAGACAATTTATTCTTCTCCCTTCCCTTTCATGTTTGTTTGGAATCCCTCCTTTTATGTGTGGTCTTTCTTCTTTCAAGTACTTATCTGCATTAACAATCGGAGTTTTATTACAGTTTAATTAATATTATTCACTAGCTGATTTTTTTCTTGGTTTCCATCCTCAATAATCCCCAATGTTTGGGGATTATTAAATTTTGTCGTAACTGCCAAGCTATTTAATCTAAGAAACATTTCCTAATTCACCAGAAATATTTAAATATTTCAATTAAAACGAATTAATTAAATTTCAAATTAATTTCAAACAAGACGAAGAATTCCATCTGAATGTTTATAAATCTCTCTGGGTTAGTTTTCTTCTTCTAATCCCATCTTCTCTAAAACGGAAAATATTTCAACAAGCAAATTATGTTTATTTTCATAAATAATTATTATATAGTAAAATAAAAATATCAATTATTTGCAATAGTATGTATAATATCAGCCACCAAAGATATTTTTACCATTGTAGTTACATCTCTGCTGTCAGCCACTACAGCGAGAAATCATATCAATCTTAAAATGAATTTTCATTAGAATAAATATAGCTCTTCTTTTCAAATTAACGTTAAGACCAGATGGTTGTAAGTACTACTACGACTTTTTAAATATTTTTGTATAAAAACTGTTAACTGGTGACTGTTATACAGAACAGTTGTTTCACGCAACATAGCCTGGGTGTTGTTTTGTGGAATTATTTAACATTTATTGGTATTTGCATTTCTTCAATGCAAAAGTACATTTTTTCCGGACAAAATTTTACTTTTTTCTAGCTAGATTTCAGACAGTATGCTATGTATATAACTTTCAATCGACGATCATTGTTTCAGAAAGATTAAAAAAAAAAAAAAAAAAAATTCATTATCTCATGTTCACTATGAGCACCACATCAAAGATCTATACTGATAAAATACTATACAGAGTTATTCCAAATGTACACAAAAATACATTTTTTCCCCCACAAGGATTCGATATAACCTCTTTTAGTTATATGTATAATATTAATAATGTATGTAAGTTCTTACCAAATACGTTATAAAGTGGTATTTGTAATTGGCTGTACAGTATCTGAAATCCGTTATCTAAGTTCACATATATTTTTGGGATATTGCAGCACCTAAATTTCACCTTATGCAAACCTCTAAAGGAAAAAGTCGCTTGGATCATATGAGGTGCCTATATTTTTCCTTTGACAAATCTACTGCTCTCAGTCTAATGATATTACCTTAGAACACAGATTACCATACGGATAGGACAGTGAAGCTAAAAAGTGATCAGGAGCAACAATAGCACCACTAGGTTCAACGGAGAGGAACTAAGAACTTGCACATGTGTTAGGCCTAAATGAATAGCATCTTTGATCAAAAATTATTTTTTTTTTTATTTCGCGAGTAGTAAGTAGCGGGTTAGTATGTAAAATTGTTTTTTCTCTTCACCTTTTCTTATATTTGAATTCACAAAATCATACTCAAAACATTCAGACCAATTCTTCAAAAGAAATAATAAAATTATTTTTTATAATGTTTAAATATATACTTTTTTAAGCATATTCATATTCAAATACAGTAAAAGTTACATACTGTAATACTGAAATACCAATATTAAAATGTTAAATATTTAATATTGGTTAATTTAAATAATTCAAAATGCTTTTAAGGGAAAAAAAAAAAAAAAAAAAAAAAAAAAAAAAACATTTTTGGTTCATATGGGTTTTCAAACCTTATTAGCTTAATATTTAATACTTGCTATTTAAAATAAATTGCCTTTGACGATCAAGTTTTTAAAGAATAACAATGTTGTCAAAAGAAACCACAGATAAAATAAAAAATAAGATGAGGAATTGCGTAAGCTGGAGAGCTCGAGAAACTTAGAAGCGTTGCCAACAGGATCACTGTAGTTGATTTTTAGTTACCATTGAATATACGAGAGTGTCTCATATAAATCATAATCTGTGCCTTAATCTAATTTATGATGGATTAAGACGGTACTTTTTAGAAAATTCACGCTAAACGGTGATTTACAGTGTAAACTACTGATCACAAAAAGTTTTCTGCTCTGTGGTTGCCACACACATTGTTACTTTTACTTTTAAAATTCTTCTAAAACAACTTTCGGGAAATAGCTTCACTAAGATATACTTGCAAACATCCTAATTAATAATCCATAGCTTTGTTAGTCCCGCCCTTTTTTTCACACCAGCAAATTTTTAGAGTAGTATTCTCCAAATGCAATTTCAATTAAATAAGAAAAATAATACTCTAAAAAGATACTGGTGTGAAAAAGAAGGCGTGTCTAATAATACTGCGGAATATTGTTTAATATGCTGGCAAGTATGAGTAAGAGCATTTCTAGTACAATCTTTTTTCCATGATATGAAACTGCCATCTTTTCTTGCTGTATTCATGTATTGCTCAGCATTCTGTACCGTTTATATTTTAATATAGGAAATTTTAGTCATCGCGGAATTTTTTATATACTATTTATACAAGATCTCCACCGTGCCTTCATTTTTGATTTCCATTCTCACAAGTAAGGGTTTCTCTCATCACGTATACACAGAATTAGTAAATCCAGTTGATATGATGTGTCCAGAGTATTTCTGAAAGAGTCGTTTGAAATTTCGGGTAAGTTTTTGAAGTTCCATCACAAGACAAGTAAATATAACTTTAGTGCTCTAAGCCCTTTAAACGTATATTTTCATGTGCTAAATCTTAACAAGTTATGTTATCGATCTTTAACAAGAAAATTCAAATGTTTTTGTGTTAGTTATAGGACTGAAATTCTTTCTGTAATATTTTCGGAACGCCATTTACCTATAAAACGAATTTAGAAATAAATTTTATTCTTTATATAATATATTTCTATCTATCTATCTATATCTATCTATCTACATCTATCTACCAATCTATATATAGATATATACCTAATGTGTATTATTATTTTTTTTTGATACATTTAAAATTTAAACCTAAGACAAAAAATGGTTAATTAAGATCAATTGAACATATTGTATTTTATTTTCAAAACTTCGTTTTATGTATTAACTTAGTTTTGTTTTTTGGTCTACTTCAACTTTTTTTATATATTATTAAAAGATTTTAAAAGAGGAGTTTCTTCACTTAATTGATGTGGTAAATACATATGTATTCTTTGCTTGTTGACAATGGAATCTCTGAATGATTTCACATACCCTTTCCTCGCCTTAATTTCCAACAGTCATACGTTTATATACATTAACAGGCAATTTCCCTAATCATTTTCTTTTATTCTTTGCTTTTTTCTTATATAATCATAAAAAAAAAAAATATTTATTTTTTCACAAGCATTTTTTTTTCTTATATACAACGTAAAATGTATTTTCGAACGAAATAAAATTTCTCTCAACAACAAAAAAATTTTTTTTTAAAAAACCTTCATAAATAAAGCAGTTTTGTACAATTCATTTTAAAAACTAATATACATATATATTAAATAAAATTCACCAAGTACATATTTACTACTATCCGTAATCGTAAACATGCAAAACTTAAATTCAAATGCGAAAGAAAAATGGCACAACAACTATGTGTTGACATAGAATGGTCTCATTCGATTACGATTGATTATACTGGTGTCTGAAAGGTGCACTTCAATTTGTGTTGACATAGAAAGATTAAACTAGAAATCATTTTTCTTCTCTTTTTGCTGCATTTTTTTTTTTTTTTTTAATTATTTATCTTTGATAGCGTGACTAATGCTTTTTAAATATATTTTTTAGAGCATTAAACGTGATGTGTCTCTTTTAGAAATTTCCTTCAATGCAATTTCAAACTGTTTTCAGGGACGAGAGATTAATGGTGGTTATTTTATAAAAATAAAACTGATATGAGCAATCTTTTGAAAATTTGTCTTTGCTCTGACAACGAAAATTCATTATTTATATGTGAAGAATATTCTTGGAAGATGTTGTTACTTAATCTATTATTGTATTTGTTAGATAATATTTCTAATATTTTACATAAACACAGTTAATAGTAATTTATAAAAACTGAAAAATGCATATGCTAGTATTAACACTTTCACGACCGCATGTTTCCGTCTTTTTAACATTAAGGTCCGCCTGTGGGCGTTCTTCTGCTAAGTTACAATATTTCAGAAAAAAGTTTTTTATATTCAGATTTATATTACAAATGGATATACATTATAATTATACTCTTTCTATCAAAGTATTTATATTCATAGTATATTGATTGTACAAATATGAATATTGTGTATATTTTTAAGAAATAAATGACATAAAAATTGCAAAAGAAACGCCTACTGGCGGAGTTACACTTTTTCAAATGCCGTGAATTTATGTCAGCGGTCACCAAAGTGTTAACAAAAGCATAACACTGCATAAAGATTTTTATTATTTTCTTAAAAACGAATTTTTCTTTTTTCTTTTAAATTTTACTTATTTCACTGAATGTATTTTAGTTTTATTTTAACTAACAGTTTTTTGGAATATAAAGGTAAATAATCACTGATGAAATTGCACTTTTTATAATAGGAAAAATGGAGACAGAACGCAAATACTAATGTGTTTTATGACAATTGTTCATAAAATTAACTCATGAAAGAAAAATCACGTATTTTGCATAAAATATAAACGCATTCCAACTTTTTACCCATGTATTCTTGCTATTTACTACAATTGGAAATTCCCAGTCCCGATTGTGAAGCTACCCGGATTTTAGCCGGCAGGGAAGCGCCTTCTACAAGAGATGGAAGCAGAGCCTGATTAAGGGGGAAGCACACATTATTTATACTTACACCGTTATTTTTTAACAAATACTTTCCTCCTATAATAAACAGAAAATTCTCATTAAAAATTATTTTAAAAGAATTCTGGTGTCTAATAACGGTGAGTAAATTGGATTGTTTTACACCGTTCATTTTTTATAAAAAATATTTCCTCGTCAAAGCGTGGAATTTCTATGACATGAAGTAAAAAATAATTGTAAAAATATTCCGGTGAGAGCGGAGATAATGTGTGCTTTCCCCTTAATCAGGCTCTCGATGGAAGAACAATGTATGCGGTTAAATGTCATATACAGAGATGCCAACATTTTAATTTATTCCGTATAGCATTGTTTGTCCCCACCTTTTTTTCACACCACTTTATTTTTAGAAAATTTTTATTCAATAATTATTTACGATTAAATAAGAAGTTTTTTTTTTTTTTTTTTTTTTTTTTTTTTTTTTTTTTTTAAATGTTAAAATATGGAAAAGAGGCGGGTAGTAAGAGGGCTACGGAATAAATTGAAATTATGCATATTTACGCAGATTGCATTTAAGTTTTTTAATAATAATATAATAATAATAATAATAATAATAATAATGTATTGTTTTAATGGAACTGCTAAAGGCGGTTAATGAATAAAGCTCTAAGTTTACGGCTTTTCTTCAGAACTTTTTCAGATATACGAAATTTCTGCCCCCTATGCTATCACTGTTTTTATGCAGAAGTCTTTACACCACATTTACATAGCAATGTGCCGACGTTAAGTAAGAGAAAAAATATTGTAAAAAAAAAAAAAAAAAAAAAAAAAAAAATACGGATTTTCTTTTTTTTTAGACCTGCAAATTATTTTAATTTATTCCGTAATAGTGTTAAGCCTCGACCTTCTTTCATATTAGTATATATGTACAGTAATATTCTTCTTATTTAATCGTGAGTACATATTGTTAAGTATTACTCTATAGAATTACTTGTGTAGAATAAAGACGGGACGGGGCTTAATGCTATTATGGAATAAATTAGAATAATTGGCAAGAGTATCATTCTTGAAATCGAATCATCGACTTGAAATCGACTATCAGTCTTAATCGTAGTAAAAGCCAAGCAACAGATAAAACATCACTGACACCACATAGACTAGCAAGAACGAAACACAACAAATCCAAATAACCTGTGGAGACTGATTGTGATTTATTGAAACATTTATTTTTGATTTAGGGATATTTTATTTAATTTAACTTCAATCTAACCGTAAATATATTCCCAGATATTGTTAGTTGCAATTTTGATAATTTTGCCGGTGCGTAAAAACGACATGAAACTCAAATCAAAAGATACAAATAAGCAATGAAAAAATAAACAAATAAGACGGTATTTTAAACAAAATATTTTTTCAATGAGAAAAAGCTCAGAACGATGAAAAAAAAAAAAAAAAAAAACCTCTTCAGGGGTGACTTTTTTCACCACTGAGCACCAATGTACGATTTCGTAATGAAGAATAAAGTGGAATAAATTATTTAGTTCAAGAAATTAGAGGACCAAATAGAAAACAACCATAAAAAACAAACATTACTCACAGGATGATGCATTTGGATTCACCAGGATTAAAACAAGCAAAATAATTCAAAGGTTAAGTCGTGCATAGCAAATGAAGAATACTATACAGCAACATGGATATTTATTTATGATCGAGTATCATAAGTTTTGTTTGATTACTAATTTTAAGAGTACTTGACAACTCAATAATGAAGTAATTGAATATTTTAAGGAAAAATAAGGAAGGAATTTTCATACAAAGTAAATATAATAAGCCTTCTGCTTATTATTATTATTATTATTATTAAATATACATATGATTTCACAATCCCACCCAACCATCCAGCCAAACAACATCACCCATCCTCCGTAATCAAACATCTGTTCACCCAACCACCACCTTTTCATTGTCCTTTATTGCATTATAAATTTTTATTGATATATATATATATATATATATATATATATATATACATATACAGAGCGACTAACCAAATACGGAGGATTGTTAATACTCCCCGCCTTTTTTCCACACCTCTTATTTTTTAGAGTAATTTTCTTCAAATCTATTTACGATGAATTAAGACGAAAAATACTCTTAAAAAAGACTGGTGTAGAAAAAGGGGCGGGTAATAATAATCATCCGGATTAGGTTGGCAATTATATGTATACATTATTCATTAAAATAAAATATTTAATTAAAACTGCAGTTTTTCAAGCAAATATATTTATATATATCTTTAATAAATAAATAAATACATAAATAAGTCTTATCTTTATATTTAAACATTGTTGTAAATTTTCTTTCAAGTAATGTAAAACAGAAGTATATTAAATTAATTTCATTGTCTTGGAAATTTATAATTACAGGAAAGAAAAGACTGCGCAAATAAAAGGGCATGCTCTTACCTAAGACATCAAGATATCCAGCTTGACTTATCATAGGCTCAGTGTTTATTTGACACATATAGTATCCTCTGTCAAATACATTTACATCCTTGATATGTAGAAACCATTGTCGTTTGTTACTGTCTGTAATCTTAAGTCTCTTATCGCGACTAATTACATGAGTATCATAGCTAAGAAGAGTCTGTGTATCTAATTTTATCCATGCAACCTGAAAAAAAAAGATATAGTTTCAATTGAAATTATTTAATGTATATTTTAAACAATGTAAACAACTTTACAGTAAATTACTCTAGAGTAAATATAAGAAATGAAATAAAAACCAGATACTTAATTAATCAAAGTTAAAAATTTCTCATTAATTAAATAGTTTGTGCAATCTTTTTTTTTCTGTGTGTGTGTATAGAACATGTATGTATGTTTGTAAAATAAAAGTGAAATTCTGTTTAAAAAGTAAGATAAAAGTAAATTGAGAAAAGTTGTAAAAATATTAAAATACATATAAAATACATAAATCATTATGATTTATACATATTCAATTGTATTTTTATTTATGTAAATCTTTACAATAAAGCAGACATACCAACATTTTAAATTATTCCAGGACATTAATAGTTATTTATTTATTTATTCATTTTTAACACTAGATTTCTGAAAGGTTCTTTTTTTTTCTTTCTTAATCGTAATTACAAATTGAAGCAAATTTTATTAAAAATAAAGTGGTGGAAAAAGAGGGAGGATACAGCTTGAATAAGTTAAAATAGTGGCATTTCTGATAAAGAATTATTTTAAATATTTACTTATATAAAAAATTTTTACATAACGTGTAACAAAATGCTTCTAAACATATTTAAACTTCATTTTAATAGTTAAACTGCAGTTTTTATCAGCATAAGTTTCATTGAATAATATTCTATAATGTACAAATTATATGAACAAAGAAAAGTAAAACACATTACATTTTTATGGAATAAACAACGGTTAGTTACATTTATAATATGATTATTTATTTTTATCTTATTTATTTATAGACAGCCATAGGCAGTAGATTGTTATTTGATACAGATTTTAGTCAATAAAAAAAATACTGGTATAAGCAGCATTATGCAGCAAAAAGTTTCGCGCGAATTGTGACCATATTTGATATAACAATAAATGACATGAACTTAATAAATTGAAAATATATGTGTATCCAGTATGCAATGTTTTTTATGGAAAAATGTAAAATGTAAAATGTAACAAAGATGTAATAAGGCACATAAATGAATAAACAAATTTAATATTTAACATTCTACATAGAAAAATGGCTAACCTAAGAAAACAAAAATGTGCATATTCGATCAAAAATAAATCAATAAATGCGCAAATTATTTTTCTAGCTCGCCTCTAATGTAGGGAAGATGGTCAGGATCTGGCCTTAAATGGAAGATATGTATTACAGGGTGATTATAATTAAAGTTACGATTTTAAAACGCTATAATTTTAAAACAATCCATCAGAGCGATTTGATATTTTACCGGAGCAATCGTGGGGCAATGAAATTTTGTTTGTAGAAGGAAAAAAGAATTTCCAACATGTTCCTATGGATGGCGCTGTCAGGGTAATGTCAGGGTAAACGCCTAAATGGACTCGTTAAACACAGGAATATTGTTAGCAACACAATGGAATAGCAAGAAACAATAGACTTCAAGGGTTTGCTGCAATTTTTTTTTTTTTTTTTTTTTTTTTTTTTTAAGCAAAAAAAGAAAAAAAAAGAATACGTGTTTACGGCGGAAACAGTCATAGTGGTAAGACAGAAAGAGGAGCTTCATGAAGCAAATACTTTAGGGATATTTAACAGCACATTTTAGAACTATTTTTTTCCAAACAATATTTCATTGCCTCACGATTCCTCTGGTAAAATATCAAATCGCTCTGATGTGTAGTTTTTAAATTATAGCGTTTTGAAATCGTAACTTTAATTATAATCACCCTATATATCATCGTTAATTCGTTTTGAATTTATCGATATTGGGCGCCATGCTAAATTCGCCTGTGTCTTTTATTTGTAGCTAACTAATGAAGAGAGGACAGAAATCAATCACATTGGTAAAGACTAGCTCTCAAGGTCAGAAAATGCAACGGGCATGCATGAGCCTGTATTTAAGGATTTATAGTTCGACTGTACGAAAGCACAGAATGTTCGTTATCTGAGTAGAACTTGTTCACAGGTCTTGTCTGGGAAGCGTGTCTATGGTTTGCATTATCAGAATATCTCCTGCACTCCTGTTAGGATGAAGAGTTCAAACTGTTGGAATACGCGCATGAAACGCATACAAAATGACGTAAGCACTACAAATTAGATTGACGCAACCACCACAATTTACTTTGCAGCCATCTTGCTATCACATAAGCAGTCAATACTAAACTGGTAAACAGATTGGGACACCAAAAATAAAAGTCATTATATATACGAATTAATATACAGAATTAATCGTAACCGAAATATAAATATTAGCTCCCTATACTTATTTTTTAGTAATCATGTTTTATATATATATATATCTTCATAATATATGTACGGGAGTGTCACCATTGCTGCAAATTACGCCCATCTCTGTACTATGTCCTCTAGAGTGTTCTAACCTTATGCTACCACCACAAAAAGGCTGCTCACAAAGCTTTGTCAGCTGGTTTAAATATGTCACACAGCCCGATGGCCTAAGAAAAAATATTCAATTGTGTTAAATCAGTCCAGTTAAACGATTCCGCTGAAACTTTTTTAACTGTCAAATTGCTTATGGTAAGCGGCATTCATGCTTTTAGTTTAGGTCTAGTTTTCGAATATATTATATGCTTTTTAATGTTTTTAGATTTTTTTTTTTTTTTAGGTTATTATATCATATTACATTTATTTACTTATTTACTTACTTATTTACTTATTTATTTATTTATCATTATTATTTTATTTTTAAAAATTTAAATTAAATTAGGTGGTACGTATGAAGATATTTATCACAAAGGGGTTCTAATTTGAGGAGAAGTATATGGGTATGCAGAAGGACATATATACAACACTGTAAATTTGAAAATGATGTAAATTATTATATAAAGAGTAATTTATGTTAACAAATATTAATAATTTTTTATAACTATATATAACTATATGTTCATTTTTCAATGTAAAGATTTTGATTTACAGGATATATACATGAATCTTGGTGAGGCGGCCTAGGTTTCTATCGCCGTTTAGTACTTACAAATGTAGCAGTTACAATGCAGTAACAATGTAGCATGCTCTAATTTACAAATTCAGCAACAACAGATTACTTGTGTAAAAGTAACGGTGCTTGATAATTGGCCCGTTGTGAACTCGTGTCTGTGACAGTGAGTGGGTGCTGGTGGTCCTACGGAAAATGTCCTGCTATGCACCCACGAACCAGGCAGCGTTCACCACACCAGCTTCTTTTGAGCGGTTGCTCTCTGAAATAACTAAGCGCAGGTATATCTATGCGACACTTCTGGGCTTTGCTCTGATTTGCGATGAAAATAGCTAACTGCGTTTCATATTCTTCTTGCATCTAGTCTTGGAATAATGTTATGAGAGGAGATGACGTGTCTGAAAAATCTGAAGCCAAAATCGTAACCACAGAAAGCCATTAGGTAGTAATGTAAGAAATTGTGTATTGTTATTGTGAAATTAATATGTAATATGGATCATTTGAAAGGAAAATAATTGTAAATATAGGTCTCAAAGCTGTTAAATAAATAAAATAACACGGTACTAGTCAACTGTTTGGTATACTTAATATGACTTCTGCAGTAACCTTGGCAGCTATTGCGGGAGCTATCTTGAGTAGACAACATCATTTGCATTGTATGTTTATACACTATTTGCCAACACATTTTACATCATTACTTCAATTGACTAGGTAGATAATTTCGGTCCATAACCCCATAAGTAAATGTAATATCGGTTAAATGCCGCAAAATGTGCAAAATCCGTTTGAACGACATTTTTTTTTATCCATCCAATTTTCTAAATGCGTTCGCCTGTATTAGAAGGGAAAACTCCTTGAACTGTACATGCCTATGTGTGACAGAGAAGTTTATGGGGTCTTCAAAAGAAGACATCTTGCAATCTGTGAAACTAACATTTAAAACCCTGCATGAACTCCCGCAGTACGTTCATACGTATGCCTGCTGTGCACTGAACTTTTTTAGGGTAGGGATAGCAGACATTTAACTATTATGGTACTCACCCATTCATTTACAATTGTACCAAATGGTATCTATTCGCGCTGAATCAGTCATTGGCTGGCATGTCTGGTAAATTAATTGAAGTTTTATATTATGTGGTGCACTTTACCTAGACACAGCCACCGTTAAAGTAGTCTATTGAAAGCACCCTCAAAATAATGTGTAATGCCCTGCCAGGTCCGAATGGTCCTTTATGGACTAAGGTGTCGGTGATGAGCCGACCAGTTAGGGATTTCATCTGAACCTTTTCTTTTCTAAATTTGTCAATTTCCCATGTAAAACCGACATTTAATGAATAATTTCAATTTTTTGTTATAATTAATAATGCTCATGAATCACCCGTACGTTTCTGTTTACAGGAAAATATTACTTATAACAACTCTGTATTTTTGGAATTATTAGTAAATTTTATATTTATTTAATGTGTACTCCCAATTTCTACGTAAAAATGTTATTTGTAAATATTCTGCTGCGATGTAATGCAACTATTACAGATGATTTTTAATAATTACATAACGTAGTTATAGTATTTTAATATTTTGAATTTCAAATCCGACGTCAAGGTCTCAGTGTTAGAAATTCCTTGTTTTCTAAATTATTATAAATTATGTCATTTGTGTAATACTATGCATATATAAATGGCTGTGCGTGTTCTTGATCTCAAAGATCCGTTTAAATGCGATCGTAATAATTAGTAAGATAACACATAATATAATTTCTACTTAGTAATAGCTTTCTTAAATTATACGACTTAGAAGCCTATGTGTCGTTTTAATAAATGTTACTTTATATATTATTTTGTGAATTAAAATGATAAATTAATATGATATATATATTAACATTTTACATATTAATATATATATATATATATATATATATATATATATATTAACATTTAAATGTATTACTGTAATGGTACTCGATATATATTATAATAAAACTAATAAATAAAATAACATAAAATTATAAGATAACATCTCTGAAAAATTTACAACTGCATAATTTACTATATTAATATTCATTTTTAGAATGTGGTTATTATTAATTAATTAAAAGTAATTGTACAGTTTTTACATTAATGCTAACAAATCATTTAAGTTGAATGAAAATAAATTAAAAATTATTCACTTGTAAACCGTTTTGCAAATTGTTATTTGTTTATTTTTATCTAATTTTTGGTCTCTAATTCTGGTGGCATTTGATTTTAAATGATTCTAATTATAGTGCCATTGAAAGCTTTTAAATCTGTTTTTATTGCTTGATTTCTAGTATAATCAGCATAAATTTACAATGATCTTCTCTGTATTTAGATATAAAATTTAGATATAAAATTTTTAGTATTTCTTCAGTTTTGAAAATATAAATTTTAATAAATAATTTTATTTGCATTACAATTTAATCATTGCTGGCTGGTGATGGTCTACAACGATTAAAAATTACGAAAGTTGATATCTTTACGAAATTAGATCGCTATAAATAACTTTTTAATATATCATAACTTTAAAAATTTCATTTTTATTCTGCATTAATGGTTAAAAAAATGCAGTATCTAACAATAATACCTAAATTCAGGATTTCCGGGGCTGGAAGACATAATGGGTTATTTGGCATACAGCTTCTATGTGTTTGCGCAGTGGAGCTAGAGCGCTGCCATCATACTAAGCGTGTGTATAGGGAGTATACACAAGTGTATCATTCAACATAATTTCAATCTGCTTGGAAGTGTCACTTAGGAAACGTATTTTTTCCATAGTTTTTCTGACTCGTAAATAATTTTTTTACAGCATTTATTTTTATTTTTGCTTATTTATTTATACTTTGTATTTCTTGTCAACTTGTAGATGGAGTTGAAGTGCTACTTCTGGTGGTGTTTGAAAGCGTGGTTAACTGTGGTGTCATGCATGTTTCATAATCTTTAGTTTATAATATTCATGATTCTGTTGTGTCCATCTAGTGTTGGATATACCCATACTTGCCAACATCTTAATTAATATTTCGTAGTATTATTAGCCCCGCCTTTTTTTTACACCAGTATTTTTTTAGAGTATTTTTCGTCTTATTAATCGCTATTGCATTTGGAGAATATTACTCTAAAAATTTATTGGTGTGAGTAAAAGGGCGGCACTAGGAGCACTACGAAATATTAATGAGGATGTTGGAAAGTATGGATATACCTAAGAGGCTAGTTGGCTCGTTAGGTATAGGATCAATTATCATATCTATGGCATAGCTATGGCATAGCTCAGTGTGCCTAAAAGATAATTCAAAGCATAGCCTCCTTAACTAGATGCCTGTCGCGTAGCTCGGAAACTAGGCAACAGTTGAAGCGGTAGACAGCGCCACCTAGTACAGATTATGGCACTTTTTTATTCAACTGTCACCAATAATTTAAAAAAATGATACTTGATATATAAAATTGACGTTTCTTTGAGTCTATTCGCCTTTTATGTATATCATATTTCACTTTTAAAAATTTTTGGTGGCTGTTGATTAAAAAAGTCGCGCAATCTGTAAGGCGCTGTCTACCGCTTCAATTGTTGCCTTGTTTCCGAGCTACGCGACAGGAATCTAGTTAAGGAGGCTATGTTCAAAGACAGAAGAAACTCTCCATTTTGAAGGTCTTTTCCCTCAGCCTCTAACAAGATGGTTTTCCTTTGACAGTGCCTATGAATACATGAGAACCCCAAAAATATGGCAACAGAATATATCGAATAAGACAATAAGGAATTACCCATAATAGTAAGGGTCTGCTGATTACAGTCCTGCACGGTTTGGGTTTTACCCGACCTCAAACCGAAAAAAAAAAACCGTAAACCTGCCAGAACCAGCAACAGAGAATTTTTAAGAACCGCACACGAATCAGTCCCGATTTCTTTACACCTGATACCGACCCGAAACTCAACTTATTTTTACCCGAACTCGATCTGAATCTTATAAAGTAAGAAAAAAATAATGATAATTCATTTGAAACTAATTTAAATCTTTTAAATTATAAAATAAAGTAGATTTTACTGTCAAACAATCGGTAAATCATTTTTAAAAGAGTTAAATATCATTTTTTTTTTATACATTAAATTAAAAATTAAAAAATTCTGAAAAAAAAAAATTACTAATTTTTAACTCTTTATATATTTTGTGTATTTCAAGTATACAAAAATGGACTTGAAGTTTAGTATTTGTAGTTTATTCTTTAAGGCTTATATAACAATAAGAAGAAGAAGGAGGAGAATACCAATTTGATTTTTCTTTGTTAGTGCTTTTGTGCGATATGTTTATTTACTGTACTATAATAATTTGGATACGCGTAAAAATAATCATGGTAAAAATACATATTTTATATTGTTATATATATAAATATATAAACTTACTTAATTAAGTATATAAGAAAATATAAAATGAAAGCGAATAGGACAATTCTGTAAAAATAGTTAGATGTGATTGAACAGAATGTTTTTTAATATTTAATTTACATAAACTTTCTGTAAAATTTCTTTCTTTATATAATAATAATAATAATAATAATAATTCAGATAACTGAACATATAAATTATTAAGCTGAAATAATAAAATTTTTATACAGCATTATGTTTTTTTTTTCGATTAATCCGATTAATAATAGTTATATGTTTCGCAAGGGAAATATTATTAGCAAAGATTTTTTTTTTTTTTTTTTCAAAGATCTAATAAAATTGTTTCTTTGTTAAAAATCCAATAATATCTATTTGTCAGATTGATTTCAAAAAGCACAAAGAAAGATTTAAAGAGAAAACAACTTCTCAGATTTTATCCTACAGATAATGATTATATTTTTTTTCTTTCATTTAAGATGTTTTTTCTTTTTGCACATTTATTTCTCTTTTTTTTTTTTTTTTTTTTTTTTTTTTTTCATTATTCTTGTACATTGTCTTTTTTTTTTATCCAGAATGATCTTACGGGGAATAAGAGTTAAAAGAAAATTTTCGAAATAACTATATATAGTTTTTTAAAGACAATTGTAAAACGTATTTAAAAAAATTGCAAAAAGAAGTTTTAATTATACTCGTATTATATGAAATTATATGATTTATGTCATTTAAAACTAAAACGTATAGTTATGTTTCTCCTTAACAAATAAAGAGAAAATATATTGGAATTCAGATATAAAAACAGATATTTATGGCGACATAGAATAGTGTTTTAAAAGTTTTTATTTTTAACCCATATTTAACCCATATGTCACTATCGTCCTAAAAATAGGACACCATCCATAAGTGGTATTTATATAAATTATTTTGAATATTTTAATTCAAATTAAATGCGATATATTATTTAAAAGCTCAATAAATACATATGTGTCTTTATCGTTCGTTTAAGTTCACGTTTAATATATATAATATATATTATTTTTTAAATGACAATTTTTGAAGATTTCTTCATTACATTTTCAACACATTGTTATTTAAAAAGGTTTTACGTTCAAGAATAACGGATATATAAATTTATTGAGGTAATATTCTAACATTTTGTACTGGTAAAACAATTATATATATATATATATATATATATATATATATATATATATATAGATGGTCTCTTTTCCTCATATTTCCGACTGTCGTAAACCATTGTCCTATTTTTAGGACAGCCTGTACCGATTAAGCTAATGAAATGTTCTTAAGTTTTTTTGATTTTGTGAGTAAACATAGACTTAAAGAAACATATAATTAAGATTTTATAAAGAAAAAAAAAATATTTTTTCAATGCTTGGTACGATATGGGTTAAATACAATTACAAAATCCAATTTTCAGCAATTGAGTTTTAAATCATTATTATGATAAATTTTATATTACCAAATGATATATCTTATTTAGTTATGCATATAGCATATGCTTAAAATAAGCTAAAATCTCGCAGCAACTTTCTAGTTGTACTTTAATGACACAGGGCTGTTTTATTTTATTATTATCTGTCTTTTAGTTGCCCCGGAGTAAATTTTACTGTCTCTGTCTCTGTCTCTGTCTCTCTTTGTCAGACTAATGGTTTTACGTTTCCTACATTTCTATTTTAAGTTGCAAAAACCTCCGCAGTGTAGAATGTCACAAAAAAAAAAAAAAAAAAAAAAAAAAAAACAGAAAACAGATAGATAAATAAATAAATAACACAAGCATATATAGCAAATTGAATCTATTTGTTATTAAGAAATGCAGAAAGTAATGTTATTATGTCAGAATAATTGATATTCAGTTCCTCTCAAAATAAAAACTATACTATAAGGTGTTTTGCTCGTATTTTTATTTTGATTCAATCAATGTCCATTTTAATGCAGTGTTCAGTGATTGTAAATAAATATTGATAAAAACCCCTATCATGTTCTCCCCCCTCTTTTCTTTTTGAGAGAGAGAGTGTGTGTGTGTGTGTGGGGGGGGTGTCTGAAATCTAGTTATTCTATCTCCCACAACTTTTGAAAATTACACGATATTTGTTTGGGATTTTCATATAAGTAGCTCAATAATTTGGTTATTAAATTATGCAAGTGAAATTTTTTAAAGCTTGCGCATTCCTCGTTAAAAAAATATTTTGTAAAAATGCTCATATTTCATAAGCTGTTTGACATTATATCATTCTGATTGCAGTAGGCCGCATCTGATGTAATATGCGAAGTTTACTAAAAATTTCTTTGCACTGTGTCTGATATCCTATGTTTTATAATTAAAAATATCTCTCTCTCTCTCTCTCTCTTTTTATTTATTTATTTAATGAAGCAATTATATCTCTATGAATATTTGAGGCATCCTTACAAAAATCTATGCAGATAATTAAAGGAAGTCTCATAATCGTACTCCACAGCGAAAATGCATTTCAAGCGTTACTTTTACAGGGTGAACCTAAACATTTTGATTTTTGTTTAATTTTAGTACTGGTCCCTTTCTTCTCTTTAGAACAAAACTTTTGCTGCACTTTATGAGGTATAAGATATTCTTGATGCTCCTAAACTTTCAAGCAAATACCTAAATATATATATATATATATTTTTTTTTTAGAAATTTGTCAAAATGTCTAAATTCGAAAGTGTCCAAAAATGTATTGCTAGATAATGTAAGAATAAAAGGCAAAATATTTTCTAAATGGATATATATTTAATGCGTGTAATAATATTGCTGAGAAAAAAAAAATACATATTTCAAATAATAAAACACAAGTTCAATATAATGCTGAAGTAATGGTACAAGTAAAACAAATCCTTCCGGCCCATTCGGAAGGGTAAGTTGATTCCTTCTTACTTATCAAGTAGCCGCCATTTTGGAACAAAATGGCGGCTATAGATTATTAATGGACATGGTAGAAATATTGATTTACGCTATGTACTATAGAGTTTTAAGCAAATCGATTCGTAAATACCTTTTTACAGGAATTTAAAATTTTCATGTGGGCGGCACTTGGAAAAAAAATGGCAGGACAAGTTAGCAAACAAATAAATCAAATGCACTTGTGAGATAAGACTACTGTACAAATTTAGTTCGAACTAATTCGGAATAACCAAAATCATCGTGTTAAAAAATTAAGTAGCCGACACTTGTATCAAAATGAAGGAGCACGTTGCTCAGTGAACTGATCCAAGATATTTGTAAGATAAGTCCACTGACCAACTTTGGTTCGAATAAATTAAGTATTTCAAAAGTTCACGCGATAACAAATTCTCAAGTGGCAGTGTTTAAGTAAGTGGACGCAACTTGGAAACAGAATTGTCGATAACACTGCCCACCGAAATCATGGGTATTTGCATGATAAATTCATTTTTCAACTTTGGTTTGAAATGATTATGTATTTCAAAAGTTATCATAATAAAAAAATTTCAAGTGGCCGCCACTTGGAAAAAATATAACGAAGAAAAATTCAGTATTACAAAAGTTATCATAATGACAAATTTTCAAGTGGCAGCCTTTTGGAAATAAAATTGCGGATCAAGTTACCAAGCGAACTTATCCAAGATATTTGAATCATAAGTTCACTATCCAATTTTTGTTTGAATCAGTTTAGTATTTTAAAAGTTATCGTAATGGCACATTTTCAAGGGGCAGCGTGATTTCAAGTGGCTGTAACTTGGAAACAAAATGTCGGAAAAAGTTGCCCAGTAAACAAATCCAAGGTAAATATAATATAAGTTCACTGTCCAACTTTGGTTAGAATTGAATCAGAATTTAAAAAGTTATCATGTTTATAATTTTTTTTAAGTGGTAGCTTAATTTCAAGTTGTCTCGCTTAGTTTATAATATCCGCACTTTCTTAAAAATGGAGCATAAAGTTCATTAATAAACTTGGTTGCGACCCTTATGTAGTCTATGTATACATTAAAATTCAACCAAATCCGGATTTAAATACGCTTTTCTTAGCGTGATTTTGAAATTTTCAAGTGGTCTCCACAAACAAATATGCGGAGCAATTTGGTTAAAAAACTCATCAAATATATTTATAAGTTCATTGTCCAAATTTGATTCAATTTGAAGTATTATTTCGGAAGTTATTGTGATTTTATTTTTTCAAGTGGTAGCCTGATTCCAAGTGGTCTCACTTAGTTTAAGATATCCTTTAAAAATAGCGGATAAGGTTAATTAAAATACTTGGTTGAGACCGTTGTATTGTCTATGTATACATCAAAATTCAAACAAATTCGGAATACGCTTTTTACAATGTGAATTGGAACCAAGTTGCTCCGCCATTTTGTTTTCAAGTGGAGACCACTTCAAAACAAAATGACGGAGCAACTTAATTAACAAACTTATCGAAGATATTTACAACGTAAATTCACTGTCCAAATTTGTTTCGATTTCGAGTATTATTTCGGAAGTTATTGTGATTTCAAATTTTCAAATTGTAGCCTGATTTCAAGTGGCCCTGCTTAACTTAAGATATCCGTCACTTTGTTAAAAATGGTGGAAAAAGTTCATTAGTAAATTTGATTAAGACCCTTATACCCTTATATGGTATATATTTACATCAAAATTCCAGCAATTCCGGGTTTAAATCAGTGTTGCCAGATTGCGCGACTTTTTTATTTAACAGTCACCAATAATTTTCAGAAGTGATGTTTGATATACATAATAGACGATTAATCGTCGATTATGTACATTAAATATCACTTCTCAAAATTATTGGTGATTGTTGAATAAAAAAGAGGCGCTATCTGGCAACACTGCTTTAAATACTCTTTTTACAATGTGAATTTACGATTTGCAAGTGGCCGCCACTTGAAAACAAAAAATCGAACAAATTGGTTAACGAACTCATCCAAGATATTTATAAGATAAGTTCGCTGTCTCATTTTGGTTCAATTTGGAATATTATTTCGAGAGTTAACGTGATGACAAAATTTTCTTTATGTATATATATATATATATATATATATAGATAGATAGATAGAGAGAGAGATAAACGAAGTGATTGCAATAGGTCGATTTCTACAGAAATCAACCTAAAACGAAATGTATACATGTCTAATATTTTAACCTTATTCAAAATAATCGTAAATTAACATCTGGTTTTTGGTAATCCTGTTACCTGTCAAAATATTAAAAAAATTGATTTAATAAATAAATTAATATTTTTTTAAACACAAATATAATAAATTTATATGGTTAAATAAACATATATGTATTATATATATATATATATATATATATATATATATATATATTTTAAGTATCAAAAATAACATTTCTGGAAATATAGCTCAATAATTCATATAGTAAGGCATACACAAAAAACAATGCTTACGTAATAATAAAATATTCAAAATATTTGACGAACACTGCTGCAAAGAAAAAAAAAACTTAGCTATTTCTATATAATAAAACACGAGAATCAAACAATGCTGAATTAAGGATAAAAAAAGAAAAAAAAAAAGACATATTAAAAAAATAATAATAAATAAACAAATAAATAAAAAATACTTATTGAAAACTATCCTAATTTATCACCTGATATTATATATTCCTATTACAATAAATTTAAATCTAAATATTAAAAAATAAGTTAGTTAACTAAAATAACAAATTACATATTTATTTAATTTTAAATCTAATCAATCAATGAATATTAAATAAGCATTTTTTAAACTGACAAGAAGTACTTCCAGACGTCGTAACATTTTAACTTTATTTCGGTGCAGTATTAGTAGTATTCGCCTTTTTTTTTTTTTTTTTTTTTTTTTTAGACAACTCTATCTGTAGTATTTTTTTTTTTTTCAAATAAGTATTTACGATTAAAAATATGAAGAAAAATACACTTCAATAAAAAAAAAAGTGAAAAATAAAAAGACGGATGCTAAGACTACTATCAAATAAACTACATACTTGCCAATATGCTAATTAATATTCCGTAATATGGTTAGCCCCGCCTTCTTTTTCACACCAGTACCTTTTTAGAGTATTTTTCTTCTTATTTAATCGTAATTGCATTTGAGAATTTTACTCTAAAAATTTACTGGTGTAAAAAAAAGAGCGGGGCTAACGACACTACGGAATATTAATTATGATGTTGGCAAGTATGATACTTTTATGCCGAGTTGACAACATTTTAATTTATCCTGGAGTATTTTTAGCCCCGTCTTTATTTAATACAACTTTTTTTTCTTTTCCTTAGAACATCCCCCCCCCCCTATTTTATCGTAGTTATATATTGGAAAAGGTTATTTTGTAAATAAAGCGTAAAGTAATAAAGGCGGCGCTTAAAATGCTCCTGAATAAACAAAAATGTTGGCAACATCTACAGTATTTTCCCGCATATAATCCGAGTGTCAAATAAATCGGTTTCACATCGAAAAATTTTATTTACATGCAAGGGTATATTTAATGAAGGGCGACTTCGAGAGAGATGCATGCGTGCCGAGTACCCGGAGCCCAAATAACATGACCCCACAACCTCAGAGATCAGAGAAGTAAAAAACAGATGAAAATAAAATTTTTACGAGATGAAAAAAAAAAATAAAACTGTTTATAGATCACTAGTCTCAACGATAATTAACACATTGACATATATACAGGTACCAGATGAAAAATATAAAAGAAAATAAAAGAAAAGAAGATAAATAAAAATTGAGCTAGGAAGGACAAACAGGAGGCAAAATAGGTCATTGCAATTGAAAAGGAAAAGAAAAAGCAGTCTTCCAATTAAGGAAGAACCTGCTCTCCAAAATATTCCCTGAGAATTTCTATTTTGGTCATTAAGTTATCAAATTGTTTCGTTCTATTTAGAACGGATTTGAATTTATTGATTAATATGATAAAATGTGGAACATGAATTTCGTTAGCGATACCATTTAAGATGTTATTTAACTCACAGAGTTGGCTAAGAGCGTTCTGCTGAGAGTATATATGTGAGGGAGTGGCATCCTGAGCGTAAGAGATTTCGGATTGGTCCGAGGGCGGTGTCTTAGTAGGGAGCTTAGGTATAGCTGACAATATTTTAATTTATTCCGGAGTACTTTTAGCCCCGCCTTTATTTCGTACCACTTTATTGATAGAAAGAATTTTTTCGCTAGATAACTTCGATGAAATAAGAAAACACTACTTTTAAAAAATATGTGGTGCGAATTAGAGGCGGGGCTAAAATTACTCCTGAATAAATTAAAATATTGGCAGCTATGGCTTAGGGAAGTCGAATTTAATAATTTTAGTGAAATTTCTATTTTCAGAGAATTTAGGACATCCGCAAAAACTCGCGAGATGGTCTCCACCACAATTACAACATTTTTTTTTTTTTTTTCAATAAAAATTTCTTCGCCAAGATTACAATCTTTGGTAAGATGCTTACACATCTGGCCTTCATTTGGCAGTTTTTTGCTGAATGAAAAAATAATTGACATTTATAACATTGTTGGGTTGCGGTAATTTTCAATAACAACTCTATAATACATAAGCTTTCGGATTTGGAAGACAGATTTACTTTGACCATTATTTGGGAAATGAATTTGGAATAATGGCAGCAGGGGCTGTTTAGTTTTAAAACTTACGAGGCAGTTAATTTTAAGGATTTCAAAGTTAAGTTTAGTAAGGGCATCTTCAATTTCAAGGTCAGCAGTTTGAATCGGGAGTCCTCGGATGACAGCTTTAAGTGGCGCATAAGCTCTATCATTTTTGACGTAATATTGTACGCTCATTTCGACAAGTTTAGATGTTATAATGTCATGATCGGAGAGTCCGGAAATAGTTTAATGAATTTTCATGCAGGGTACGTCATGAAATTCCAATGACATATGCCTTCTTAAAACATTTCTTTAAAAACAGTTTTTCCTGTTAATTATTGTTTACGAAGTGAAACTGATTTAGAAGAACTTCGGATTATACGTACGAAAATACTGTATAATGTTGATACGTGTGCATTTTTTTGAGAATATAGTTTATTAATTTAAATAAAAAGACACAAGTATAAAAGAATGCTGAAGTAATAATAAAAGTAAAAGATTAATTTTTAAAAGTAATCGTAACCTCAATGAGACCAATAGTAATTTAACAAAAAATTTTCATTTTCTTTTTAGTTTAGAAATGTGTTAAATATTAAAAATTAAATAAAAAAAACTTAGTTAATTAAATTAATTTAAAAAACAAATTACACGTTTATTTATGATTGAATTCATTCAATTAATATTATTAAATAAACATTTTTCTTTAAAAAAAATAACAAAAGGCACTTTTCTGAGAATATAGTTCATTAACTCACATAATAAGATCCAAGCACAAAACAATGCTGACGTAATGATAAAAGTAAAAGATAAAATATTTTCCAAATATTTAATGAATATATAGTATTGCTGAGAGAGAAAAAAAAAAATATCTTATCTATTTCCCCAATTGATTTCCAAGCGGAGAAAGATGGGCTTAGAAAAGAAAAGTGGATTCATTGAATTCGTCTCTCAGATAATGATTCCCTTATTTTCTTTTCAAGCTGTTTTTTTTCTTTTTCTGTTCTTTAAGAAGTTCTGGTTTTATTTAGGTATTTCCCTCTTAGATCTCCGAAACATTTTCTATTCCTTTCACGAAAATAAGTAAAATTTTACAAACTTTTGCAAAAGTTTTTTGGGAAATTATGGATTATAAAAAAGAATATCTTTTTTAAAAAACTCATTGTTTGAAAATGTTTTGTAATAATGTCTTCAAAAAAGTTTTCTTTTTTTTTTCTATAGTTATAATTTTTATGCATTCCCCTTTGTTTTATGATTTCTTATGTATTAACCTAAAGAAATAACTTTATTTAAAAACATAATAAAATTATCAAATACTAATTAAGTAATAAGTACATTTATCGATGTGCTACTTAAAAGTATATTTATTTTTAAGTTGTTTTTCAATAATACAACATTTGTGTTCATCTTTAAATGGTGCAACTCAAGAACATGAATATATTTCATTTAAAATACTAAATTTATTGCTGCAATTTTGAGCATTAATTAATGTATTATGATTTAGTATTTATTTACCTTTATTGGTGCATCATTGTTAGCTATTTTTTACGGTATAATTTATTTATATAAAGATAATATTCGATAGAAGTATTGTTTTCTATTTTGGATCTCATAAATTTTGTCTTTTTCGATCATTTTACATTTGTTTATACTTTGGTAGTTTTCTATATGTTGTCACATATAGAAAATTCGTGTTATCACATTATCATCATAAGTCGTGTTATCACATTATCATCATAAATTTCAGCCTTTATAAATCCACTGCAGGATGAAGGCCTCTCCTACGTAATCCCTATTGCATTTATCATTACATATAAAAATTGTTTTTAGAGTAAAGAATAAAATCCAATCTATAAGATTAATTTAAGCCTGTCTCAAATTAAGAAAGCTGATTTTTTAAAAAAAGAAGCATTTTTCAGTCATACATTCTGGATATTTATGGTTTTCTTCTTCTTTTTTTGTTTTGTTTTAAATTTCATATCGTTTTATTTAAATTTTTTTCTCTGTAGCACACAAATATTTAATTTTTAATTAAAAAACACAGTTCTATATATCTCTAACTCTATCTCTCTATTTCTATTTAAAATGTACGTCGTCTTATTAAAAAAAATGTTCCTTTTATTAGCCGTTGAAGTTATTATTATTTATTCAATGTATTTTTTATATTTTAGATGTATGCAAAATGCGCGATCTAATATGTAGTCGTAGGAGATTCTAAGCATTTTTTAAGAGAATGCTCTATTTACTCATTAACACGCTAGCGCCCAGTGTCCTCATTTGAGGACAGCTAATAAATTGGCACGTATATTTTTTGTGGTTTCTTGGAATGATTTCTGCTTTATAGTTACAGTTTATCGCGTCACTCTAAATGATCCCTGAAAGTTTTAATTATTAATTACTATTAATTGTTATTTCATAATTCAATTTATGTGCCTACTATTATTTTTTTTTCTTAATTTGGATTGTCATTGTATGATTTTTCATTCGTCGCACATATATTTCCTTTTTGCGCAGGTATACTAACTTAAATCAAGTTGAATAATAATATATATTATAATAATTTAATTTCGAGATCTTTGTCAGCATATAATAGGAAATTAATCTGTTATCTGTTATCTCAAATTTATTCTGGCTCGAAGTTTTCTCGTTAGAACACTAAACGTAAATAAATGAGGATAGGCTTTATACTTAAAACTATCAGAAAAATTGTTTAAGTTAATATATTTTACTGTCAGTTGTCTATATTAATTTAGAAGTATATTATTTTGCAAAATTAATTCGGGCGTTAACGCGTTAATAGAAAATGCAAATGCCGATCATATTTTACTTGTGAGCATGACACATATGACTATATACGACATACATATATAGTCACATGTGACTATATACGACATGTGACGTATATGTAACGAGTGTAACGCGTGTACATTACATATATAACTTCGTCTCATATATAACTTCTCTCTCTCTCTCCCTCTCTTTCCTTCTGTATATATATATATATATATATGTAGAAATCAAATTCAAAATAATGGAATAATAGAAATTATTAAAAAAAAAAAAATGGCATTGACAAAGCGTTATCCTATGTTGTATCCGTTATGTTTTATCCTATGATGAATTGTTGTAGAAAATATCTGTTGACAAAGTAGGTGTTCGAGTTTGGCGTTTAAAACATGAAGCTTTTGAGAAATTTTGTGTAAGACGCTCTGTCAAATTTGCGACATCCGCAGGGATGGAACACGGGCGCAGAATTCATACCGGAATCCGTTTAAGAAATTTCCCTACCTATAATATCGTTGATTTAAGAAGTAGAAATTTTTCTTACATTGAGAGTGGTATGAATTTTGCGCCCGTGTTCCATCCCTGCATCCGTTATGGTATGGGGATGCCTAAATGCTGTTAGAACAGGACAGTTATGTATCTTAAAACAGCGTGTAAATTCTGCAATATATCAATATATACTGAAATACTACGTGATCCCATCTTCTGAGGATTTATGAGAAGACAAATTTATTTTTCATCAAGATTCCGCTTCGTGTCATATTTTGAAATCGGCTCGTAAATGGCTAACAGAATGAAATATTTCGGTATTAATAAACTGGACAAATAACTGTACCAATCTGAATCCGATGGAGAATTTATGGCATCGTCTAAAGAAAAGGGTTCATGACCTTGGTTACCAGATGAATACTACAATTTCATTTTTTAACATCAATAACTATTTTGAGCATCAAGCTATTGATTGCATTTCCCGCTCAGCGACTTAAATCCATTCGACATCTTAATTACATCCAGTAATCTATAAAAGGTACAAAATATCTTAAGAATGTTCTTTAAAAGTCATGAACTAATTATAGATATCTATAAGATGTTTAAATGTAGATGAAATTTAGACGTGCTTTTTGCAATGTCTAATAGATGTAACATGTTAGATCAAAACAAGATTTAGATATTTTCAGTGTCTATTGGATTTAATAAGTTCAGTTATTGGATATTTGAAGAATTATCGGATATTTAACAGACATCTAATGGATGTAAAAAAGAGTGACATCTCTCGTGCTAATAGATATTTGTAGGATGTTTATAGAAATTTAATGGATCATTTTTTAACACTTGTAGATGTCCATAGCTGCCAATATTTAAATTTTATTTCGGAGTACATTTAGCCCCGCCTTTTTTTCTCACCAGTTTGTTTATAGAAAAAAATTCTCCCATATATAACTTCGATAAAGTAAGACAAAAATACTTTTAAAAAAATAAGTGGTATGAAATAAAGGCGGTGCTAAAAATACTCCGGAATAAATTAAAATATTGGCAGCTATGGATGTCTTATGGATGTAAGTGGCTGTGTGGGTTACGTCCGATTTAGTGTTTAAATAAAGCCATTGTTTTGAAAATTAGTGGTGTGAGAAAATAAAATTGTAGTATTCATCTGGCAACCCTGTTCAGGGCCTAGTACACACCAATAAAATTGAACACATTGGTGCATTGAAGATTGCATGGAACAGTATCGGTAGCAATAAATGTAAACAGCTATGCCTGAATGAAATTCATGCATGAAAGGATAAGCTATTATTCTAGCAAAAAGTGACATGATAATGTATTAATATTACTTAGTTTGAAAATGATTTTTTTCAATATTCTAATTTTTTGAATGTATGTAAACCACCATCCCTATAATAATTACAAAACTTTGAATAAACACCATCAGATGCAAGATCTCGCAACAATTGTTTCGGGTCGAAAGAAGACACGACCCTTCGTCAGACAAAAAATCTACGAACGAGTGCTACGAAAAAAGGAACAACGCACCAATTGCAATGCGCGCGCCTACATTGTTCCCCTGACGAAGTTTCGTGTCTTTTTTCGATCCGAAACAGTTGTTGCGAGTTTATGCATTTTCTGGTGTTTGTTCAAAGTTGCTGCGTTGCAATTTTATTTGCAGCACTCGAACATGCTTTGTTCACCTATCGTGTATTATTTCGACTTCAAAAAATTGTTGCTAGTTCTTGCATTTTATGGTGTCAAAGTTTTGTACTTATTATTGTTAACGCTAGTTCTTGGTGCTTCTTTCTAATTATCATCCTTAAACCTTTTGATTATTCAGTTTAAGATTAATTTGAAATAAGTCAATTTGAGATTAATTTGTAATCAAATGCTATGCATTTTTTAAAGCTTAAGAAAGGTTTACATATTCATTTAAATGTCTATTTTCTATTTATATCCTCTTAGTTTAAAACGTTCCTTAAAATTGAAAGGTTTACTATTATTTTGAATTTTGATTGTATATATATATATTTCAGCGATAAAGAATTTCAACAGTAAAATATTAAAAATTTTTGCTGTAAAATACAAATATGTTGTATTCTCTTTTTACATAGGTTTCTTAAATATATATATATATATATATACATATATATATATATATATATATATATATATATATATATATATATATATATATATATATATATGTATATCTTTTTTTCTTTTGTCAGTGCACTGTTCATTTTTACAATATTTCTATATTAATTAAAAGATAATCCAAATGCTAGTGAATAAATTTAAATAATTTATTTGATCAAATTCAACTTATAGTGAGAGTGTGCTTTTTGTTAAAGGAAACGAGTTAAAACTAATTCAAGCTAAGTTAATTGTACTATTACATAACAAAGTGTTGATTTTTTAAATAATAAACAAATATGTCTGATTTCAAAATCAGGGCTTACAATGCTAATTCATCCCAAATAACCTGAAATTTTTATTCAATAAATCATGCGTAAAATATCTTAATATTTACTACTTTTGAAAAACAGTCAAAATAGAAAATTTATTTTTTATATATCCTTTCTCAGCAACTAATAAACGTAAACCTTGGCACTGAATTGCAAAAATGAAGCTCACTAACATAATATGTCTTCCATTTTTAAATTCAATGAATAAGAGTTAAATAAGGATTCTTCTTAAACTTGAATAAAATTCATTTCATTTAAAACTCATCTCTCTTTCGTCTGTTGCATTATTCAAATACTGGGGAAAACATACGTCACTCCTCAAATAGAAAGTATTTTCTTTTAGAGGATCGTTTAAACGTTCAAAAACCAACGAACATGTGTGTGCATCTCCCATGCTTTCATTTAGGTATTCATAATAGCATAAATGAAACGTAAATAGGAATTCTGAACAATTTTTCTTTCTTTCTTTTTTTCTTTTTTTCCCCAAAATTTCCATTCAGACATTGCGTAATATTGATTAATTTTTCAAGTTTTTCCACCCTGATACTCTTATTCTTTATCCATCTTTAGAAATCCCATTAAGATAACGAGCTTTTATTCTACACAGCATAAGTTCTATTCAGTAATAAAGTTACTCAAAAATCTTTCATTCATGCTTGATAAGAGTTTAAAAATGATCTTTTAACAGCTTATTTTTTTTTTCTTTTTTCCAAAAATCTCCTCGGAGATATAAACGAGGGAAAGCGATTTTTCCTTATGGCATTTCATTTTCCCGAATTTCAGAATTAAAATAATTGTATACTTAATTATTTAATTCTCTCTATTTCATTTCCATGCAAAAAAGTTAATTACCAAAGCTTCAAGTAAAAACCGATAATTGCTTTCCATTAAAAGCAAGATAAAAATCAAAACCAATTAAACGGTATTGCAATGACCGTGAAGCATTTTTATAAAAGAGAAATGTTTTAATAAAGCTATTTATTTCAGGAAAGAATGAAAATTTCTTTTTTTTTTCTCTAGAAGATAAATAACCTAAAAATTTTTAACTGAAAGATAATTGAATCTTTATAATCTACTTGAAAACTTATTGTTTCACAAATGGAATTTGGTGAAATATTAAGGGACTAAATATAAAAGATTCTTATTTTATATTGCTTTATAATATATGTAAAATCTAAATGATATCAAGATAGATTTTAACGATTAAATTTAGAAATGTATTATTAATATCTATGTAGAATTGTTTTGAAATATATGTCTCTTCTTTAATAGCTGACAGTATGTTTATACTAAATTTAATTCTTAGGCATTAAGAATCTTTACTTTAAAAACTGTTTTATTTATATATTAACTTTTTTCTTTTTTTTTTTTTTCCAAAGAATTAAAATTCACGTTATTTTTAAATATCATATCATATATAAATGATATAATTCTTACAGTAAGATAATATATTTGTATTATGTATTATGTTATATATAAATATATATATATATATATATATATATATATATATATATATATATATATATATATATATATATGTATATATCTTTATTATTGCTAGCTACAAAGTGCTTTTTCTTTCTTTCTTTTTATACAATTAGAATCTTCTTAATTGTAATACTCTGAAGTATATTGAGTTTATATATATATATATATGTATATATATATATAGAGAGAGAGAGAGATTGTTTGGAGAGTAATTTCGTTTTTTCCTTTGAAAATGAAAGACGATTTTCTAATATTGTATAATTATTTTATTGAATTATATATTCTCCACTTTGATCGGTTTCTTAGCGATCTCATGAGTTGTTATTTAGAAACTTTCATAAATAAATACTTTTATTTTGTCTTCATTAGTATAAACTGGTTTTCCAGAACGTAATGCAACTTCAACGTCAAAATTGCCTGAACAAATTTTGGTAAACCAGTTTTGACACTGGCGTTCTTTAAATAAATTTTTCGTATACACATCGTATACTTTTTTCCTTCTTTGAACTGTGTAATCGCCTTTTTGATAGCAAAAACAGAATATGCCGAAAATGTCGCTTCCGATTATCTTTATATGATAGGGCACCAATCAAAACCTATTTAGCAGAATAAAAGGAACTTTTTCACCAGAAAGCCTTGCTATATTTGCTGTTACAATATATAATTGTAATGCAGCTTAATCGTGAAGATGATGTGAAAAAAAAAAAAAAAAAAAAAAAAAAAACATTTAAATACTTTGCTGAGAAAAACGAAATTACTTTCTGAACAACCCAATAGCAGAATATAAATACAACTTCACGCTTTTATGCTTTGAAAAAAAGGTCTATACTACATACAGTAATTACTTTTCAATAAATGTCAAGCTTCATGTAATGCTTCATTAATATTTATCTACTTAAATTAAAAAAAAATATATATATACCTATAGATGCTTTTTATATTTATTTTATTAAATTAACTGATACTGCCTATTATATACATTTCATCTTCAAAATATACCGCACTTTATAATATCTGTCTGATGACTATTGATTTTCTATTAAATTTTTGTAAAAATAAAACGAATTTGAAACCCGTCCTTATAACATTCAAATCATTTATCAGAATATTACGAAAAAATGCCTTTTATTAAAATTCAGGAATTTTCATATTAATAGATTTTTGAATCATTAATCAAAACGGAACTTAACTTTATTAATGAAATAGCTTGAGTTGATTAATCACCTTTGATTAATGAGTCGAACAAAGCACTAGATATGCCAACAGCATGCGTTAACATCACCGTATCTCTAGTTCATTTTCCCAATTCCCTTATTTCAACTCAGTATTTAATGAGAAAATATTCTATTATATGCGTGATCAGTAAAGCTTTATACCATTATGCGCAGCTGTTAATTATCTAGAATATTACAAATAATATAGTTAACAGTGTATGTGTTTATTTGCATTATTAAGCACTTAGAATTTTTAATTAATTTTCTGTGTACTAAATAAGAAGAAAGTATTGGAAAGTATTCGCGAAACTTTTCTACATTCGGTTTTTGCTGAATTTACACGTTTTCAGATATTATAAGCATTGTAGGGTTACCTATTTTTTGAAAATATCCATTTATATTGCATGTGTCTCTTTGTTTGCGTGTGCATACTTCCCAGCATACTAATTAATATCCCGTAGTGTTGTTAGTTCCGCCCTTTTTTTCACACCAGTAAATTTTTAGAGTAATGAACTCCAAATGCAATTACGATTAAATAAGAAGAAAAATACTCTAAAAAGATGCTGGTGTGAAAAAGAAGGCGGGACTAACAATACTACGGAATATTAATGAGTAGGTTGGCAAGTATGCATGTGGGTGTACTACCAAAAATAGTTGCCTCTGTATCTAACGAAAAAATGCACAGAATTTCACGGAAATTTATGTTTGACTGAATCTTTTTAATTGGTGCTGATCCCATATTTTGTATATCACACAGTAGGTGGCCTTACTGTTTCCTTTATGTGAGTGATATATCTTCCCTTCTATAAATATACATGAACAAAAATTGATATATGAAATAATTATAACTAAAATTATAGGAATTCAATATATTTGTTTATTAGTCGATAGAAGACGACAGAGTACTTTCCACCGATCATACAAAAGCTATATCGCTGCGTCTATAGTGTATAAACGCTCTAAATTTTATATTTAAGATAACCATTATGAAAAACTACGCTGACTCACTTTGGAACATATCGGTCGAAAGATAAAGCTACTTTCCTGCAAATTTATTCATTTAGGGACATAGTGTACTTCGGATTATTATATACATATGCACCACAATTTACATGCAAGATGATTTTATTAAAATTTTTACTGATTGAATTTGGGTGTATATCATCCAAAAGGCGCGCTGCTATGTAAATATTTTAGAGTTTTCGTAATTTTTAGGCCAGTTACTAAATTAGAATATTATAAAAAAAAAAAAAAAAAAATGTGATGGTCATATTACACTAGTTTATAGTTAAATATAACACTTTTATACCCTTTATGAAATATATATATATAACCATAATTGAAGGCTTCACATTGTGATTTATTTTCAATATCGCTGTATTTGCGAGTGGGCATTATAGAGTGGTCTCCAAACTGATCGCCATTTGTGAAGTACCAAGCAACGAGCGGTCATCGCTATTTGTAACACGTTCATGCCTTATCCGGGATTCGAACCCGGGCCCTACCGTGTGGGAATCAGGGACGCTAATCACCAAATTGTATGGGCTGCTCTTATATGTAAATAAAAATCGTAATAAACTTTTATGATGTACTTCATACTTTAATATTTATCACTGCTGCAAAACGCATTTTTTTTTTTTTTTAATTCCTTTCGTACCACTATTTAAATAAATAAATAAATTTATGCTGGTAAATCTGCAATTTACCTGCATAAATTTATTATAAATTTTATGTTATGGACATTAGTGGTACGAAAACAATAGTAATAAAAATAAAGTCGCCTGTACTGTGAAAAAAAATAAATAAATAAAAGGAAATGAAGTATAATATATTTATATTTCAAAAAAAAAAATAAATAAATAAATAAATAAATAAAATTCTTAGCAATGAAAAAACACTTTCCGCAATATAGAAAAAAAAAAACTTTTTAAAACAAGAAATTTAGAGAAACTTTATAATTCTAAGTTTGGGAATATTGTTTAGTTCCTCTTTTCATTAAACTGAATCTTTATTCAATCTCCTCCTTTTAGATGTTTAGACTTATGTTTTTAGAGGGAAAAAAGTATTGCATAATTTCCTGAAATTCGGCAATTACCGGCAAGATATAAGAGTAATTAAAAGCTCTCTCTTTCAGACATTAAATCTTCCTTCCGTAGATTAACTTTTTGAAGCCGTATCTTGTGGTAATTAACAAATCAGTGTTCTTTTTTATGAGTAACTTAATAGTGCACATATAAATATTTTTTTTCTATTATAATGCTATTAAATATAATGATCACCCCGTTTTTCTTATTATTTTCTTTTAATTTTGTGTGAAGAAACATATTAAACTGTTATTATATTTTACCGCATGACAGCTAACATAAAATAACGCTACAGATTTTTTTGAAAATATATTCATTTTATGTAATCAAAACATTTGTAATATTTATTTTTTCTATCGTAAAAAAAAAAACCCAATCCACTCTGAGCATTTGCTTGAATTTTAAAATTTATATTCTTTAAAATTGTATTATTAAAAAAATTCTTTAAAATTCATTTATTCTTTAAAATTGTTTAACTTTTATTATATTTTACTGCATGACAGGTAACATAAAATATTGTTACAAAATCTTTAAAAATATATTTACTTTATTCAATCAAAACATTTTTAATATTTATTTCTTGTATTATTTAAAAATACTTAATCCACACTGATCAATTCCTTGTATTTTAAAATTTATATTCTGTAAAAATAATGCAATATATAGAAAATTTTATTTCATTATTATTTTTTTTTTTTTTTCAGAAAAATTACGCTTAAGTAATTAAACTAAATTCTACTAAGTTTATGAAAAATATATCATTTAAAAAAGAAAAGAAAATAGATAAACTTTATAATTTTTTATGTAGTTATATCATTGAAATCAGCGAATCATAAAATTAAATCTCCACTCATTCTCATCTTATGTATATTTAGATTTATTCCTTTACTTCGAAAAATGCAATTTTTCTTATTTTCTAAATTTCTTTCTTACTTTTTCTTTTTTTTGTTGAGCAATTACTGCTAAGACATAGCAGTGATTAAAATCTTTCTCTTCTGATCATTAAACATCCCTTCCGTAGATTTATTTTATTTTTCAAAATATTTGGTGGTAATTAACAAATCAGTGTGTTCCATTTTAAGGACTATTCTAATACGCGTGCTTAAGATTTTTTTTTTTTTTCAGTTAAATGACTATTTAAAATAATGGTTAACATTTTTTCGTATTGTTTTATTTTTATTTTTTGTGAAGAAAACAGATTAAATGTGTAAGTGTTATTATAACTTTTCACGCACCAGTTAAAAAACTGTTTGGAGGTCACGTAAAATTTCTTTTACTTAAGAAAAAACGAATCTATCCTTCAGGTTTTTTTTTTTTAAACAATACATTTCTATATTCCTCGCACATGGTCTACTGGCATATGTATTTGTCATTGGCTTTTATCGCATCAGTTCCTGAGAATTAAACATAAAATATATAACAAGAAAAAGGTACACAGAGAACAAATTTTGTGACTAACACCTAGAAATGTCCTCTTTCTAAATTTTAGTTCCTTTTGCTGACGAATTCTAAAAACTCCATATCAAAATTCTAGATCCCTTTCCTATATTATCGAAGACAAACTTATTTAAAAATTCTCTGCAAATAAATGAAACCTCAAGAAGTGAGTTTTAGTAACAATAATCTAGGTTTAGGAACCAATTCTAGGAAATAAAGCGAGAATTTCTCGCTATACAAAGGATTCGTAATCTCCATAATATTCATAATATCGTTTCGACATCTAGAAATGTATAGACTAGAAATTCTCGATCATTTCGTCTATGCAGGTTGTTTGTTTACTTTATACTTATAGCTCGTAAATCTATAGTTCAAGTTGAGGGTTTCGGAAAATGACTACTTATTCGTTCTAGATAGAGGCGGTATATATTTTTTCTCACTATAAAAACAATTTGTTAAGTAATGTAAATATTTAAAGGATGCTAACTAGAGTGGCTTTCTGTTTAAAATAGGAGAGTATTCTGACGACAACGTGTTAATGTAGAATAAAAAAAAGTAAAAAAAAAAAAAAAAAAAAACTTTGAAAATATATTTCTTTTCTGTCATAGAATTCCTTAAAGGGCAGCAGTTTCTTAGATTCACCACTCAAGCCCTGACTAACGCCAGGGCATGAGGTGCCCCCTTTAGGCATATGCAGAAATTCTGTAACCTAAAGACCTCTTATGCCACTGCAAGCATCCCCCCAGAATTGGTTTGCCCCGGGGCTCCAGGTATTCTAAGTCGGGCCCTGTAACCACTCAATCTTTACAATTTCGCGACCGCATGATTTTGTCTTTTTGACAATAAAGTCCGCCTGTGTGCGTTATTCTCCCAAATCACAATATTTCAGAAATAAATTTTCTTTATTCACATTTATATTGCAAATGGATATACATTATAATTATATTCTTTCTGAACAAAATATCTGTATCCATAGTATATTTCATTCTACAAATACGAATATTTGGTAGATTCGTCATAAATAAATACCATGGAAATTGCGAAAGAAACGCTCACTGGCTGAGTTACAGATTTTCAAATGACGTGAAATAACGTCAGCGGTCGCGACAGTGTTAATGACCAACAGTAAGAAATCATCACAGAAAATTACAACAAAATTCTATTTAGAAATTAATTTATAAATTACTAGAAAAACTTCACCATAATTCTGTAATTCTTATTATGTTTATAAATTCTTGTGGCTACCGATTATAATTATTATTGTTCTTGTAATTATTAATAATTTTATCAATATTTACACAACGTTAAAATAGCCAATGTAAAAAGTTGTTAACACTTTTGGGACCGCATGTTTTTGTGTTTTTGACAGTAAGCTCCACCTGTGGGAGCTATTCTTTTATATCACATTATTTTAAATCAATGTTTTATGTATTCATATTTAAAATATAAATTAATATACATAACGAACATATTTTTCCTAATCAAAGTACTTATATCCATAATGCATTGATTGAACAAATGTGAATATTGTGTATAATGTTAAGAAATAATGTAACCTATGTAACCTAAAGAAACACCCACTGGCGGAGTTACAGATTTTCAAATGACGTGAATTCACGTCAGCGGTCACGAAAGTGTTAAGTGCAGACTGCAATTTCGATAGCCTAAAGCGTACTGTCATCAGTGCAGAATGATGAAGTGGATTATTACTCATATATATATCTATAATCAGTTTCCCTTCCTATATATATGAGCAATAATCCACTTCGTCATTCAGCAGTGATGACGGTAAACTTATTTACGCTACTGGAACATTTAACAATTGTTTACATTTGCATTTTTAATGTTGTATAAATAATGATATTTCTGCTCTGCTTCAAGTCTAATTATTTATTAATATTATTATTCGTATTGGTATTTTAAGATTTTTATGATTTAAATTAAAGCAAGATACGGCTTTCTTTTCTTTTCTTTCGTTTTTCTTTCTTTTTAGAAATAAAAAGTTACAGCAATTGAAATAATATATGTCTACCGTAGAAAAATATATCCTTTAATAATAATAATAATAATAATAATAATAATAATAATAATAATAATAACGTTAAACTGTTCTAAGTTTAAAAATAATGTTGAGTTCTTTTTAATCAAAAAATTGAATCCCTTCACATGTTTACGCATAATCTCTCTGCTTTTCGAAAAAAAAAAAAAAAACAACGTAATATCCTTAAATTCCTCAATTACTGGCAAGATATAGCAGTAATTAAAAGCTTTCCTTCCGCAAACTATTTTTGGAAGTCGTATCTTGCGGTTACTAGGAAATCGCGTTTTTTTTTTTTTTTTTTTTTTTTTTTTTTTAAGACTATCGTAAAAGTGAGCGTTTAGGATTCTTTCTATTAAAAGACTATTTAAAATAATTGTAATTTTTTGTGTATTGTTATATTTAAATTTTCTGTGAAGGAAATAATCGTCCTTAATTGATATTATATTTTATTATTAAGCAGTTAATATAAATAAAAGCTAAAATACCTTTAAAATGCATTTTTTTTTTTTTGATCAAATTATACCCAGTATTTTTTTTATTATCTTGTTTTAAAAAACTCAATACGATAGTCGTACCCCACGCTCCGATCCTTCCTTTTTTTTAGGGTCACTTTCAGGAATGAGAAATTTCCGCCCCATTTGCTATCACTATTTTTATAATCTCTATCCCATTTAATCACGATACATAACTATAAAAAGTATTATAGAGATTACTGAATGAAAATAGTGGTTACATAAAATCTAGAAATTTCTCATCCCTTATAGCATAGGTGCCACTATTTTAATTTATTCCGGAGTATTGTTGACCCGCCTTTATTTCACACCACTTTATTTATAGATATTTTTTCTCTAATTTATAACTTCAATAAAGTAAGGAAAAAATTATCCTTCAAAAGTAAATGGTATGAAAAAAGGCGGGGGCTAAAAATACTCCGGAATAAATTAAATGTTGGCACCTATGCTTATAGTGTCCTGGAAAGAAAGAAAAAAAAAAAAATGCGGGGAGTGACCATTTTTAAATTTGTATGCTTTGAAGTAAAGCGTGATGCAAGATTTTTTTTCTATTAAATTTAAAGTATTTAAAATAAGATATGTTTAGTTTAGAAAATATATCACTTACTGTATATATAAACTTTAAAGATTTAAGTTAATGAATATCGGTGAATTCTTTTTATCATAAAATTGAATCCCCACTAATTCTCCATTTTAACACTTTCGCTACCGCATGCTTTCGTCTTTTTGACCTTTCGTGTTTTGGACCCTCGCCTGTGGGCTTTATTCTCCCGAGTTGCAATTTTTCAGAACAATTTTTTCTGAATTCACATTTATATTAGAAAGGGATATACATCATAATTATATTCTTTCTAATCAAAGTATTTGTATACATAGACTATTTCATTATAAAAATGTGAATATTGATTATATATTTAAGAAATAAATAACATACAAATTGCGAAAGAAACGCCCACTGGTGGAGTTACAGATTTTTAAATGACGCGAATCTACGTCAGCGGTCGCGAAAGTGTTAATTTTTAATTGTCTGGCATTACTGAGAAAAAAAAAAACATTGAATATATATATATATATATATATATATACAGTTTTGTTCTACACTCACCGGGACAAACTAGTTTTTAAGCAATATAGGCGTGACTCTCGAGTGTTTCTCTTATTATTATTATTATTGTTATTATTATTATTTTTGAATAAAGTTTTTAAATGCTAATGCTTACATAAAGGAATATACGTAGTACTAATTCTGTTTGCAATCGATGTATTTATTTCACTGATTGCATTGATACGAACATCGTGTTCGAATTTGCAAAAAAATGAAACACACAGATTTTAAAGATACAAGATAACTGGCAAGCAATCAGTGAAACAAGATTTTAAAATTTATATAGTTGGCGGAATTATCACCAGTATTTTTATACAGTATATTCCCTTGTTAGGTTTAAGATTTTTAATATCAAAAAATGCTGTAAAATATTAATAGTGCAGAAAATTAAGAAAATTCAAGAATTGTACGAAATGTGAGTGTACTCATGTGCAGTGAATAGCTTTCATAGATGGAGGAAAGTGCTAAAAAATACTAGAAAACAACCGGTCGTAAATTGGTGAATATGACGTATCCGAATCGATCCGGTAATAAGGATTAATGTGACTCTTAATCCTTTTAAACATCTCTGCCTTCCCTTAAAATTATTACCTCTTTTTATTTCATAAATTGTGGAGCTAAAGTTAAGTGGAGATAGGTATCATAGTTCGTACAGGCTTTAAAATTTCTTAATTTTCTGCATCAGTATTATTATTTAGCAAATTTTGATATAAAAAAAAAACTTAAAACTTATAAGGAAATGTATTCAGAGCTGCCAAACTAATGCGGCAAATAGCTATTTCCTCCCCTTTTTCTACACCACTTAATTTTTAGAATTTTCTTTTTTTTTTTTTTTTTTCTTAAATCATCGTAGATAAATTTAAAGAGAATTAAAAGTAGGGCCGCGGTAGCCCAGTCGGTAGAGCGCCGACCTCGTAATTGGAAGATTGCGGTTCGGTACTCGAGCCGGCTAAAGACCGTTGTGCACACTAATGGTGGCTGGTGCACGTAAAATCTGTCGTGGCCGCAATCTCCCCCATCAGAGCCTGATTAAGGGGGAAGCACACATTATTTATACTTACACCGTTATTTTTTAACAAATACTTTCCTTCTATAATAAACAGAAAATTCTCATTAAAAATTATTTTAAAAGAATTCCGGTGTCTAACAACGGTGAGTAAATTGGATTGTTTTACACCGTTCATTTTTTATAAAAAATATTTCCTCGTCAAAGCGTGGAATTTCTATGACATCAAGTAAAAAATAACTGTAAAAATATTCCGGTGAGAGCGGAGATAATGTGTGCTTCCCCCTTAGTCAGGCTCTGTCCCCCCATGTTCCCATAAAAAATTATACCTCTGGGGGTCAACGAAGCGGGAGAGCCATCCCTTCCGTGGAGGATGAAAATTGCGATGGCATGTCTCCGGACCACCTCTAGGTGTGAGTCTCAGATCGTCGCCAATTGCCCATCTGCGCAGCAGTGCGACGTAAAACCCATCCAACCAACTAAAGAGAATTACTCTAAAAATTAAGTGGTGTAGAAAAAGGGGCGGCACTAAAAATTTGCCGAATTAGGTTGGCACCTCTGTATATTGTACAAAAATCTGGTGGGAATGTCCTTGAAAAAAGGCGTATACTTACGAACCATGGGTATTATCTAAAGAAAGGGAAAATACATCGATTAGAAACAAAATTATTACTATGTACATCCCTTCATGTAAACATTAGCGTGGAAAAAGTAAAAAAAAAAAAAAAAAAAAACGAAAGCACGCCCACATTTGGATTTTATTATTAAACATAACCATATACACCTAGTTCTTAAAGGTTTAAAGTACATTTGCGGTCATAGTTTCCTGTGCAATTCTCAATCCTTTTGTAGAGCTCCATGTTTACCCATGACCGTAGAAAAATCGTATGTTACGGTAATGATTTTTATAAATTTTCGAAATTAAGAGTGATCAGTTTTTTTTTTTTTCTATTACAGACTATTTAAAATAATCGCAATATTCTTTGTGCATTGTTCAATTTTTATTTTTGTAAAGATAATACATTATTTTCTTAACTGCTATTATATTTTAAAACTTAACTTTTAATTTAAATTAAAGGTCTATTATCTTTGAAAAGCATTTATTTAACCGAATAAATTATTCTTAGTACTTAATTATACTATCTTTTAAATAACGCAATACATTCTGGTAACATATTTATACTTTAAAAGTTGTATGACTTTTACTAACGTGAGACATGCGACGTTTTCATTTCACCAAACAAAAAGTTTATATTCATTTTTTAAAAACATTACTTGGTTTAGATAAATATATTACTTTAAAAGAAAAATAATTAAAGGTAAACTTCATAATTCTAAGTTTAAGAGTATCGTTAATTTTCTCCTATCACAACATAGAATCCCTATTTATTCTCTTCTATATGTATATTTAAATTCATCCTTCAGAAACAAGTGGAGGAAAAAACGTATTGCATAATTTTCGTAAAATTTTCAATTACATGAAAGATATAGCAGTAATTAAAAGCTTTCTTTTCCATACATTAGATCTTTCTTTTTAGGATTAATTTTTTAAATTCGAATCTTGCTGTAATTAAAAAATATGTCGTCATTCGTTAAAGATTAACCTAATAATAAACGGTTAATATATTTTTTCTTATGAAAAAGTTACTTAAAATAATGAAAAACTTTGTTACATATTACTTATTTTATTTATTTATTTTTAAAGAGTTTATATTCTAATTTCTTATAATATTTTATCGCATAACAGTTTATATAAATTAAAATAAAATATTTTTGAAAATGCATTTATTATGTTTGATTTAATTATTTGTAGTATTTTATTATATTGTCACTTAAAAATCTAAATACACTATAGTGATACTTTTATTCTTCTAAATTTGTATGCTTTGAACTTAAGTGATGCTTCTGACTTTCTTTTCTTTTTCTATAAACATAAAGTTTAAAATATTTAAAGTAAAATCTGTTTAGTTCAGAAAAATGTATCACAAAAAAAAAAAAAAAAAAAAGTTAAACTTCATAATCTTTACGCTAAAGAATACCGTTGAATTTTTCTTATCATTAAATTACAATAATTTATTCTCATCCTGTCCCACCAGATATTCCGCACTCAAACCTGGTTTCCCGTGTTCAATTCCAGGTTGCACTCGCCGATTTAGCCGTTCGGAGTTTTTCGTGGATTTCTAGGAAACTTTCATAAATACAGACTAGGACCCTTTAAAAAGGACTCAACAGGGGGCACACCAGGGCCAAGGACCTTCGTGAGATCAATTGGCCTTAAACCGAACACACACATGTACACACATATTCTCTTCCCTTTCAAGGTTTCGATATATTCTTCTCCTCTGAAAAAAAAAAAAAAAAAAAAAAAAAAACATAATATATGTAGAGAGATATTCTGCATTTACGAACAAGATATAGCTTTAATTAAAACTCCCTTTTCCAGACATTAAATCTTTCTTCCGCTGATTAACTTTTTGGAATATCTTATGGTAATTAACAAATCAGATCTTTATTTAAGGCTATTGTAATAGTGAACAGTTCGAATTTTATTTTTCTATTTAAAAAATATATAAAGTAATTTTGATTTTTTTGTGTAAAATTTAATGCAAATTTTCGTGAAGATAGATGATTTTATTGACTGTTATTATATTTTATCATTTAAACGTCAATATAATATAAAGTTCAAATATCTTCGTAATTCATTTATTTATCATTCGAAGTATTTATTAGGTCTACCCTCTCGATTTCAATTAATAAATTGACACTGGAAATTTATCCTGAATAATAAAATAATTTAAAATAATCTCAGGAAATTATTAAAACATCATTAGGAAAAGGTTCATATAAGCATTGTTAATAAAAAATTTCCGGTGAAATTTTATTAAATAGCATGAACAGAACTTTCCGACATACCTAATACATATTCTGCATTTTCAAAAAAAATAATTCACTCAGTTACGTATATATATATATATATATAAATAATAGATATCGTAATAAGATTAAATCATAAAATTCAGCTATTAATAGTACTAAGACAATAACAGCACACTAAAATATAGAACTGAATTTAACACAGAGGTGAACTTAAATAAAACAGTTCCACATAAAAGAGCCATTCAATGCATAGATCCACAAACAGCAAAATCAAGGTATGATTAACAATTGAAATGATACAACTCAGATAAAGCGCCATTGCAGCTATAATCAAAGTGCATGTAAACTTTTTAAATTACTGATGGTAAGCCAGATTGGCAAACATATGTATATATATAATAATATATACATTAAATCATAAACAAGATTTTAAATAAATGAAAAAACTGTTTATATTAAACAAAATACATTTAAATTAAATGCGCATAAGCAGCAGATGGAATTTAAATGCAAAGATAAATAATAGAGATCGTAATAAGATTAAATCATAAAATTCAGCTATTAATAGAACTAAGACAATAACAGCACACTAAAATATAGAACTGAATTTAACACAGAGGTGAACTTAAATAAAACAGTTCCACATAAAAGAGCCATTCAATTATATATATATATATATATATATATATATATATATATATATATATATACGTGTGTGTGTGTTTACTTTAAAATTTATGCAATTTGAACATCAAAGTAATATAATAGCAGAAACTTTAAAACAAATGAAAATGTAAAAATGATTAACCCCTTAACGCGCGGTGTCCTCGCTGCGAGGACGCAAAATTTAAGATCCAGCTGCAAAAATTCATCCCGGAAAATTTTTAGCAAAATTTCACGTTTATAACATATCAGAAAAGGCCGGTTTTTTAAACCTTAAAATTTAAAATTTCTTTCAGTTTAATTAGGTTAATGAATTCCGGTAGCAGTATAATTTAAATGCTTCAAATTGTCTTGCGCCGCAAAGGGTTAAAATAACATCTGTTGCGTTGTATACTTGCCAATATTTTGAGTTTTTAAATAAGATTTATCACCACATTTTTTAATTGATATTTGTCATAACAATTTTCTACGATGGAATAAAATGAAGTTTGTTACAAAAATTTTCTGGGATAAAGTATATTATATTTATTTATATTTTACGATTATATTTATTTACCTTACACATGAGAACTGTACGTTTAGAAAATTATATTGTAAAATAGAAAATAAATAAATATATAAATAAATAAACTTTATAGTTCTAAGTTTAAGAATGATTGCAGCTCCTTCTGTCGTAAAATTTAATCTTTACTCAATCTTTCACTTTTACATCTTTAGGCATACTGTCTTAAAAAAAAAAAAAATATATATATATATATATATATATATATATATATAATAAAATTAAAAAAAAAGGAATCGTATTGCATTTTTTTTTTTTTTTTCAAATTTCGCAACTACTGGCAAGATTAATTAAAAACTCGCTCTTCCAGATATTAAATCTTCCTTCCGCAGATTACTTTTTGAAGTATCTTGTGGTAATTAAGAAATCGGGACTATTCTTTAAGGATATTTTAATAATGAATGCTTAAAATAGTTTCTTTAATATTAAAAGATTATTTAAAAGAATTTTAATCTTTTTTGTGCATAATTTGATTTATATTTATTTATTTTACGTTATTTATTTATTTATTTATTGAATAAATTAGTTCATATTCTTAACTAATTTTATTATATTGCCACATAAGGATTAGTATCAATTAAATCTAAAAAGAAAAAAAAAATCATTAAACGTTAAAAAATTATTTGAACTAAAGCAAGACATAGTGTGCTTTTCTTTTCTCTTAAATAAAATCTACTTAGTTAAATATATATATTTATATGCATATGTATCGTAAAGAAAAAAAAAAAAATAATAAAATAAATAAAAATAAACTTTATGTATCTAAATTAGAGAATGTAGTTAATTTTCTATTATAATACAGTTTAATCCGATTTAGTTTATTTAATACGCTTTAGATTAGCGTTTAATCCGCTTCTTCTCCTGTCAGTGAAAAAAAAAAGTATTGCATAATTGTCTTACATTCCTCAATTACTGGCAAAATATAGCAGTAATTAAAAGCTCACTATTCCACACATTAAATCTTCCTTCCGCAGATAAACTTTTGTGCATCTTGGGGTAATTAACAAATCAACACTCTTTTTTAAAAGACTGCTCTAAGGACGCATATTATTATTTTTTATTATTTTTATGCTATTTAAAAGAATGGTCATTTAATATTACTTTATTTTATTTAAAACTTTTGTGAAGAAATTCTTTAATTTCCTAACTGTTATTAAAATTTATCACACAGCACCTCATTTAAAATGACAATCACAGACTTGCCAACCATCTCATTAATAACCGTACAATTGTTAACGCCCCCTGAAAAAACCGCCCCTTTTCTCACACCACTATATTTTTAAACGTATCCTCTCAAAATGTTGGCAAGCATGCAATCAAAATGTATTCATTTTTCCAAAATTTTGTGTATAAATTATGTTAAACTCAATTTCTGTGATGAATAGATTATATTTCTTTTTCTGTATGCTGCAAGTCATATAGAATTTATAATTATTATTTCTTTAGTTCAAACGGATTTTTTATTTATCAACACAGTATTATAAATAAAAGTTTAAATATCACGTATTTTTAAAAATGTTTAAAATAAGTTTTTTAAACATAATTAACAACTAAAGACTCTTGTTAGTATTTATTGCGGGAAACTACTACAAAATGTCTTCTTTAAATATGTATCTTTGTTTCAAGTTGTTTCTGTGCGCCTAAATAACAATGATTGATGACCCTTTTATTAAAAATTCAAATTTTAACAAATGTTTCATTTATATATTGCGCGTATATACAAGTTTCAAAATTATCTAGCCTAAATATAATGACGTTAGATTTGTACAAAATAAGCAGATTTGATACATAAATGTTGGTGCAAAATTGTGACTTGTATGTGCTAAGAAATCTTAACAACACGTAAATATAAAATTCAGGAAAAGTAAAATACATATTTGCCAAAATCTAATTGATATTCCACAGCACTTTAGTCACTCCACAGCACTTTAGTCTTTCACACTAAAATACCTGCCATCATTCTAATTATGAATCGGAATTTTATTACACGCCCATTTTTCCACACCGCTTTATTTTTAGAGTAATTATCTCCAAATGTAGTTAAAATTAAATAAATAAGTAAAAAATTACTCTCGCAAAAAAAAAAAAAAAAAAAAAAAAAAAGGTGTGAAAAGAAAGAAGCGGGTACTAAAATTCTTCCGATTATTAATGAGATAGTTGGCAGGTATGCGCTACTTTACATATAGAATAATCTTTTCCAAATATATAAATGCGATTAAATATAAAAGAAAGCAAAATTAAAAAAAAAGACTGGCGTGAATAAAAGGCGGATACTGCAAAAAAAAAAAAAAAAAAAAATGTCTTACACTATACTTGTAGCCATTGCAACATATTTTAACTGGTGGATACAATATTTTTCTGTATTGTATTCGAAAAACTTGATATCGGAGCAGGATTGGGAAGTGCCAAGCAAAAGCGAGAGTCCGTGGCGTAGAGGTAAAGACTTTGTTTGTTAGACGGAGGTCTCTGGTTCGATCCTGACTGTTTAAATAATATATATATATATATATATATATATATATATATATATAAATTTATTTATTGTGAGTTTTTTTTTTTTTTTTTTTTTAACAATGTGCACTACAGAGAAAATCTATTTATACGAATATTTTCTTTATTGTTCGGTTGTTGAAAAAAATTTTTGCTTACATTTTTTGCTCGTAGCTAACGGATATTTTCTGGCAAATTTTACAGCCAGAAATTTTTGTAATATAACAGGATTTTTTTTTTTTTTTATAGCGTAACAGTGCTACGGAATATGATAGTTGTAAAAAGTGAAAAAAAAAATTAAATTAATTAAAAAAAAAAGAAAAAAAAAAGGGTTCTACAGCAGGTTAGAAGTCACTGATATTGAAATTTTACAAAGGCAGAACACAGATTGCCGTATTTTAGACCAAATAGGATTTTCATAGAAAGAGCACATAGATAGTGCTAATGACAGCAAATAAACGATTAGTCGTTCTATAGTTCCATCGCATTTATTTATTAATTGCTTCAATTTTTTTCCCCATTATGCACTGGTGTTTGCGTTCCGGATTTTTTATTTTATTTTCAACCATTAATTTTTTAATAGTGATATTAGTAGAAGTTTTCTAGTAATTTTTAGCAATTAAATATAGCCGAAAATACAATTCGTAATTACTGGTGGGAAATAAAATAAAAAATCCAGAAAAAAAAAAAAAAAAAAAAACACCCCTGATCATGTAAACGGATTTCTTTCAAATTTTAATGAACACAGTTTTGTATCTATCAATACTTTTATTGTTATTGTTATGTAATATTTGACGCTTGCAAATACAGCTTTTTCTTTGAATTTCGCAATGTTCAAATCTGAATTCACAGATACAAATACAAATATGCGATTTTTATTTAACTCTTAAACTTTTTTTTTTTTTTTTTTTTTTTTACACATGATAAGAAAGTGTAGCATCTGGTTAAGAGTTTAATATTTCTCCCAATAATAATGATTATAAACTAAATATCTTTATTTCGAAAGAAACGGAATATTATTGTTATTATTATTGCTGTTCAGGTTTTTTTTTTTTTTTTTTTTTTTTTTTTTTTTTGTTCATCTTGATAGACTTTTGAGAAAATTTTAAAATTCTAGCGGAGTGCTCTTTCTGACTGTTTCACACCTGGTAATATTCAACATTTATACCGGAGTACTGCTAGCCCCTCCCCTTTTTCATACCAGTAGAATTTTTCAAACCAGTATGATAAAGAAAAATTTTTCCCGTATATAATTAGAATAAATAAGAAGAAAAATATTTTAAAATATACTGGTGTGAAAATAGGGCGGGGTTAACAGTACTCTGGAATAAATTACAAATATTACAAGAAACGCTATTTATATGTTGATTTCCAACGTCAAAATAAATATAACAAAATTTACTTATCTCACATATGGCAGGGTGGACATGCGCTTTTTGTTCATTTAATTTTTTTAATCCTGTTTTATCGTTTATACTTCAGTTATACATTTAATAGAAAACAATCGAGCATTAAATCAAATTTTTGTCGAAAGAGCGGTTAATTATCCATCAGATTTCAACCATTTCCGCAAAGTTCGTGGGTAGATTTATTTCCTTTATTCTTTGTGAATTATTTTGAGAAATGGATTGTGAGTCAATCAGTGACAGAACGTATATTTCTAATTTATATCGGGTTAAAAAATGGTTTTAATCATTAAAGTAATTATAACACAAATAAAATTGTGAAAAATAGCAATACGAAACATTAACATCACGTTATAAAAATTTTTCTTTAAGAAATATTGAATCCTATCATGTTTTCTCCTATAGGATGAGATTAGGTTAAACATGTATTTTCAACCCTTTTAAGTACAATTTACATTCCTTGAATAAACTAGATTTTAGTCACTTTTTTCAATCTAATGGTACATAAATGTCACATCTGTAGAAATAGTGTTAAAAAAAAAAAAAAAAAAAAAAAAAAAAAAAATGTTGTTACATATTTAAACTCGCAAAATTTTATATATTTCAAATATTATTATTTTTATGCTATTTTAGTAGAGATATTTTTAAATGTAGTTACCGGGTTAAATCTTTTGAATCAGTCATTTAATTTCAACATTCTTTTTTTTTTCTAAAATATATCTTTTTAAAATATAAGATTTAATACTTGTGTTCTATATGGAATAATGATAAGGTTACAGAGTACCTACCATGAAGGATTTATATTACTTTTTTATATATTTGGTTTTGAGGTAGAAATAAATAATATACATTTTATAGATTTTCTTCCAAATTGTATAATATTTTACGACATCATTTACGACTAAAATCATAATATCACTTATAGCATTAATATACATTATTATAAGCCTAGCAATGTATATTAATGCTGTATGTTTTTTTTTCTAAAACTCATTTAAATTTCTGTATTACTTACGTTTTAGTTTTCATTATGTATTTATGGAAATAAGTTATTACCTGGAATGATTTCAGACACTTTGTATAGCCTTCCTTTGTCGCCAGATTTTATGATTTGTTTAATCACTCTTAGAATACATGCTAATGAGTCATTTTAAATGCATCCTTTGCCAAAATCTTTGTTTGATCTTATGAATCGCATTAACGCAGCTCTTATTATCATTAAAATGAAAGACTGTCGAATATTCAAAGCTTGACTATTTCATAAACGTAAAGACGGATGGGTACAGGTTAATCCTATGAAGGTAAATGAAGTAATGAACTATGATTTAGTTAACTCTAATTCATTTTCATTATTTTACTTTTATTTTTCCGTCTTGATTTTTTTTTTTTTTAATATTGTGATTTTTTTTCATCTGAATAATTTTAGGTGATACCACAAGAGTTCGAATTCTCCACTCTTTTTTCAAGACACTTCCGTGGATAAGAAATTTCCACTTTTTCTGCTACTACAATTTTTATACAATACTCTCTATCCTATTTAATAAGCTATTTCATTATTACAATAATATCTGTATAATATTTGTCTAACGTGGACCAGTTACAATTATATTCTTTTAGAAAAGTTACTTTAGTGACAATTAAATACACGAGGTTAAAAAAAAAAAAAAAAAAAAAAAAAAAAAAAAAAATACATAAGCAATATTTAAGCACGTGGACTCAGTTCGGTGTTCTAATTTTAAAAAAAAAGGACGACATTTGATTTATGAGATAATTTTATAAAAAAAGATTATTTATAAAATTTGTATCTTTACAATCTCTGCAAGTTTT